>CM066583.1:13972500-14462500 GCA_033816785.1 Picus viridis
CACAGGTCCCTTCTTTTTCCTGGCCTTCCCACACACAGCTTTTGTCCATTTGGAATGAGACCACATCATCAACAGGAATATTGCATCAAAAGACTGAAGGGCCACATGCCTGCCTGTGATCAGAGCAGCCTTCAAAGGGAGGGAGAGAGAGCAGGAAGCAATACAGAGAAGCCCAGCACAGCTTCATCCCCCAAGAAACAGCCTGATACTTACACAAGCTTTGTCATATGTAGAGAAACAAAGGGAATGCTGCTTTATGAGTCCTTGCTATTACATGTCAGAGAAACAGCAAACTCAGTCAGGGTTCAGTTCCCATTAAGTCACATTATGGAGGCTTGGCCCAAGTGGACTTCTCATGCTGGACTTCTGTGGCATCTCATTCCATGTTAACATTGTTCACATCTGACAAGCTGCTTTTCATAAGTGTGTAGATTCCACTTGGCTGGGTGCAGCTGCTCTTGATTTGGTCAAGGTGAACAGTCTGTGCTTCTCTAGCTTAGTGACCCATAACAAACCTAAATATAAGTTTTCTAAGGCTTTGATATAAAGCAACGCTGAGACAAGGTACCAATAAAGCAGCAGGAATCTTCATTACTCCTATGGGGGAAGGGTAGATATTTATTCTGGTTTCCATCAGATAATGGAAAAAACAGAGCAACAATATAGGAATTCCAGTCCTTGAGTAAGAGCATCTGTAAAATCAAAAAATAAATGGGGGTGAAAAATAAGAAGATGAAAAGGCCTCAAGTACCTCTGAAGTACAATAATTTGAGGCAGGAAATTGGTACCACTACAGCAACCAACCTGGTGTCATGAATGACTGAAAGGCATTTTTTTTAACCCACAGGGATAGGAAACTATGGATGCCCGAGAAGTAAGAACATTTCATTTACAATTAAGCAGTAAAAGCAATCAGCCATGTATTACACTGTATTTCTAACAAAACTGTCCTCAAAACTTGGCTTTATGAAGCTTTGTTGTATCTAATTAGTGAGAAGTCTAATTACAGATCACAGATGGCGAATTCTTCAACTGGAATACAGACAGACTACTTTGAGCCAGCCAGCGTCTTCCTTTGGTAAGTCTAGAGGCAGGATTTCCAGATGTAAATCATGTTCAGGGTGCCAAAACATCTCCTGTGAAGGCATGACTTGCAGGAAATGAAAGCTTGCAGTAGTAAGACCCAATTTATATGGAACCCCAGTCTGAGGTACATGGAGATATCAGCCTTGCACAATGGGTTGGAAATTCCTCTTCCAAACCAACGGCAAGAGATCCAAGGCAATGATTACAATGCCTCCTGTCCATCAACTCCCCCTTAGCAATGAAAATCCAATCAAGGCTGTGGCAAATTGTCCTAAACCCAAGAAAACAATGATGGACCCCTAGCAATGGGTTGAGAGTGCAGCAGGAAATAACTGGTTTCCAAAGTGAAAGGGAAGGATGAACACAATCTGAAAGCGTGTGAGAATAAGTGACAGAGAAACACTCAGGATGGTTAGGCTGCAGAGCAGTATGCAGCCCTGGCTCTCCTCTGTAATTGTTCTGTGTATTCTGCTTTTGGTTTATCTGAAGCTATTTAACTGAAAAGATTTTCTGAGAAGTCAGAGAACCTCAAATTTGGTACAAAATATGTAAGGAAAAAGACCTCTATTTTTGCTTTACGTAAGCTGTCCCTTGAGCTTTAAGGGACCATTACTTTACATGATGATACTGCACATTAAGTCTAATTAAAACCTACTGTGCTAGATGCTCACTGATCCCAAAAGATCCCTGCCCCAAAGAACTTGCACACCTATACAGTTCCATGCTAAATGTATATACAGCACAATACTGCAGGACCCTAAAGTCAGTCACGGGCTCACAGGATTTAGGGGTTGGGAGGGACCTCCAGAGATCATCAAGTCCAACCCCCTGCCAGATCAGGACCACAGAATCCAGCACAGGTCACACAGGAACACATCCAGATGGGTCTGGGAATTCTCCAGAGAAGGAGACTCCACAACCTCTCTGGAGAGCCTCTTCCAGCGTTCTGTGACCCTCACAGTGAAGAAGATCCTCCTCATGTTGAGGCAGAACCTCCTGTGCTGTAGTTTATATCCATTACCCCTGCCTATCACAGGGTGCAACTGAGCAGAGTCTGTCCCCTCTCTCGTGACACCCAGCCCTCAGATATTTATAAATCTTTATCAAATCCCCTCTCAGTCTTCTCTTCTCCAGACTAACCAGCCCCAGGTCTCTCAGCCTCCCCTCACAGGGCAGTGCTCCAGTCCCTTAATCATCCTGGTAGCTCTCCTGGTAGCTCTGAGGTGGCATGAAGAGGAGGGAAGAGGAAATTCACTTCATTTGTATGGAAATAACTTTGGATTGCTCAGCCAAAAAATGTGGGTTTTCAGACCCAGGAACCTCTCTGGCTAAGAAGCCAAGCCAGCCTTTCCATACTGGCCCTGAAACAGGCACTCAAAGGACAGCAGCCCTCATCATGAGTCTGGGGAAGTCACTGAACCTGTACATCAACATGGATGATAAAGGACATCATTCATCTTCTAGGAGGAAAAACAGCTCTACCTATGTGGGTCCAATTGGAAAAATGAGACTGAGTACAGGTTTCTTTCCCATCCTATAAGCCATTAGCTCAGCATGCTAACAGCCTGAACAAAACACAGCACTCTTCTAGAAGGGTACCCTCAAGATAAAATATTTTGCCCAGTGGTGAGATGGGTGGTCCCCAGGCCTTCTCAGAAGTTTGGCTAGCCAAAGAGAGTGTATTAATTAAAGGGGGGGGGGGAACAAAACCAAAACCAAACTGTAAGTACCAGAGCGGGGAGCTGGAAGGGGAAACCTCTCCAAAAACAGAGAGTCATGGAGATTCTTGATAGCAAAGCACCAAAGGCAGTGGCTCAAAAATCACAGATCACCCAGAATTTTGAAAACCGTGCTTCTCCATTTTTAACAAATGTGGACCACCAACAGCATCAGGCAGCACTCACCCACAACAACCCCATGCAGAGCTACAGGCTGGGGTCGGAGTGGCTGGAGAGCGGCCAAACAGAGAGGGACCTGGGGGTTCTGATCGACAGCTGCCTGAACAAGAGCCAGCAGTGTGCCCAGGTAGTCAAGAAGGCCAATGGCATCCTGGCCTGCATTAGGAATGGTGTGGCCAGCAGGAGCAGGGAGGTCATTGTGCCCTGTACTCTGCATTGGTTAGGCCACACCTTGAGTACTGTGTCCAGTTCTGGGCTCCTCAGTTTAAGAAGGACATCGAGACACTTGAACGTGTCCAGAGAAGGGCAACAAGGCTGGGGAGAGGCCTTGAGCACAGCCCTATGAGAAGAGGCTGAGGGAGCTGGGGTTGCTTAGCCTGGAGAAGAGAAGGCTCAGGGGAGACCTCATTGCTCTCTACAGCTCCCTGAAGAGTGGTTGTAGCCAGGAAGGGGTTGGCCTCTTCTCCCAGGCAACCAGCACCAGAACAAGAGGACACAGTCTCAAGCTGCACCAGGGGAGGTTTAGGCTGGAGGTGAGGAGAAAGTTCTTCACCGAGAGAGTCATTTGCCATTGGAATGGACTGCCCTGGGAGGTGGTGGAGTCACCGTCTCTGGAGGTGTTCAAGAGGGGACTGGACGTGGCACTTGGTGCCATGGTCTAGCCATGAGGTCTGTGTGACAGGTTAGACTCGATGATCTTCGAGGTCTCTTCCAACCTTAGCGATACTGTGCTACTGTGCTACAGAAAATAGTTTGAATTTAGGTTTTGGCAACACAAGACAGGTTTACAACTGACAGATACATTTCTTTGTATGCAACTCCTGTGATATGAGCAGAAGGGAGCCTTTAATTACTATAGTAGGGGTTCAAAATGAAAAACAGAAATAACCAGCACTGCTATTTCTGCTACAGCCAGGAAGATTGTGGACAATGCATCTCAGACTTTTGTCTGCTAGGTCTTGCAGCAATTAAGAAACTCTGACATGGAAAGAAAAAAGATTAAGAGACTGTCTAAGATGAAAAGCTGGAAAAGAACCTGTGAGACAAAGTGGGTTTGCAAATATTGCAGCCATGAGATGAGTCACATTGTTAAGCTTGCAAAGCCCAAGACAGCACTGAAATAATTTTCTACTCTCTTGCTTATGATATTTTCTTAGAGCACCAAATATCTTCCATTATCATTATGGCTTACATGATTGCTGCTTCAAAATACTCAGGATCAGAATAGAGGATTTCTGGCAGGAGAATACAGAATGTTGTAGAAAATACTAAGAACCCATTGTTAAAGATCAGTTTCTTGGCAAAGATGTAGTGAGAGGTGTTTGTACTCTTTTACTGAGATAGCAGAAAGACCATAACAGCAATACAGAACTGAGTGATTCTGGTTTACAGTGCTTTTCTGATCAGAAAAGGCCCTGAAAACTCAGTATTTCTACTACCTATTTACCACACCTGATGCTATGAACACTCCTCTCTGATAGCACCCTCACGCATTTTGTGGTTACCATAAATATTCCTAATTGCTAATGGCTTTAGGTTATGCACAACAGATAACCCCAGAGATGAACGATAACCAAGCCTGCTCCAGCAAGAGCCTGCTGTTCTTTCTCCTGATCTTCATTTATTTCAGTGGAGCTCTGTATTTTCACTGCAAACCTTAGTGACAAATCCAACTGGAAAAAAAAAAAATCTTCAAAATTCCTTTTAAGAAAAAGATTACCAAAACAATCACACAGAATCATCACCAAGGTTGGAAGAGACCTCAAAGATCATCAAGTCCAGCCTGTCTCAGACCTCATGACTAATTAAACCATGGCTTCAAGTGCCACGTCCAATCCCCTCTTGAACACCTCCAGGGATGGGGACTCCACCACCTCCCTGGGCAGCACATTCCAATGGCTAACAGCTCTCTCTGGGAAGAACTTTCTCCTCACCTCGAGCCTAAAGGCACAGCTTGAGACTCTGTCATCTTGTTCTGGTGCTGGTTGCCTGGGAGAAGAGACCAACCCCCTCCTGGCTACAACCTCCCTTCAGGGAGTTGTAGACAGCAATAAGGTCTCCCTTGAGCCTCCTCTTCTCCAGGCTAAGCAACCCCAGCTCCCTCAGCCTCTCCTCACAGGGCTGTGCTCGAGGCCTCTCCCCAGCTTTGTTGCCCTTCTCTGGACATGTTCAAGAGTCTCAATGTCCTTCTTAAATTGAGGGGCCCAGAACTGCACACAGTATTCAAGGTGTGGCCTAACCAGTGCTGAGTACAGGGGCAGAATGACTTCCCTGCTCCTCCTGGCCACACTATTCTTGATGCATGCTCCCTTAGTTTTCCCAAATTTAATCAGCATGCATCCATTTCCACTTCTTCACAGGTCTGAGTCACATTACAGTATTAAAATAAGAATTTTAATAAGGTTAGTGTTTTGCTTCTGCCTCATTAGTGTTATTACTAATTGCAATGATTGATATCTATTGTAAATATTAATATAAGACACACTTCAGGGTTACATTCAGGCTAAACTGTGATTCAAATCCGTATTTGATTACATTTAGTTGTTTCTCTGATACACTCAGCTATCAGATCTACACAGGATGTGCTACATCTTGGATTACATGGAGTTGCTGAGGGATTTATGTCAAGCCCTATGAGGAGAGGCTGAGGGAGCTGGGGTTGCTTAGCATGGAGAAGAGGAGACTCAGGGGAGACCTTCTTGCTCTCTACAACTCCCTGAAGGGAGGTTGTAGCCAGGTGGGGGTTGGTCTCTTCTCCCAAGCAACCAGCACTAGAACGAGAGGACACAGTCTCAAGCTGCACCAGGGGAGGTTTAGGCTCAAGGTAAGGAGAAAGTTCTTCACAGAAAGAGAGATTGGCCACTGGAATGTGCTGCCCTGGGAGGTGGTGGAGTCCCCGTCCCTGGAGGTGTTCAAAAGGGAATTGGACGTGGCACTTGAAGCCATGAGGTGTTGGGTGACAGGTTGGACTTGATGATCTTTGAGGTCTCTTCCAACCTTATTGATTCCATGATTCTAAGTCAAGATTCTGCCCCCTCCCACCCCTGAAATACAGGTACTTCCTATTAAGGTAAAACCAGTCCTGACTGCTTACTCTGGATTGTGACATGCAGGAGACATGGAATCCCAACAGCTCACTAGGGATGTGGTAAGAAAAACCTTTCATCCTGTTTTTTTCAGAGGAAGGAGAAAAACTGAGGAGAAATTAGCTCAGGGGTTTTCTCATTGTCCCTACAGCACTCTTCATTCAGAATTTCCCAGCTCAAAGTTCAGCACCCATGCAACAAGTTTGGCAGAAAGACTGCAAGCTCCAAAGTTAAGAATTCACTGCAACTGCATTTAAAAGGGGATCAGGGGAACAAAAAAAAACAAACCAAAAAGGCCAGTCTTAGCAGGATACTTATTGACAGCATGGACACTGAGAAATTCAAGTCAACTCTTCCAGACCAGAGATCCAGACTAACCCAAAAACCAGTGCAGTTTTTTCCCCCCTGCAAGTAAAAAGCTCCATGGTGTAAGATACCAAAATTACTTTGGTCTGTGCTTGGCATAATTATCCTTCATTTTCTAAGCACTGCACTTTTTTTGCCCACAGAAATCCTCAAGAGGTGTGTGTCTTCTACATAAAAAAACCCCAAGCATACCTGTGGTCTCACCACAGCCTGCCTGCATCCAGCTGCCCCACACATCTACAGGGGAATATGGGATGATGGAGTGGGACTGTGGGTGATGGGAAGAGCATCATCTAAAACAGTACTGCAAGAGTTCTGTGGGTATCAGTCTGTTTATGGCTTCATGCATGGATGCTGATTCAATAGAAATTGGAATGGAATGGAATGGAATGGAATGGAATGGAATGGAATAGAATAGAATAGAATAGAATAGAATAGAATAGAATAGAATAGAATAGAATAGACCAGACCAGGTGGGAAGAGACCTTCAAGATGTCCAACCCATCATCCAACACCACCTAATCAACTAAACCATGCAACCAAGCACCCTATCAAGTCTCCTCCTAAACACCTCCAATGATGGTGACTCTACCACCTCCCTGGGCAGCACATTCCAATGGCAAATCACTCTCTCTGTGTAGAATTTCTTCTTAACATCCAGTCTCAACCTCCCCTGGTGCAGCTTGAGACTGTGTCCTCTTCTTCTGTTGCTGGTTGCCTGGGAGAAGAGACCAACCCCCACCTGGCTACAACCTCCCTTCAGGGAGCTGTAGACAGCAATAAGGTCTCCCCTGAGCCTCCTCTTCTCCAGGCTAATCAACCCCAGCTCCCTCAGCCTCTCTTCATAGGGACTGTGGTGATGTTTCTGCCATTTCTCTCCCAATGAAACATGCTAAACTGTTTGGAGAGGGGAAGACAAGAAAAAAGTTAAATGCTGGAGCACAGTGAGAGTTTAAACTCCAGACATCCTGAAATGACTCTGAACTGTATGGCAATGTCCCCAGATACACTCAGAACAGGAAAGCTCTACAGCTTTAAATGAGAATGTGAAGAAGTCAACAACAGGAAATAGCCTTCATAGTGATGTGTCCAGTAGATTTATTCTTTTTACACAGAGCCTATTCTTTCTTTAGAGCACTATGTATGTTTGAAAACAGCAACAAAATCCCCATCAAAACCAACACAGTGGATCAGCAACATTGTCCTAGAAGATGTTTAATGCCCTTGAAATGCATCTCTGTTCAAGCTTTTATGCCCATTTCAAGCTTTTCTCTTGGTACCACACAAACACAAAGCTGCTGCTGTGCAAATTGCTCTTTTACTTCATGGATCATGAGGCCTACTAAAGTCCTTTTTAAAGTTAAAAAATGGGGATTAGTGCTCCCAAGGGAAATCCAAGGAACATTTCCTTTGAGTTCTAGATCACGAGATTTATTCTCCATCTCAAAGGCAGTGGATGCCAATAACCTTGAGCTGATGAGGATTTGAGAGGGACTTACATTAAAGATACTCCCATCAGAGCATCTTACTTCACAGATGAAATGGGAAGCACTGGAGCCTGGCAGGAGCAGCCATCTCTCCTAGAGAAAAGGGTTCGATCGTGGCCATCTGGGATGGGATGAGTGATCAATGTGCACTAGCTGTTTTGTGCCATTTCAAGCACTCCTCATTCAAAGGGTTTGAATTGTTCATCCCCTGTGTAGACACTGAGTGCACTCAGTGTCTAAAATAAAATGAAACAGTAAGAAGAGGTCTCATTGTACCTGCAGGAAAACACTCTTCAGCCAAGCAGCGAGACAGCAGAGTGAGGTCTCTTTAGACTTCTCTGCCTCCCGCTTCACCTCAGTTCTTGCACATATCACAGTTCCACATCAATAAAAAGCAAATCAGAGAGAGGTTTTAAGTAACCTTTCCAAACACAGAGGAATTCAGTATCAAGAACCTCTATTTTTAACTTGTAGGGATTTCATTGCAATTAAAGACTTAATACAGAAAAGTCTTTATTTTGTGTTTTTTTTTTTTTACACTCTAACTGATGGTGTCACAATATTTAAGTTCAAAGAAAAGTTCAGATGACTTCAGCAAGTATACTCTACCTGAGCAGATCACATGCACTCATTGTATGTTTATATTGACAATGACTGTGCATCATATACTAATCACACAGAAATCTACATGCAAGTAGAATAGAATAGGAATAGAATAGAATAGAATAGAATAGAATAGAATAGAATAGAATAGAATAGAAATGGAATAGAATAGGAATGGAATAGAAGAGAATAAAATGGAATAGAAGAGAATAAAATGGAATGGAATGGAATGGAATGGAATGGAATGGAATGGAATAGAATAGAATAGAATAGAATAGAATCGAATAGAATAGAATAGAATAGAATAGAATAGAATAGAATAGAATAGAATAGAATAGAATAGAAATGGAATAGAATAGGAATGGAATAGAAGAGAATAAAATGGAATAGAAGAGAATGGAATGGAATGGAATGGAATGGAATGGAATGGAATGGAATGGAATGGAATGGAATGGAATGGAATGGAATGGAATAGAATAGAATAGAATAGAATAGAATAGAATAGAATAGAATAGAATAGAATAGAATAGAATAGAATAGAATAGAATAGAATAGAACAGAATTAACCAGGATGGAAAAGACCTTCGATATCACCAAGTCCAACCTATCACCCAACACCTCACGACTAACTAAGCCATGGCACCAAGTGCCACATCCAATCCCCTCTTGAACACCTCCAGGGATGGTGACTCCACCACCTCCCAGGGCAGCACATTCCAATGGCCAATCTCTCTTTCTGGGAAGAACTTCTTCCTAACATCCAGCCTAAACCTCCCCTGGCATGTATGTATGTACTCAGTAAGATGCTTTCTACTTAAGACTAATCTGATTTTTGACCACCTTCCATTTGCAGAATACTGCAACCCCTCTGCTTTCACATTGCTCCTCCATCTACACAGTGATCCCCTTGTGCTCCTCATCAATGTTTGCTGCTGTTCAAAGACCACATCCATGTTTGCATCTTAGCATACCAAGTTGGAGATACTGTTACCTGGAATAATAGCTTTCTATTAGACCATCTCCTCTTCCCAGAGACACTACTGTGTTACTAGACCTATAAGGAGAGGCTGAGGGAGCTGGGGTTGCTTAGCCTGGAGAAGAGGAGGCTCAGGGGAGACCTTCTTGCTCTCTACAACTCCCTGAAAGGAGGTTGTAGCCAGGTGGGGGTTGGTCTCTTCTCCCAGGCAGCCAGCACCAGAACAAAAGGACAGTCTCAAGCTGTGCCAGGGGAGGTTTAGGCTGGATGTTAAGAAGAAATTCTTCCCAAAAAGAGAGATTGGCCATTGGAATGTGCTGCCCAGGGTTGTAGTGGAGTCACCATCACTGCAAGTGTTTAAGAAGAGACTGGATGGGGCACTTGATGCCATGGTTTAGTTGTTTAGATGGTGCTGGGTGATGGGTTGGACTTGATGATCTTGAAGGTCTTTTCCAACCTGGTTAATTCTATTCTATTCTATTCTATTCTATTCTATTCTATTCTATTCTATTCTATTCTATTCTATTCTATTCTACTCTACTCTACTCTACTCTACTCTACTCTATAAGAAAAGGATCTGGTAATTTTTTGGGTTATTATTCAATACCAAGTGTGTGACTTAGAAGTGAACTCTGCTAAAGGGCTGACAACTACAGCCTCTATTCTCATCACTGTAAAAATAAAGAAATAGAATCCAGGGCCGATTGTCAACATGGATTTCCAGCCTTAATTCTGAATTTTCTAGAAGATTTAGAGCTCAAGCCAGAGACTTCATTGTTACTTAAATGATGGTTTGTGTTCCTTAGAGGAATTTCCTTTTTGCTGTTGTTGGGGTTTTTTGATTTTTCTTTTTTTCTCTCAGCAGTGTGTATCAACCCTTGCAAATAAAACATGCCTTTCAAATTCTACACATGCTTTATCAGTGTCTTAACTACCCAATTATTCTGTAGGAACATCTAAAGGCCTCAGGCAATACAGCACTAAGAAATGTGTTTAAGTCTGCTGGTTTAATGAATAAAAAATATCATTAGGTCTTACAGAATGTGATGAGTTATAAAAAACAAGCAAACAAACAAAAAGCAACAGAAAAACCAAACCAACCAAACAAAAACCACAACCAAACACCTCCTTCACACCTGCAAGCAAGCAAGCAAGCAGGCTCCTCAGACTACTGCCCAGTGCTCCTATACCCTGCAAGAGAGTCAAGCTTTTGGTCTGCACACACATGCAAATTCTATCAGTTTAAAGAGAACCTTTCAAACAAGTAGGAACCCAGTAGGCATGGACCACAGTGGGCTATTCTCAACATAAACCAAGTACCCCTGTGAAGATGCTGGCAAACTACATCAGGAGAGAGCTTTGAAGTGATGGGAGTTTGGTCTTTACTTCTGCTAACCCCTGCTGCTCATCCTTCCCCCAGTGCTAACCCTGCTAAGTGGAGCTACCTTCTGAGCTTATGGAAAGAGAAATTTCACCAGAATGTGCAGGCTCAGGTTTGTGGTTTCTTTTCTCTGTACATTCTGAAGTACACACAACATCTCTCATAAACAGGAGCACCAAGTGCAAGGCCATGTGCACTGCTAATACCTACTGAACCAGGGAGACCTCCCACTCTCTACAGCTGAATGACTGCGGGTAGGATGCACAGCTTTTCAAAGCTAAATTGTTTCAGAAGAGCTGGGTCATATTTTCAGCTTCTAGGAAGTGTGGACTCAAGTGCATTTGGCTGTGCCAGCAGAGGAAGCCCCAGTCCCAGCCTTTTCTCATAGTCAGTGCTTGCCTTCACCCCCAGCCTCCACCAGCTCTGGGAGCACGTGTCCACCCTGCCTTCCAGCCCACAGTATACCACTCATCCAGGCAACAGCAGACAGTGCTGGCTGCAGCCCCATGCTGCTCTCCAGCATGGTGGGAAGCCTCCATCTGCCACCTTCTGCCCCCTATGGCAGTGAGGAGATGCTGGCAGGCTGTGCAGATAAGCTGAATCCTGACACAGAAGGAGTCACAGTTAGGGAATACAAGGCCAGGAAGCTCATTCAGGCTCGGCCCTGAGACACACTAGAATGGCACCTGGCAGAACATGGAAGGGATTTTGTTACCTCCACCAGCCTGCTTTCTAAACACCTTTGCTGAGGCACAGTAACCCAGCTTTCAGGTGTTCTGCAGGTGGGCTCTGTACAACCCACAAGCTCACAGAATCATAGAATCAATAAGGTTGAAAAAGACCTTAAAGATCATCAAGTCCAACCTGTCACCCAACACCTCATGACTAACTAAACAATGGCACCAAGTGCCACATCCAATCCCCTCTTGAACATCTCCAGGGATGGGAACTCCACCACCTCCCTGGGCAACACATTCCAATGGGTAACAACTCTCTCTGGGAAGAACTTTCTCCTCACCTCCAGCCTAAACCTCCCCTGGCACAGCTTGAGACTGTGTCTTCTTGTTCTGGTGCTGGTTGCCTGGGAGAGGAGACCAACCCCCTCCTGGCTACAACATCCCTTCAGGGAGTTGTAGAGAGCAATAAGGTCTCCCCTGAGCCTCCTCTTCTCCAGGCTAAGCAACCCCAGCTCCCTCAGCCTCTCCTCACAGGGCTGTGCTCGAGGCCTCTCCCCAGCCTCGTTGCCCTTCTCTGGACACCTTCAAGAGTCTCAATATCCTTCTTAAATTGAGGGGCCCAGAACTGCACACAGTATTCAAGGTGTGGCCTAACCAGTGCTGAGTACAGGGGCACAGTGATTTCCCTGCACCTGCTGGCCACACTATTTGTGATGCAGGTAAATGCATCAGAACATGCATCATACATGGTGCATTGGTCCCAGCCTGCAGTCCATCCTTGGCTAGTTTGGCTGGTTAAGGAATGTAAAGTGTGCTGTCTCTCATTATAAACCTGCTTTATGCATCTCATCTGCCTGACACAAGAACTCTGTCCTAATGACTGGGCAATTGGGATTACTCCTAATGATGCGATTAATAGCAACACCAGGATTTCTGTTCTCTTCTCTCCTGGGTTATTTCACTTGTTGTTCTAAAGTGCAGGGTTTCCAATGCTGTATGTATCTAGCATCATAAGGGTTCAACTTGGTTGAAATCTTTTAACATAACAGGAAAATACTGTTGCTCTGCAAGAGAATTATACTAACATGAGCCCTAAGCTGACTTGGCCCTTTGCCTTTTCACCTATGCAGTGCAAAGCAGGGACAGATCACATTTTTAAGCAAACAGCAACCTTTTATAGATGTTACTCTTCTTCCCTTTTAATCCTCTCATATTCTGAAATTCCTCATTTTTTCTACCTCACAGTGGCTGTGATCACCAGCATAACCTGCTGTGTCAGGCTGATGCTGTACCAATTCAGGAATATTTAGGAATATGTAATTCTCATCTATGTATTTGCCAAGTAAAACCCTTTGTACCCAGCCAAAACAACCAGTGGAACTGTATGTCAGCATTAAAGCTGGATAACAAGACAGTACTTACCTGTTACAGTAAATACCAAACAGTTCCATCCTACTTATGTCTGCTGAAACTTCACATTTCTGTGTCCATAAAATTCTGATGTTTTTAAAGCAGTAAGTGCTGCCAGCAGATTCAGATGGAAAAGGCATTTCCACATGAGATTAAATTTACTGATGTAGATCAAACCAAGTGCCTCTGTACTTGAAGTTTGGAGTTAGGCTTTCCATATATGAAGATACTAAAGCAAAAGCTGCATTTTATCTACCAAGAATTTTCAGTAGTGATACCAAAATCTCCTGTGTGCAGTTTCTCACTGGGTCTTAGAGGTAGCTGTGTGAGCTTGCAGCAGGAGAGGAGGCAGGGAAGATCAGCTTTCTGAAGAAGGAAAAGGATAGCAAGCCAGAAGGCAAACAGGAGGAGGAATTCTGTATGCCTATTTGTATGCACTGCAAATACTTCCATGCAGTTTAACTCGTGCCAGCTGCCTTAAGAGACAGCTCAAGTGAGGCAAAGCCAGCTGTGCAAGACCTGGCAAGGGCGCCCCAGCCAGAGCTATGTGCCCAGCTGTAAGACATAAGAGATCATCTGTGAAAAGTCAGTTTGCAAACAATTAGCAAAGGAGCTTCCTAACTGGTGAGCAAAACAAACACCCCACACAAACCTGCAGGCTGAGCTGTGTGCAGACTTACAGACACTGAAGCCAGGCTTTTCTTAAAGATAGCAGCTCTAGTTCTGAGCCTCAGGGCAACCGCTGCACACCAGATGTAACAGGTCAAGAAAGGACTGCAAAGGGAAGTGGATTCTAAAATAAATGGAAAAGGTCCTTGTGCAAGTTAGTCACTGGTATCCTGAGGATCAGATGAGAAAGATCATTTGCAAGGCAAGTCCCCCATCAGCTGACATTTAGAGATAATGTAAAGTCAAAGGACACCAGATACTGACCTGCAGAGTCATGTCATGGCAGGGAAGAGTAAGCAGCAGTAATTAATAGAGCAGCCCTTATGTGAGGGGCTGCCCAGATGTGTTGCTAGACAGAGGGAGACCTGAGGGCTGCGAATCACAGTGTGGTCTGGTACAGGGCTCTGAAGCAAGTCTGTACATGGGTTGAGACTCCTGAACTGGGAATGAATTCAGATTTTTTCCCCTCACTTTTCCAAAAGTTTAAAACCAGTCATTTCATCACCAGCCTCTGCAAGAAAGAGGAACTACTTTCAGTGTGATGAGAAGTCTCTGCTCACTCTAGAGACACCTTTAAAACCAGTACCGCTGTACCTAAAAGAAAGTCTAGCCCTTGATGACAGCACCATAAGAATTTCTACCAAATTAACAGTACAAACTTACTTTTGGGTGATGTTTCAGGTGGCCCCACCAGATGCCCCTCCAAAGACAGCCTCATTCATTCTCCAACTTTTTAGCTTGCGTGATTGCTCTCTTTGGTGGTTCAGAGAAGCTCCATGTAGCATCATCAAGTCACATCCCTAAGGATACTGTTGCACTGAACCTGAAAAAGTGTTTTGAAGCTAAAATCCTCCAACTGAGACAGCTGTTTCTACTAATTTCTGATGCCAGGTTGGCAAAGATAAAGGCTGGGTAAAGGGAATGAGGGGAAGTGATCAGTAGGTACAGCTAGGGAGGACCAAAACACCAGGACAGCAGCTGCGACTAGCTGAATACACAGGTTTCAGGGCAATGCTAACTTCAAAAGCAAAAGGCAGTTTAGTAAACTCTCAGCTATCTGAAAGGAGTGAAAAAGCATTAGGCTGGGCTTCTGACAGCATGAAGCATAAAGGGCTTGAGGAATTAGCGTTGGCTTATCGATAGATCTACCAAGAAAAACTAAGGCTGCTGAGCCTGGAGTAGTTCAATAGCAGCTCAGGCTACTGATTTAGTGAACAATTTGCTCCTGTTTGCAGGTTTTACAGGACTGTGCTCTCAGTAAGGTCACCCAAAATAGTATGGAGAAGTTTCTACAATGCAGTAGGAGTTTTTGTTGGAGAAAGGACCGTGGAGCTCTCAGGATCTGCGGCTACTGAGACAGGGCTACGAGGAGGGTTTCATTGCTGTTTTGGGCTGTTGGGAGGGACAGCTGTAGATGAATAAATGAGCTAAAATGGATACAGCAATGAAACATGTAAGACCTCAGACTGGTGCACTAACCTTCACAAAACAAAAGGAGAGGAATTTGAACAATTCCACAAAGTGTGCCTGTCCAGTAACCACGGAGAAAACAGTCTCTGCACCATTAGATGCCACTGCCCCTTAACCTTCAGTGTGTCTGACATTATATGGTTATGGATGAGGATCAAGGCCTTGAAGAATACTGATTGCAGCTTCTTGAATGCCAATAAACCCTTTATAATCAATGTATAAATATTATAGGAAACAGCATCCCATTGAAATGACCAAAACAACCAGCAGCTGCAGAAAGCAGGCAAGTAGGATGAACAGGCTGAAGAGGAAGCTCCCATAACTTGTCGAGTCTGCCCCTTTTGATCTAGGTCACTTAGGAAATGCAGAGGCACAGCTTCGTGTTCCCAGTAAGTGGGGGGAGAAGAGTGGGAATTCTTTGGGGAAAACACAACTGAGGAAGTCATCTGGCACACAGGGAGAGAGCTACATCATGGTTCAGAAGCAAACAGAACTTCAGATGCAGGGGGGAAATTTGGAAACTATTTACTGAACAGATGTCAGCAGTGGCTGGGAAAGCAAAATAAACCTCTACCTATACCTCACCCCAGACCAGTCTTGACCATAGCTCATGTACTGTGGAGCACAGCAAGTGCACACCAAGAGCTTCAAGCCATGGTCACCACTGCAGAAAAGGGCAGTTGAGGATCTCCCCTCCAGCTGCCTATGTAGCTCACTAGTAAAGGCCACAGGGCCATGGAAGCACCACTATCAGACTGATGGTCTACTGTCCTGACTTTGTTGTCTCATGTTCTTCCACATCCAGGTGTACCACACACCCCCAAGCATCCAGTACCCTTTCTTCTCAGCACTTACTCATTTTTCTATCCAAGGCAGCCCATTATTTATGTGTTCTTCCAAAAGAGAGGCCTTTTCAGTTTCCATGAACACTCAGCTGTCAAATACCTACACAACCTGTACACTCTCAGTACACACAACCAGTCTCACAAACCCACTGCTGGTGACTAAGTAGTCCATCCACATGCAGCTCTCCTGTCAGATGCCTCAGGCACTCCCTTTGCTTGCAGAAGGTATCAGTCATGGGTGGCATCTCTCACACACTTCCACAGGGTCTGATGTCTCCAGCCCCTCCTCCATGTCCCATATTTTGATCCAGGTTCACTGATGAAAATCTGAAGTTTTATGTAAATCTACTCATAAATCCATAGATTTTACTTCATAAGTAAGGACATTTGACAGTAATCTTTTGGCTTTACCTACCTAAAAAAGTAATCACCATATTCACTGTAGGTGGATGTGTTGATGTGATGTTTTCCCAAAGAAATCTTAGCAACCATGGCATTACTGCTACTTACAAAATCAGATTCTGTTGTTGACAGTATTTCTGCAAGCTCAATGTTTTCTATGATTAAGATCCCTGTGCTGAAGTCAGAAGCTCTATACTAACAAAGTCACAGTTGGAAATCAAGGTCTAGCACTAAAAAGTATTGATGCTCACCGCTATTAGCTCAATTTCAAACAGCTAACATGGCTTCCCAAAGGTGGACTGGTTATCAACAGTGGGAATCAATAAAAAACAGAGCTGCATGTACTTCAAGATACAAGAACAAGAATCACTGATTCCACCTGCAAAAAGAAAACCCCACACCTAGGCTACAGTTTGCTGTACAAACCACCATTTCTAACACAAACTGTGCTTCAGCCAACAGACTCTATTGAAGTGAGGATTCTGGAAGCTCAGGTGTCATCATAACTGATGCATGTTTGCCTCACAAACTGAAGCCATGCTCATGGCAAATTCCCAACCTGTCACCTCTTCATTGGTCATCAGGACACAGGCATAGATCATAGAATCATAGAATCAATAAGGTTGGAAAAGACCTCAAAGATCATCAAGTCCAACCTGTCACCCAACACCTCATGACTACTAAACCATGGCACCAAGTGCCACATCCAATACCCTCTTGAACATCTCCAGGGATGGTGACTCCACCACCTCCCTGGGCAGCACATTCCAATGGCTAACAACTCTTTGTGTGAAGAACTTTCTCCTCACCTCCAGCCTAAACCTCCCTGGCACAGCTTGAGACTGTGTCCTCTTGCTCTGGTGCTGGTTGCCTGGAAGAAGAGACCAACCCCCTCCTGGCTACAACCCTTCAGGTAGTTGTAGACAGCAAGAAGGTCTCCCCTGAGCCTCCTCTTCTCCAGGATAAACAACCCCAGCTCCCTCAGCCTCTCCTCACAGGGCTGTGCTCCAGACCTCTCCCCAGCCTTGTTGCCCTTCTCTGGACATGTTCAAGAGTCTCGATGTCCTTCTTAAACTGAGGGGCCCAGAACTGGACACAGAACTCAAGGTGTGGCATCTCTGCTCCTGCTGGCCACACTATTCTTGATGCAGGCCAGGATGCCATTGGCCTTCGTGGCCACCTGGGCACACTGCAGGATCATGTTCAGCTGCTGTCAACCAGTACCCTCAGGTCCTTTTCTGTGTGGCTGCTCTTCAGCCACTCTGACCCCAGCCTGTAGCACTGCATGGGGTTGTTGTGGCCAATGTGTAGAACCTGGCACTTGGACTTATTGAATGCCATCCTGTTGGACTCTGCCCATCTGTCCAGCCTGTCAAGGTCCTTCTGCAGAGCCCTTCTACCCTCTAACAGATCAACTCCTGCCCCCAGCTTGGTGTTGTCTGCAAATTTACTGATGATGAACTCAATGCCCTCATTCAGTTCATCAATAAAGATATTGAATAGGATGGGGCCCAGCACTGATTCCTGGGGGACACCACTAGTGCCTGGCTGCCAGCTGGCTGTGGCACCATTCACCACCACTCTCTGGGCTCAGCCCTCCAGCCAGTTCCTAACCCAGCTTGACAGCTTGGCCAGGAGTTTGCTGTGGGGGACGGTGCCAAAATCCTTGCTGAAGTCCAGGTAGACTACATCCACAGCCTGCCCCACATCCACCAGGTGGGTCACCTGATCATAGAAGGAGATCAGGTTGCTCCTCTCACTAAAAATTCCTGGATTTAAGCTAAGCTAAAGGAGATTTGTATCTGTTCAGAGGGCTTTTTTCAGTTTGCTTCTTTGCTAGCCTGAGTTACCAACTGATTCACAATGAGATATGGGGGGCAGGAGAGGGCTTTCCCTTATTACCTGTCGGTGCCTGGTTTTGGTCAAGATGTAAATCTGCTCTTGTAAAGCTCTGGGTCCAGCAGCAGTGCAGCTCTAGCAGCCCTGCCCTTTGTGCTGCATATACTCCTGTATAAATTTTGCTGACTCTGGGCTTCTGCTGGCTGTCATTCATTAGTAAAGGCACAAGGACAAAGCTGCTGCTGATAATGACAACAAACAAATTAGCAAGATTCTCTAGCTTTCAATTACAGAAAAACCCCAGAAGATTTACATTAAGTGAAGGTCCATCAAATCAAAGGTATGTCCTTATATAAAAGGATAAAAGAAAAATCATTCACTTTCAAATGCCTTCAGTGTCTACAATATTTAGCACATATCTGCATGCATAAAGGAATCATAGAGAATCTTAAGACAGCTTTATTGCTTTGCTTTAGGTAAAAGTGGTAAGATAGAGACCAACAAATCTTCATGTTTAGTCATTTATGATCAGATGTTGTTCACAGTAATTTATAGGCTACTGTTTTTCATTAGCACATGTCCAAAGTCCCTTCTAAATATGCAAGTCAGATACTTTACAGACAACTCTCCCTCTCTAGCCAAATCATAGTCAACACATTCCAAACTGGGAGACTAGTAAAAGTCAATCTTCTCACTCAATCAACCTGATTTCAAAATGCAGTAAATAATCTCTTCTCCCACTGAATTCAGGAGGATGTGCAAGTTATCAGCCTTCAAAAGATCTAAGTGGTTTCTGTTTAGCAACCTAAATTAATTTGAAAATGTTTACCTGCTGAGCCCAAACCTTGAGTAAATGACTTCTGACTTGAACAACATCTTTCAGAACATAATTAAGAATGTTCACTGGTAACAGAGCACTTAACAAGACACCAGGGGTCTATATGTAGCCAGCAAATGAGGGAAATTCAATTAGTAAATTGTAACTTCACACAACCTACAAGCAAACAGCTGCTGGACAGGGAGATTGGCCAAGAAAAGAACACCACCCAAAGAACAGGAAAACAAGAAGAAGGCAGGGAGAAGAGTGGCTGCAGAGGAAGGTGTTTGGATAGATTCTGCTATTTATGAATAGACTAGACTAGAATTAACCAGGTTGGAAGAGACCTTCAAGATCATCACGTCCAACCCATCATCCAACACCACCTAATCAACTAAACCATGCAACCAAGCACCCCATCAAGTCTCCTCCTAAACACCTCCAAAGATGGCAACTCCACCACCTCCCCAGGCAGCCCATTCCAATGTCCAATCACTCTCTCTATGAAGAATTTCTTCCTAACCTCCAGCCTAAACCTCCCCTGGTGCAGCTTGAGACTGTGTCCTCTTGTTCTGGTGCTGGTTGCCTGGGAGAAGAGACCAACCCCAACCTGGCTAAGACCTCCCTTCAGGTAGCTGTAGAGAGCAATAAGGTCTCCCCCAAGCCTCCTCTTCTCCAGGCTAAGCAACCCCAGCTCCCTCAGCCTCTCCTCATAGGGCTGTGCTTCAAACCCCTCACCAACTTTGTTGCCCTTCTCTGGACATGTAGGAATGGAATGGAATGGAATGGAATGGAATGGAATGGAATGGAATGGAATGGAATGGAATGGAATGGAATGGAATGGAATGGAATAGAATAGAATAGAATAGAATAGAATAGAATAGAATAGAATAGAATAGAATAGAATAGACCCGACCTGGTTGGAAAAGACCTTTGAGATCATCAAGTCCAATCTATCTCCCAACAGTATCTAATCAACTAAACTATGGCACCAAGCACCCCATCCAGATCACTATTTTAAGCTCAAGACATCTCTGCTTCATTCTCTGAGTTCCTCCCTGTTCTGCTTCACCCTAGCCAAGCCTTTGTATCATGCTCTTTTCTGTGCAAAGAAGCAACAGCCAAAATAGTACCAGCACCAGAA
The DNA here is from genome assembly GCA_033816785.1 of Picus viridis. Classification (NCBI taxonomy): domain Eukaryota; kingdom Metazoa; phylum Chordata; class Aves; order Piciformes; family Picidae; genus Picus; species Picus viridis. Next base: position 13,992,657 of record CM066583.1, read on the forward strand.
ACCAAAGCACTCAGAAGACAAGATGAACTGCTGGACTTCGTGGCTTGCAGAGGAAGTGTCAAAGAAAGAAATGTACTTGGCAATGAAAACTGCTGCTGCTGCTTAACAGATAGATCAGCATAGCCTTCCCTCCAGAGATCAGGGGAGACTTCCAAAAAGGATTGCAGAAAGCAGGGAAATTCACTTCAAGGTGGACAGCAAAAACCAGGTCTGTGCCTGGCTCCTCAAATATTTCAGCCTCTGCAGGACTCCTCTCATCAGTGATTCTCAATACCACCACAAACAGCATATATTGAAATTCTACTAGAACTGGAGGAGGGGAGGAAACCATAGGTTTAGACTGACAGCAGAAAAACCTTCACTCAATGGAAAAAAAAATAAATAGAAAGTCTGAAGCAGCAGGGGGGAAAAGGCAAATAGAATAGAATAGAATAGAATAGAATAGAATAGAATAGAATAGAATAGAATAGACCAGACCAGGTTGGAAGAGACCTTCGAGATCATCGTGTCCAACCTATCAACTAATCCAACACCACCTAATCAACTAAACCATGCAACCAAGCACCCTATCAAGTCTCCTCCTAAACACCTCCAATGATGGTGACTCCACCACCTCCCCAAGCAGCCCATTCCAATGGGCAATCACTCTCTCCGTGTAGAATTTCTTCCTAATATCCAGCCTAAACCTCCCCTGGCACAGCCTGAGACTGTGTCCTCTTGTTCTGGTGCTGGTTGCCTGGGAGAAGAGACCAACCTCTGCCTGTCTGCAACCTCCCTTCAGGTAGTTGTAGAGAGCAAGGTGGTCTCCCCTGAGTCTCCTCTTCTCCAGGCTAAGCAACCCCAGCTCCCTCAGCCTCTCCTCATAGGGCTTGTGTTCCAAACCCCTCACCAACTTCGTTGCCCTTCTCTGGACACGTTCCAGCAAGTCAACATCCTTCCTAAACTGAGGGGCCCAGAACTGGACACAGGACTCATATACAAGGGAATGTGGAGCATTATGAAACTTCTGCCTGCTTTATAGACAGCAATGGTTATGGCTTATTCTCTTTCTCACTGTGAAAGGAAGAAAATAATTATTTTACATAACACACTACAAATGCCAGATATGGAAAGTATAATTGGGCATCCAGAAGAGAGAACTGTCCACCCAGGACAAATCCTACCAGGACCCAGCAGCTAGCACAGACATGCCAAATGCCCTTGGTCAACACAGAAATAATTCCTCAGGGGTCTTCTGCAAAGTGCAGAAGCAAGTCTTCAATTTTTTTGTTTTTCTTCCAAACAAGAAGTGTTGGCTATACAGAAATACCAGAGAAGCATGCACTACCTACCATCTTTACTCTGGTTTTCCATCACATAGAATCGTAGAATTGTTAGGGTTGGAAGAGACCTCAAGGATCATTCAATTCCAACCCCCCTGCCATGGGCAGGGACACCTCACACTACAGCAGCTTGCTCACAGCCACATCCAGCTTGGCCTTAAAAGCCTCCAGGGATGAGGCTTCCACCACCTCCCTGGGCAACCTGTGCCAGGCTCTCACCACCCTCACAGGGAACAACTTCTTCCTAACATCCAATCTGAATTTACCCATTTCTATGTCTCTTTTGAAGGACTAAGGGTTAAAATTGTGCTCAAAGAGTTCATTAATTAATAGCTGTAAAAAGTTTTGAGGATGAGCACTAGAAGATAAGGATGACTTACTATCCAAGGACAGAGCAGGGATGATCAAGTGTCTAGCAGATTTGTGCTGCTTGATAAGAGCTTTACTAATTCTTCTTCCTCTCTTTACAAATTCTCATGCCCTGAATAGATGCTGCAGCAAGGACATACTACTTGTCAGGCTCTTCCAATGCTATTTACTGACACCAAAGCATAACAGCAAAAAAAGGTTATGGAGAAAAATGTTTTAAAAGTAAAGACCTGTTCTTCCATTTAAATCCAGCAACACAGGCTCTACTGAAAACCTACACTGTGAAAATGTTGATGGATAGGAACACATCAGTCTTGTCTGTAACTGAGGATGTGTCTGCCTGGTTCTACCAGTCTGGTGATTCTCTTTCACTGGTGGCATGCCTATGTATCTCTCTACCTGTCTGACAAAGCACAGAACCCAAGCAGATCTGCAGTAGTTGTCACTCCAATTTATACCAGTATAAAACTCAATGATAAAGCAATACATCTGCTGAGAGAACAGACAGGAGAACGGTAACGTAGCCATGAAGAGCCAAACCATCCAAGTGCAGGATGATGCTTTCACTGCAGCAAGACCACACGGATGAGCAAAGAACATCCTAATTTGAGCTGATCAGCAGGCAGCTAGCTCCTCTCCAACAGCAAGGACTCAGGATTTATCACAATTCCCTCAGTCTGTTTTTTAAACAAAGAGAAAAACGGTGCAGGAACCTGAGAATGTATCTCCTAACAATTGCAGCTAATTACCATGCAGGCTCCTGCTCCTATCCCAGCTGCTCAAGGATAATTACCCATAATGAAAGTGGTGGTTGCAGGATTCTTGGCTCTGCTAAGTTGCCTTATAATAACAGACTGCTGAACACATTTGGCATTCTGTACACCTTGCCAGAGAGGAACAGTATTGATCCACACACCATGGCATCACATTCAGACTAAGAAATTCATTTGTGGAAAACATATTATACACTCCAAAGCAGAGGAAAACATCAGTCCCAAGACCAGACAGCAGCTCTGCCACGACACTGTCTGAAGTGCAGCTTGCTCACAGGACAGCACAGCTCCTTAACACAAAGCCATTTCATGTGACAGAAAAGGAGTGCTCTTGCCTGCAGAGCAGCCAGGGCAGGTGAACTTGCGAACAGACACAACCACCTCGGGTAGGGTTGGGGCAGATTATGGCCTCTGTGGCCACATCTGTATAGGGTAAGTTTTGCCAGTGCAGCTATGCTGCTGTATTACAGCAAAAGAACTGCTCATGGAGAAGACGTGGTTCAAAGAGACCCATGCTTTCTGTCAGCAGGAGCTATTCCAGCTCAGATTTCCCTTCAGCTCTCTATTAGTTCTTTGGGCAAAACCACCTTTAGCTCTTTATCCGAGCTGTTACTGGCACAGCTAGCATAGCTGCCAGCCTTACCACTGCCCAACTGTACCTTGTCACAGCAACCTTGCTGCAGGCATGCTGTCAATGGCCATGGACAGCTGTCCAAAGGAGGTGTAAACCTACCCTGCACCTGATACAGCCCACACACATCATTATTTGATACTGTGGAAATGGGGAATAATGACACAAAACAATTACATTCATTCTGCTCACATTCAGTTCTGAAAGTGTTCCCAAAGACATCAATCAAACTGAAGAGAACAAGGATTCAACAGCACTGTTCTGGTGCAAGAGAGATCAGTAACATGCTGTATTAACGTCTCAGCTCTAGAAAAAGGCCACCAGTATTTCCTGATCAAGATAACTTCCCTTTGATGGCTTTTCCTTACATGTGCTGCACAGTAAATACTTGCATAATACTTGCTACAGTTCTAAGAAGGAATGATTCTCACTTGGTCTAACAGAAACAGCAGAACAAAAAGGCTGCTCACCCTGCCTTTCCACACAGCCATCATCAACACGAAGCTAACCTCAAGATGCAGTTTTGCACAACAGAGCTGGGAGCTCATAGGGGACATTTCCAGAAACTGAATCTCACTTTTGCAGGGAGAGAAGCAGCCTGAGGAATTAACAGAATAAAGGAAGTGTTACACAGCTTCATCTTACATTGAGGTTTTTAACCAAACAGTGCTCTTACTGGTTTTTACCTTGAAATTATACAATTAAGGCCCATAACACCAAAACAGAGCAAACTGGCAAAGAAATGAAGATACAGACAGGGATGAGGGAGGAAGATACACTCTTAGACAAAATCTGAAGCATAAAGCGAGCTGATGAGATGGAAAGATGTGAAGACGACGACAATAGAAGACAGGAATAGGGAGTTTCTCTGACAGCAGGAAGACTTTTTGATTTGCCAAGAAAGTGGTCATCAAGGTGCAGGCAGAGGAGGCTGAGGAAAGTGATACAGAATTGTGAGTGGGGAGAACTTGGGGAACCTCTTTGGGCTTTTTAGTCTTATGAATGTGAAAATCATCAAGTCCTATTGTTATTGAGATGAAACGACATTTCTGCCTCTAAGGATGGAAAAGGAATGAAGACAGGAAGGAATACTAGGATGAAGAGCTAAAAACATCAAGTCCATAGAAATACTAGGTGAGAGGATATCCAATCAACACAGCAGCTAATGTTACACATAATGTTTTGCAGAGAACCCTACTCTCACTTTTCTTTTTTAATTTGCATGTGATAAGCTGCAGTAATGTTGAAATTGATGTTTATTTGGCACAGTTACCTACAACTGGCCATTTTTTTATCCCTGACCTGGGAGAAAAACAGGTAGTACCTGGCAACAGAGACTATAGAAATCACCCAGCTGTTTAGATGCAGCACATTCTGCATTCTCCCTGTCTGCTCATAGCTTACAGTCACATTTAGAGTTTTGTCTAGAGAGATGCCCACGTGGATGGTTCCTAATTCCACAGGCTTTGAATACCACAAGATAATGTTTGCTTACACTCCCCAAACACTGAAAGTGATAATCTAAAGCTCCAGAGACTACTTTCTCCTACCACAGCTGAATTGTGGCAACCTAAGTTATTACTGCGTGTTGTCACCCACAGGAATCAAGAACACAGAATCACAGAATCACCAGGGTTGGAAGAGACCTCAAAGATCATCAAGTCCAACCTGACCTCATGACTAAACCATGGCACCAAGTGCCATGGCCAATCCCCTTTTGAACACCTCCAGGGATGGGGACTCCACCACCTCCCTGGGCAGCACATTCCAATGGCTAACAGCTCTCTCTGGGAAGAACTTTCTCCTCACCTCCAGCCTAAACTTCCCTTGGCATAGCTTGAGACCGTGTCCTCTTGTTGTGGTGCTGGTTGCCTGGGAGAAGAGACAAACCCCCTCCTGGCCTTCATACACGGTGATACCGGTTGAGTAAGGTGTATTCTAAAGGTACAAACCACGAGGTACCCACTTTGTTTCACTACAAAAAATAAATTTACCTCCAAAAATATCACAGCTTTGTCAGGGGCTTTGAACCTCACACACACACAAGCAGGTTTGTCCTGTTTCATGGAGGTGTTCAAGAAGGGACTGGACGTGGCACTTGGTGCCACGGTTTAGTAGTCATGAGGTCTTGGGTGACAGGTTGGACTTGATGATCTTTGAGGTCTCTTCCAACCTTATCGATTCCATGATTCTGTGACACTACCTGAGGCTAATTTAACACAGCATTTTAATTATTGCTAACAGTCAAATAAGCAGCACACTATTTCTGTCTCCTGGGAGAGACAGCAATTCACATCTCCCAAAATAATACAATTCACAGCAAAATTAAAGTCCCAACGAGTCGAATATTTTGCTGAAGTATACCCAGTGCTGTCAATCAACCAAAGCTTATCTAGCTAAACCATTCTCTAATGCACCAGATAATTTAAACACTAAAACATCCTTTAAAATCCCATAGAATAAGTCTAATATCTCATCCAAGACAAAGTGATTATCATTTTCATTTCACTTCTTAGGCACCTCCTAACAGGGCCTGTTCTCCTAACACAAGTGCAACACCCACACAGACAACAAAAGCAAGGCGTGGGAATCAAATGGGAGACTACAACTCACATTTACAGGTAGAGACCAGACCGGGTTCTCCTTTACTCTTTCTAGAATAACTCATCTGAGCAGTTACTCCAGACCTTGGCAAGTGAAAACACACCAGAACCTTGCCCTGGATTGCTAGTACTTACGTGAGAGTAAGTAGGTAGATCAAATATTTAAGGAAACAGCCTGAAAGGAACCTCAGAAATCTGCGTTCAAGACAGAAAAGGAAAGAAAAATATTGTGCCCAGTTGAAGACAAGGGAATGATGAGGGGATTGACAGTACCCTCAGCAAGTTCTCTGGTGATAAAAAGCTGGGGGCAGGGGAGGGAAGCGTGTGTAGATCTGGACAGGCTGAGAGCTGGGTGCAGGCAAACCTCATGAAGTTCAATAAGGACAAGTGCAAGGTCCTGCATCTGGGGAGGAAAACACAACCGGCAGCAGCACAGGTTAGGGGCTGCCCTGCTGGAAAGCAGCTCCACGAAGAAAGACCTTGGAGTGCTGGTGGACAGCAAGTTCTGCATGGGACAGCAATGTGCCCTTGTGGCCAACAGAGCCAATGGGATTCTGGAGCGCAGCAAGAAAAGTGTGTCCAGCAGGTCTAGGGAGGCTCTTCTCCCCTCTTCTCTGCCCTGGTGAGACCACACCTGCAATACTGTGTCCAGTTTGGGGCTCCCCAGTTCAGGAGAAGACTTGATGGGGTGCTTGGCTGCATGGTTTAGTTGTTGGGTGGGTTGGATTGGTTGATGGGTTGGACGCGATGATCTTGAAGGTCTCTTCCAACCTGGTGTATTGTATTGTATTGTATTGTATTGTAAGAGAGACAGACACCTGCTGCAGAGAATCCAGTGGAGAGCCACAAGGATGATTAGGGGCCTTAAGCATCTCCCCTATGGAGACTGAGAGCCCTGGGGCTGTTTAGTCTGGAGAACAGAAGACTGAGAGGGCATCTGATGAATGTCTATCAGTATCTGAGGGGTGGGTGTCAAGTGAAGAGGGCCAAGCTCTTTTTGGTGGTGCACAATAACAAGACAAGGAACAACAGGCTCAAGCTTGAACACAGAAAATTTCACCTCAACAGGAGGAGAAACTTCTTTACAGTGGGCACTGGAACAGGCTGCCCAGGAAGGTGGGAGACTTTCAAAACCTGCTTGGATGCATTCCTGTGCAGACTACCCTGGGTGATCCTGCTTTGGCAGGGGGGTTGGACTGGATGATCTCTGGAGGTCCCTTCCAACCTCTAATGTACTCTGATACTAGGAATACAAACTGATTGCAAGTTTACATGCTAATGGACAGGCATATTTCCAGATAACCTATGGAGCAATATGAGTTAGCAGTCCTGACATTCTAATACAGATACTACCATTTACATAAAAGAATGTTTAGAATCTTTATAATATAGCTCTCATTGGACAGCAAAAATGTAAGAATGGCCCTGATCAAAAAACTGAATGGCTGTTAGGCCTTTCAGAAAAGAAGTGTTACACCAGGAGCTGGACATGTCGTTTCACAGCTGCAGTGGAGGACTACTCCAGGCACCTGAAAAGGTCTAAAAATCTCCTATTGCATTCTCTGAATTAACAGAAAGTTCTTGGTCATTAGGACTCAGTGCTGGGCTTTTGCTTTGCTATTTTTAACAGCAGCATGGAGGTTGTTTTTTGTAAAGCTCCAACATCTAGTGGTGTCAATGTCCTTAGAGTTCTGAGTTGCAGCATCAATTTAAACCTGCTTAGTCCTTCATAACAGATGTTGGTGTCCAAGGTAAATCATAGAATCATAGGCTCAATAAGGTTGGAAAAGAGCTCAAAGATCATCAAGTCCAACCTGGCACCACAGACCTCATGACTACTAAACCATGGCACCAAGTGCCACGTCCAATCCCCTCTTGAACACCTCCAGGGATGGTGACTCCACCACCTCCCTGGGCAGCACATTCCAATGGCTAACAACTCTCTCTGGGAAGAACTTTCTCCTCACCTCCAGCCTAAATTTCCCCTGGCACAGCTTGAGACCGTGTCCTCTTGTTCTGGTGCTGGTTGCCTGGGAGAAGAGACCAACCTCCACCTGGCTACAACCTCCCTTCAGGTAGTTGTAGACAGCGATAAGGGTCTCCTCTGAGCCACCTCTTCTCCAGATTAACAACCCCAGCTCCCTCAGCCTCTCCTCACAGGGCTGTGCTCAAGACCTCTCCCCAGCCTCATTGCCCTTCTCTGGACACGTTCAAGTGTCTCAATGTCCTTAAATTGAGGGGCCCAGAACTGGACATACAGCCCTTTGCAACATATACACTATAAAACTGCAACTCTTCAGCAGCAGACTCTCCAGTATGGTCAGAGAACAGTGCCCAGCGCTGTGCCATTGTTTTAGTCCATCCATAGTCAACAGATAATCAAGCAAAACACACCAGACTATTTGAAGCTTCTCTTTCTACTGTGGAGATGGCTTGCTGAGTCCCACTGTACTTGCTGCAGGGAAATTATGTAAGAAGCAAGAAGTCTTGATGTGGTATGAGGAAAATAATTCCCTTTTTTTGCAGGCTGAGGTCAGCACCAAATCTACTCATGTCACCTTTTATTTACTCAACAAAAAAGTCTGATGCCAGAACTACTAGGCTGTGATGCAACATTACATTTGTGGAGCTATGGTGTTAGCAATGGTTCATTGAGATTACTTCTCATGGTCTCTCACTAAAGCACTCTTTGCAATCATGGTGAACAATTAAGCATAAATTAAATAACCCAAAATGACACTGGGCAAAAACCTCTGCATGGATTAACTCTGTTGACCCCCATGACGTTGCACAGGGAAGAATTCAGAGCTAACAAAATGCCTTGATGGGCACCTGGGAGCAAAGCAGGAAAAAAACATAAATGAATATTTCAACCCTAGTTAATTAAAATGCATTTATTAAAGGCATTCATGCTAATCCAGACTGTTCACAATTATTTACTGAATACCGAAATATCCTGACTTTGAAAAGCCATTTTAAACAAGGCACCTTCCTGAAGTGAAACAAAGGCGTTGCTACACAGCTGGCCAAATTAAAACAGAATAGAATAGAATAGAATAGAATAGAATAGAATAGAATAGAATAGAATAGAATAGAATAGAATAGAATAGAATAGAATAGAATTAACCAGGTTGGAAGAGACCTTCAAGATCATTGCATCCAACCCATCATCCAACACCACCTCATCAACTAAACCATGGCACCAAGCACCCTATCAAGTCTCCTCCTAAACACCTCCAATGATGGCGACTCCACCACCTCTCTGGGCAGCGCATTCCAATGGGCAATCACTCTCTCTGTGAAGAATTTCTGCCTAAGATCCAGCCTAAACCTCCCCTGGCACAGATTGAGACTGTGTCCTCTTGTTCTGGTGCTGGTTGCCTGGGTGTGAGAGACTAAAGCTTGTCTCTCCTGCTGTGACTCAACAAAGATAAAATCACTTGATGCTTGTCCAGACAATAGCTGATGTTCGTTGGGCAGAGCCACTGGAAGGACTCTTGGAAGGTGCAAAGATAACATTGCTCACGGGACTGCAGCTGGCCTACAACAATGGCCCAAGGGCCCAGCATTCCACACCTTCAGGACAAGATCATTTCCAGCCATCAGATACCCCAGGAAAGGACAATGGCTCCTGATGTGTAAAGGGTGTGTGGGGAGCTAGATGGAGCAGGAGGAGGCGGAGGCCTTCCCCCGCTCCATCCAGTGGCTGCCCAAACTCACCTGAGTACACAGAAAGATTTCCTGGGGAACGATACCTGGACCTAAAGATGATTTCCCAGAACGATATCCTGGGGAACAACACCTGGACACTTGCCTAAGGGCTAAAAAACTGTATAAAAGACTGGAGCAACTACTGGCTAGTTGGAGGAGAAAACTGGAGAAGCAAGATGCAGAAGAAAGCAGACGGCATCACACGCTGGAAACATCACAGGGCCAACACAATGAATCTTGGACTCTCCGTGCCCTAAGTTCCACCTGCTGCAACTCATGGAGCTGAAGAAGCTGCCCAGAGGACCTCATCCCTTCTACAGCCAAAGCCTCAGCACCCTTCCTCTACAGACCCAACATCTCCTGCAGCACCATTTCTCTACAGACCCAACATCTCCTGCAGCACCGTTTCTCTACAGACCCAACATCTCCTGCAGCACCCTTCCTCTACAGACCCAACATCTCCTGCAGCACCTATCCTCCACAGACTCAAACTGTCTTGGGGGTGAGGGGTGTGGTAATATAATTCTTTCCCTCTTCTCCCTTTTGTCTCTCTCTTCCTATTCTCTCTCTCTCTCTCCTTCTGATCCCTCCACTTTATTTATGTCTATCCACTGCAGTTATGTAATCAATAGTCTAGCTGTTGATATTTTGGCCTCATTTGTGCCTCTAATTTCACAACACGGGAATATTCATAAAAAACCTGAATCTCTTTCCCTCTCCGGATCAACACACTGGGAGAAGAGACCAACCCCCACCTGGCTACAGCCTCCCTTCAGGTACTTGTCAAGAGCAAGAAGGTCTCCCCTGAGCCTCCTCTTCTCCAGGCTAAGCAAACCCAGCTCCCTCAGCCTCTCTTCATAGGGCTTTTGCTCTGCTGGTTGTTGTCCCCCTGCACCCATAGCCCTTTCTGCTAAAATACAAGGAAGAGGATTTGGTCCTTTTTAAGAACTTCCATACAGATTAGAAGAAGCTTGATTTTCTTTCCAAAGGTTGAGGGTTTACAGGCACATGCCCCCACCATAGATTAACACATACACGACACCTGCCCCACCTGCAGAAAATCCCAGCACCAAAAGAACCTTTCATGTCTTTCAGTGTAAAAACTAAACAAACACTTGGAATCATTTCCTTGTCATCCTTGCCTACATTTTCCAGTTTCAAAAGGGATGGCTACCATAAGTCTGAAATGCAGAGAGAACATTTAAGAAATAGAGAACAAATGCTTTGTGTGTAAAGTAAGTATTTCTAATACCTTTTTTTACCCCCTTTTAATAGATTCCATGGAAAATACTGTGTTTAAAATAAGCTTTCTTTTTCTCTTCAAGAGTGTCATGAGGTCTGTGGGGACAGGTTGGACTTGATGATCTTTGAGGTCTCTTCCAACCTTGGTGATTCTGAGATTCAGTTTGAGCAAAACCAGCACAAGATTAAAAACCAAAATTACACATTTTTAAACATGGGAAGCAGAAGTATTTCTAGGAACTTAAAAATCATAAGCACTAGAGAGAAAAAGCCAAAGTATTTCCCCCTAAACCAGAAAACTTGTTCTGGGCATATTCCACCAGAGCCTGTGGAAATCACAATCAGATTATCCTAAACCTCCAGTCTTTAAAGTCTTCCAAACAATAAAAATACTTCTCACCAGCCATCAGAACTTTGTTTAAATCCACAAGAGAATTGGTACTTTGTAAAGCTGAAAGCATTTGTCAAGAAATTAATGCAATCACCAATTATCCTTTTAACAAATTGCACCGTGTCACTCAGGAAGCCTTTTCTCTCCTCTAAAAATAGCTCCACGTGCCCTGAACAAGTCACAGAAATCACATCTAAGGCTCAACAGATCTTACTCTTCAGGGAGCACTCTGCAAAATCCTTTCATTAGCAGGCTTCATGAAATGTTTTCATGTCTTTAGACTCTGTTATTCCCCATCTTGATTACAATTGCTTTTACATCAGTGTACTAAACGCGCGTGTCCCTGAAAGTCATCAGAAGAGAACAGTAGCATGAACTTTGCTTTTGTCACAGCTGCCAAGGTATCCACTTAGGGGTTTGTCCTGTTGCGAAGGTTTTGTGTGTTTCAAAGAAGATGGGTAACAGCTTAATAACAGCACAATGCCAGAGTGATGACTGACATGGAAAAACAGTGTGTGTTCAGAAACAAACACCATCCCTGGAGACTTCCCAGCTCATGCAGAGAGTCACTTGGGATACACATCGTGATCTCTTCAGCTCTTTTCCATCCACTCTAAAAAGAGCAGGAGTGACAGATGTGAACATTTAGGACATTTTGGTTTTTTCTTATGACCCCTGATACGGCCACCCTTGTTCTTTATTATTCTAGCATGTGCAGAAGCTGTGCACTGACTGAAAACCATTTGTGGTAACTTAATTCATGGATGGATTCTATTCCATCCTGTTATAATCTCTTCTACATCCACAAATAGCTGAAGACATTCAGCACCTTTTACCTCTCGCTGATTACCTCCAAGGAGAAGCTGCTCAGTGAGGTATTCAGGAGCTGCCAATACAAGGTTCTACCTGTCCTCTGATTTATTCACTTGCTATAAAGGCATATTGAGTTTCTAAACACTCCAACACAGAATAACTTCCAGTAACACAGAGAAAATAAATTCCATCTTTGACCTTTTGAAACTGCTCTTACAGCATCATTCTGTGAAACTGAATTTATTTTTCTACTCAATATATTCCATTCAATGGTTGCAAGACTTTAGCTATGATTAAAATCAGGTCAACAGCGCTTAGAATAAGCAGCACTTTAACCTGACAAATACAAAGGCACCAAACCACCCCAAAATGGCCATAACTGATCTGTTTGCTCTAAGACTCAACATTCTTGGTGGCAAGTCAATGTTCTTCTTGCAGTCTTTATGAAGAGTAACACTTAAAAGAGAGATATTTCACAGAAGAACATGAGGAGGTCATCACAGGCTTTAAAGTTGGAAATGACATTACTGACACAATAATATCCAGGGGCTCTGATCACAACCTGGGCACCACAGTGCTAGCTATTTTACAAATAATGGGACATAAATGGAGCAATCACATTTTACATAGATAGCAGAGAATGGGCCAAGCCTCAGGGTCACATTGTCTCATACAAGAATTTGAGTCCATACAGTCAATTTCATTTACTGACCTGACCACAACTTGAAAAACCTCCTTTAAATTATTTCCATCCTTACAGATAATATGTCTGTATGTTAAATGTATATGACACCATCTAGGTAAGTAGGGATGTCACAGAAAATAGCTGCCCCTAAAACCTTTATCAGTGAGGACAGAAGTATAGTATCTCCAGTTAGGTTCATCTCCAATCAAAGTGGGTATATTACTCAAGCTATATAACACTTTTCCCCCTTCCCTATCTAATCTCCAAACATGTATATCATACACAGATATCCCAGTTATGGATGTATGGAGCTCCCAATGCAAAATTCTTTACCATGAGGGTGGTGAGGCACTGGAATAGGTTGCCCAGAGAAACTGTGGACACCTTGTCCCTGCAAGTGTTTGAGACCAGGCTGAACGAGGCTTTGAGCAGCCTGTTCTAGTGGAAGGTGCCCCTGTGCACGGCAGGGGGGTTGGAACTGGATGATCTTTAAGGTGCCGTCCAACTCAAGCCGTTCTATGATTGTCTGCAAATATCATTTGTTATTTCAGGGGCAAATCCTCTACCACAGCAACTATTGTTCTGGATGTCGATGGAGTGAGATGAAGACCTCCTGACCTACAAGCATGGCATCTACAGTACGTGAAGAACCACATCCACTTGCTGGTAGCTCAAGCAGACCTGACCTATGGGTAGATAAAGCACCACGACAAGCAATGCAGCGCCTCGGCAAGGCATCCCCCGGGCCGTGCGGGGTTATTGGGCGCACGGAAAGAGCCTGCACAGCTCCGCACGGTACACACATCGACTGGCGCCCTCTGCTGGTCGTCACCGCAAAGCACAAACAGCGACTAATCACTTGAGTCAGCTCTCGCGTGCATTAATGAGTTATTAATTAGTTTATGCCGACTTGTCAGGTAAAGGGCTGTCAGTTTAGCATTGAAGGACTTGGATCTGTGGTGATCCAGCGACAGACATATCAGCTTGTGGGTGACTGTAGGTAACGATGTGCTTTTGGGGTGAGCCAGGCTTGCACTTCGCTTCAGAAAAGTCTAACGCAGTTGTCACTGCTACGTCAGCCTGGCTGTCAGAAATGCATGGCTGCCTCTCCGGGGTGCCTGCCTTGGCCATCAATACACTGTCAGTGACGAAAACCAACGCCAGGGAGGCAGTCCAGTCTAGTGGTCAGGAAAACGTGCCCTGGAGCCTGGGTCCTGTTCCTTCTGTCCCTGCCTCACCAGGTGACCTGCTGATTTCCATTGCAAACATTACAGAAGCACTTGGGAGACAGCAGGACTGGGGCAGGGTGGGGGCACGATTGTGGTATGAATGGTTAACAAAACAAACAAAAACCACAAAAACCCAATCTTGGCCTTCCTAGGTAACAAGGTACAGAAGAAAGATGAATTAAGTGTATTGAAATAGGGAGCCAGAAGTACCTCATCATCAATTTGTGCTCCAGTCTCCTCATTTGAAAAGCACTCAGGAATGTTCACAATAAAGGTAAATATGCCTTTTTAAACACTGGTATTACACTATCTGTGTGTTGGGGGAGGGCAGATGACACATTTTCTCACATTAGGTTTTTTCTACTGGAATGGGTAAGACAGAAACTGTCTGTGGACTGTTTCCAGGATGACAAGATACAGGACCACTGACCACATTAAATGTTTGTTTAACAGCTAGCATTATAACCCACAGCTGATGCTTTCATCCTTGGTACTTCACTCAACCACAGTTGCAGATGAGCACTTATCACAGAATTATAGAATGGTTTGGTTTGGAACAGACCTTAAGGATTAGCTAGTTCCAACCCTCCTGCCACAGGCAGGAACACCACTAGACCAGGTTGCTCAGGACTCTGTCCAGCCTGGCTTGAACAGCTCCAGGGAGGGGGCATCAACAACTCCCCTCAGCAACCTGTTCCAGTGCCTCACCCCCCTCATTGCAAAGAATTTCTTCCTAATCTCCAGTCTAAATCTCCCCTCTTCCAGCATTGCTCTTGGTCCTACCACCGCAAGCCCTCATAGTAAGTCCCCTCCCAGCTTTCTTGCAGGCCCCCTCCAGGTACTGGAAGCGAGATTCAGGGACGGGACCTCTACACAAGGGTTTTGCCTCATAAAGAAATGCTGACAGGAGAGTGAAAACCTCAGAAATTTTGCAAAATTATATCTAGATCTAGATATAAATATAAAATCACAGCAGGTTTTCCTTCTTTTGATTTCACCCCCTGCAGCTGCTGCTCTCTAGGCATGTGTGTCCAGTTCCTTTCTTTTGCACACACAGCAAACCAGCTTCGATGTGAAAATTCGACCCTCAGTATCAGGCTGTCAGCAGACTAAAAAGAAACTGCTCATTTTTAAGCAAAGGAAGCTTTTTTGTGACTCATTCCCCCAATAAAGCCATCATCCCATGCTAACGAGGTGTCGTGAGATAGCTCACATGGTTGAATCAAAGCCCTGCTCCTCGGGCTGAGCAGGAGGCGGCTGGATAGGGAGAAGTCACCTTCTCCTGACCCCCATTCTTTGAGCAAAATAAAGAGTCCTTCCACTGGAATGAAGTGCTGCAGGCAAACATGCCCTAAGGAAAGAAGAAGAGCCATTCAAATGAGTGAAAGCCTTGCAGGATGGGGCCCTGCGTCTACCCTTGATACTCTTATTTCCAGTTCTCAAAAGCTGTGTCAGACCTCGAATTGCATCTTCCACATCACTGACACTCACATGAAGGGCCTCCTGCCTTTTGTTTAGTTATCTAAAATGAAAGCAATTTAAGCTGAAAATTAATTTGCCATTTCTTTGCAGTTTGTGAACGTGTTCCTAAACACAGGTTGAAAACAACTCTGCTATGTTTTATTTTTTCTTCAGGTGATTTTTTGGTTGGTTGGGTTTTGGTAGTTGTTTTTTTTTTTTTACTTTGGTTGGTCTTAATTTAGAATAGAATTTAGAACACAATTAACCAGGTTGGAAAAGACCTTTGAGATCATCGAGTCCAACCTATCACCCAACACCATCTAATCAACTAAACCATGGCACCAAGCAACCCCATCCAGTCTCTTCCTAAACACCACCAGGGATGGTGACTCCACCACCTCCCTGAGCAGCACATTCCAATGGCCAATCTCTCTTTCTGGGAAGAGCTTCTTCCTAACATCCAGCCTAAACCTCCCCTGGCACAGCTTGAGACTGTGTCCTCTTGTTCTGGTGCTGGTTGCCTGGGAGAAGAGACTAACCCCCACCTGGCTACATCTGTACTAGTGCCTGTGTATCACACCACTTCAGAAGAACAGCTCTGCCATGAAATGCTTTGAGTGAGCACACACAGTTTGGGAAGTGTGTTGGAATGTGTCATTCCTGGGATTTCATATGAGAAGATTTCTGTGATACTACAGTGATCTCTAAATGTTAAGACTGGAACAGTAACTAATTAAGTCAAGCCTCTCTCTTATGAGCAACAATGGATAAAGGAGAGGGGGTTTAGGTTTTGTGATTGTTTTTCTTCTCCTTTCCAGATTCCATTAATTAGTGAGCAGAAAGTCCAGACTGACTGAGCTTCATTGTAACTTTCCAACAGGTGAATATCATCTCAGATTTAAAAATGAATAAACCCACATAAACAATACAACACATTTCTTTTTCTGAGGCTGGCAAATAAAGAATAGTTTCTAGCCAACCCTTTCACAGAATCACCAAGGCTGGAAGAGACCTCAAAGATCATCAAATCCAACCTGTCACCACAGACCTCAGGACTAAACCATGGCACCAAGTGCCACATCCAATCCCCTCTTGAACACCTCCAGGGATGGTGACTCCACCACCTCCCTGGGCAGCACATTCCAATGGCTAACAACTCTCTCTGGGAAAGAACTTTCTCCTCACCTCGAGTCTAAACTTCCCCTGGTACAGCTTGAGACTGTGTCCTCTTGTTCTGGTGCTGGTTGCCTGGGAGAAGAGACCAACTCCCACCTGGCTACAACCTCCCTGCAGGTAGTTGTAGACAGCAATAAGGTCTCCTCTGAGCCTCCTTTTCTCTGAACAAGATTCTTAAATGGCAGCTAGACTTGGAAAGAGTAATCCTACATTTACCCAAAGCACAAAGACTAGAACTGAGGGGAGCTACTCAGGCAGAGTAGCAGCTCTGATGTTTTGGTGGGGTTTTTTGCTGGTAGATCTCTCTATCAAGGACTTTGTCAGCCGTGTAGATGTACATATATATAAACACAGAATGCCATGGAGTTTTAAGCGAACAATATCATGTGCAATGAGTTCCATTTTCATTACTGCTATGAAGATGATATTATCAACCCCCCCCAGAATATTTGGATGTAATATAGTGGAGAACACAAAATATGGCAATGATCTTTAACAGACCTTTTACAGTTTCCCACATGGTACCAGGGCACGGGCTGCACCTCGCTTGTCCACAAGCTTGCCAGTGGCCACCAAAATGCCCACCAAAGGCTAATATCATGGCAGTGTATGTGCTACCCAAGCTTAGCACAGCAAGGGAACATAATTCAAAGAATGCAACTCAAAGATTTTACTAAGGGTTGTAAAGATCTGCTAAGGACAGACTTCAGTTTTTCCACAATAAGAGCCACACCAGTGAGGAAGTTAAAACCCATGAACCGCATCTTGTAATAATCCACAAGAAATGCTGCTTCCTTGCTCACCACTCAGTTGCAGCCATGCTGCCACTGCTGACCTTGAATTTTGTCGTCCAAGCAGTCACATCAGAAGCAGGACAGGTATCAAATGCCAGAAATCTGGGCAGAAGGATTGCTGCAAAGCCCAAGCTCCTTAAAATGCCTCTACCCATCCCCTGAATCCTTGCAGGACTGATTCCATAATTTAGCATAGGTCTAAAATATTGCTTTGATCAGCCAGCATGCCCTGGAGATGTCCTTTCTCAAACAGGAATGTTGAACTGCTTAAACCTGACCTGCATGGGACAGCAAAAATGCGCCTGGGAACTAGTGATTTATGAAGCTAACTGAAGAACCACTTCACTGCTAATACAACAGGCAACCACAACTCTAGATACACATGCGATAAGGAAATAGTTGCCAAGTCAGTCAGTACCTCCTCCAACCCAACAGTCTGTGGTCCCCATTGGCCTTTATGTTTATGGGGACCCAAAGCTGCAATACAGAAACACACTTCTAACTTACACCCCTGGGATCTCCCAACCTATGTAATGGGAAACACCAGATTCAGCCTAGCACAACGAATTGCCTTCTACCACAGAACAAGAGTCAACCAGCTTGGGTTCCGTGCCACTATGGGTGGCAGTTGAGATTCAGACGTAGATATTTATGTGATGTCTATTACAGAGACCATGCCTTGAGCCTGTTAATAAATGTGTCCTTGTAAAAAATCCCTGTGAAGTAGGCAAGTAGTGTTATCCTGATTCTTCACAGATGGAAAATGGAGACACAGAGAAATTAAAGGGGAGAGGCTGTCTCTAGGGTAAGCGTGACGCAAACCAGCCAAATCTTTATAGGTCAAAACTGCCACTTTGAATTGCACCTAGCAACAGATGGGAAGCCAGATTCATTCTATTATGTGTCCTTTTCAGTAAGGAGACAGGGAGGGGGGTTGAAAAAGAACTGTAAAAATACATCTTATTTTTGCTATTATTGTTTGTTAGGCACTGGTAGGACAGAATGTGCTTGTGGAGGAGATGGAGAGGAAATGGCAATTACTGCAAGGGTAACATTTACCTACAGATCTTGTAATCAAGGAGTTGCTTTTTGCACAAGTTCATTCCCAGCAGCTCTGAAATCTCCCAGATGAGTAAAGACATTTGGTCTGTAGCCCAGTGTTCTCTCAAAGGCAGTCTAAACAGAAAGGCAGCTAAAAGGGAAAACCCAGCTTATCAGGCTGCTGCTGCTCTATCTCTTGCTGCCTTCCACACTTTGCAGGGCACATGAAAAGTAAAATAAATACCCAGTTATATGTTACTTATCATCTGACACATTTCACCAAAAAAAAAAAAATAACAAGGAGAGGTTTCTCTTTTTAATTCTGTCTGCTGCTGACAGAAGAGATGCTTAGAATTAGAGAAGATAAAATGGTTTTAAATATGTATATGTTTAAGAGGTTATCTCAAAGGAGAAAATATTTTTCTGCTGTGGTTGGCTGCTATCTTAGCCCTGCTTTAAACATTTATCTGATGAAATCATTGCATTCCTCAAAAGAGATGGTTCGTGAAGCCTCCAGAGTTTTATGGCTAACAAATAATTAAATAGCCCAAACTTTGTACTTTTAACAGTAAAGTGTCGGGCTCATGATGCCTAGTTAAAAATCCAGCAGGTTCAGCAAGCCAGCCCAGCCTGGCAGGGGTAATGCAGGCTTCACACAGCAGGAAAGGCAGCAGGGTAGGCTTTTGGCTCTACCCTGGCCCAGGAATCCCACACACGCTCCAAACAGCCCCTGCAGACAGGACATGGGTGGAATCACCACACAGTCAAACCAAGAGCCAGGACAAGAGGCATTAACATTGCAGAAATTACAGTGAGATGACTTAAGGACATCAGCTTTTCTTTGGGATGAGCTGGGCTTATAGACCTTGGGAAAAACACCAACTTTATAAAACTGCTTCCCAGCTGGGACTGCGCAGTTTGAGAGCCTGCTTGCAAAGCTACGGTGCTGACCCCAGTTCAGACAGCACTACGAATGCTCTGACTAGCAGAGAAGTCTTTGACAATATTCACAGTTCCCAGCATTTTAGAGACATTTGGAGGAATGTCTAGAAACCATAAACCCCAGAAATGACAGCAAACAGAAGAAACAGTTACAGAGGCTGGCTGAACACCTGTAAGCCTACATCCTTTATACTCCACTGCTGTGTGGTTTTATTCCACAGAATCTCAGAATGCCAGGGGCTGGAAGGGACTCGAAAGCTCATTCAGTCCAACCCCCCTGCCAGAGCAGGATCACCCACACCAGATCACACAGGAACACATCCATACAGGTCTTGAATATCTCCAGAGAGGAAGACTCCACCACCCCCTGAGCAGCCTGTTCCAGTGTTCTGTCACCCTCACAGCGAAAAAATTCTTCCTCAAGTTTCCATGGAACTTCCTATGCCTCAGCTTCCACCCATTGCCCCTTGTGCTGTCACTGGGCATCACTGAGCAGAGCCTGGCTCCATCCCCTCAGCACTCACCCTTTACATATTTATAAACATTAATGAGGTCACCCCTCAGGCTCCTCCAAGCTAAAGAGCCTCAGCTCCCTAAGTCTGTCCCCATATGGGAGACCATAGTCATTTAAAAGTCCTGTCAGTGCACAGGGTGGCAGAACACTCTCAAACACCACATGCTGGCAACTGCTGCTGTTATTTCACTGGCATTTTTATTTCAGCATTTTACACAGCAGGGCCTGTCAAAGGGCAGGGAGGCAGGAATGCACCCAGGACTTTCTAAGAGGAATCAGAAGTCACGACATCACTTCTACACCTATCCAAAAGTTGGCGGGGAAATTGCTCTTTGAAACAATTCTAATAGATGAATTGAATCTGGAACAAGCCATGTGAGGGAGGAATAATGTGGCTTGGCGTCACTTTGCAAACATGCCCAGCAAGAAGCTAAGGACAGCTGTCAGCCTGATGGGAAACCCCAAGGATAAACATGAGATGACCGCAGTGACATTTTCTGTCCAAAGAACCCTCAGATGTCAACCAATTTACAGTCACCCTAATGTGTTTCTATTTACACACAATGGCCTGCGTGCATCAGAAACACTGGCTGATGATTTGAGATGCCACTAGCCTTCCACAGTGCCTCTTTTACCTGACAGAGTGAAGAGGTGGCTGGTACAACAGCTGCAACCTCAATTACCTGTGAGGACATAATTCTAGACACTTGCTGTCTTCAGACTGAAAAACCTATGCCACTTCTTAGGCTCCCAACCAGGTCTGGTTTTAACGTTACAAGAGCAGGCTAAAAAGTCTGCAAGCTGACCTGAGTGAAACACAAGCTCAAGAATCCTCCAGAAATTGGTAGAAGGAGAATATCTTGAACTAGATTAATTTAATTAGAAATAACGTGCTAGTAAGCAGTTAATGGAGGTGGGTACTAATAAACCCCACAAGAATTTTTAGGGTGTCAGCTAATGATAGGACTGGGGGAATGGAACAAAATTGGAAATGGGTAGATTCAGATTGGATGTTAGGAAGAAGTTCTTCCCCATGAGGGTGGTGAGACACTGGCACAGGTTGTCCAGGGAGGTGGTAGAAGCCTCATCCCTGGAGGTTTTTAAGGCCAGGCTGGATGTGGCTGTGAGCAACCTGATCCAGTGTGAGGGGTCCCTGCCCATGGCAAGGGGATTGGAACTAGGCTAAACACCCCCAAATCCCTCAGCCTCTCTTCATAGAGCTTATGCTCCAGACCTCTCCCCAGCCTCGTTGCCCTTCTCTGGACACATTCAAGAATCTCAGTATCCTTAAATTGAGGGCCCCAGAACTGGACACAGTACTCAAGGTGTGGCCTAACCAGTACTGAGTACAGGGCAGAATGACTTCCTTGCTCCTGCTGGCCATACTATTCCTGTTGCAAGGAGCAGCTAGTTCTGGGTACTCCCAGCTCTAGAAATCACTCAGATCTTGAGCATATCTCTGTAACAGCAATCCTCAAATCACAGGCTATGTCTTCTCTCTGCAATTTTGAACGCAGCTTACTTATTATGAACTAACTTGAAACTGTGCCTTTAGGTTAACCTGACCAGTTCTGAACCATCTGCAGTGCCTGACAGCTGTTCAGCACTGTACACTATATATCTTGAAGCTCTTGAGTAATGGGAAATGTAATGGGAAAGTTTCATTGCCCAGTTTTATAGATTGTAACCTCCCAGACAAATATTAGTCGCTCATCCCTTGTATGAGCTCTCCTTCCTAGGAGCTAATTAAAACACAAGGTCCACAATTCCCTGCCCTTCTAACACCATCCTAGGGAAAAAAAATTAATAAATATTGCTTAAACACTTCTGGAAGTACCTCTCCAAATGTTGCAGCTGAGTGTGAATATGGGCAGAAGATAAATAAAGTCAACTCAAAACAGCCAAGCCGGGTCGCTGGGAAATAACTTTTCTCCTGGTATTCCTATGTAAACATAATGGAGAGAATCTAGTACCCAGAGAGCCCAGCAAATTGCCTAGCAGAGGTGGAGCAGAGTCAAGGATTCCCAGAACCTGTGCCAAAGAATGAATGCAACACTATGTTGGTCAGTTAGAGGGTAGAAGGGCTCTGCAGAGGGACCTCGATTGGCTGGACAGATGGGCAGAGTCCAATGGGATGGAATTCAACAAGTCCAAGTACCGGGTGCTGCACTTTGGCCACAACAACCCCATGCAGAGCTACAGGCTGGGGTCGGAGTGGCTGGAGAGCGGCCGGACAGAGAGGGACCTGGGGGTGCTGATCGACAGCCGCCTGAACATGAGCCAGCAGTGTGCCCAGGTGGCCAAGAAGGCCAATGGCATCCTGGCCTGCATTAGGAATGGTGTGGCCAGCAGGAGCAGGGAGGTCATTGTGCCCCTGTACTCTGCTTTGGTTAGGCTGCACCTTGAGTCCTGTGTCCAGTTCTGGGCCCCTCAGTTTAAGAAGGACATCGAGACACTTGAACGTGTCCAGAGAAGGGCAACAAGGCTGGGCAGAGGCCTTGAGCACAAGCCCTATGAGGAGAGGATGAGGGAGCTGGGGTTGTTTAGCCTGGAGAAGAGGAGGCTCAGGGGCGACCTCATTGCTCTCTACAACTCCCTGAAAGGTGGTTGTAGCCAGGAAGGGGTTGGCCTCTTCTGCCTAGCAACCAGCACCAGAACAAGGGGACACAGTCTCAAGCTGCAACAGGGAAAGTTTAGGCTGGAGGTGAGGAGAAAGTTCTTCACCGAGAGAGTGATTCGTCATTGGAATGTGCTGCCCGGGGAGGTGGTTGAGTCACCATCCCTGGAGGCATTCAAGAGGGGACTGGATGTGGCACTTGGTGCCATGGTCTAGTCGTGAGGTTTGTGGTTACAGGTTGGACTCAATGATCTTCGAGGTCTCTTCCAACTTTGGTGATACTGTGATACTGTGATTTGTTTCCATCTCAAGTGAACAGATTCTGGAGTTGTCCCTGTTTCAGGTCACTCAAACCCTTGCAATCAAAACCCCTTTTAGACTGCTAAAATGCCTTAATGAATCTATGCAAGACTGGATTATTTTTTTTTCCATGTTTGCTCTTCTTTAATCAAGGGCAAATTTTCTTTTCAGTGAAGTTTACCCTGCATGGTTTCATCAGTGCACAGCAGTAGCAAGGCACTGCGTGCTTCTCAGACCCCAGTCCTTACAATGTAGTTTTCAACTCTGCCACTTCCCTATTCTGAGGGTCCTAACAACAGAGCACATTCATTCACTGCTTTCCCAACCAAGCAAAACACTCACTGGGATTTCCTTTTCAAGCCTGCTAATTGAAAACATTCTGCAGCTTATTAGTCACTCTACAGATTATCTGCTGACAAGCAAACTCTCACTCATTCCAGACTTGTTAATTAACACGTAATTACTGATCCCACAGCGACTGGACTGCAGGTGTGATGCTCTGGGTCCTGCCCTAATAACCGTTCCTCTCGCATGCCAGCAACTGCAACTCAGCAACTGCATTTTTCCCAGAACACCATCCCAGCCTCCCCAGAAGGGTCCAGGCTCTGTTTTGGTTTGAGTTTGTTGGGGCTCAGTGTGTGTATTTTTTTGGTGTGTTGCTGTTGTGGTTGTTGGTTTGGGGGTTGCTGTTTCGTTTTGGGTGTTGTTTTTTTGTGTCTCGAGTCCATTGCATTCAACATCCACCCACAACCCACCACAGAAAAGCAACAGAAATCTCCCTCCTCCCATCAGCCTGGCACAGCAGGAGCTGGCCCAGGGCAGCTGTTCTGCATGGTGAATTCGAATAGGAAGATCTAAAGGAAAAGAATGGCAGAGAATGAAGGAGAGAATAATGAGGAGAGACAGATATGTCCAGTCATTTCTGTCACTAAGTGATGATCTCACCTACTGGTTTATTCCATGCAAGGCAATACTCAGTCAAGTCATTTATGTAGCATAAACCTTACCATTAAAATACTACCTTCCATTCAATCACTCTCATAAGAAGCCTCATGGCACTCTAACTATTCCTTCTGTGTATTATTTGGATAATGGGATGTTGAAGGAACCTTTTTCAAATCTCTTTACACTGAATTTCAATAAGACTTGAAATGTTTTAAAAGATTCTTTCCTCAAGTAAGGCAAAAACGTTATCAAATTGTAAAAGCAAGACTATAAAGAAACTGCCATGGAAAATTAGGTGAGATTAAATCACTTACCTGTTTGGAATTCCTTATTAGCAAGGGTACACTGGTCATGGGATGCAGTCAAGAACCAAGTCCAGAAGGAACTTAGCAAATACATTTGCTAGGGATAAGCACAACCAAATGTAAAACAAGTAGGAAATGGGATTGTTAAATGCAGGTAGAGAAGGCACACAACTCTGTTCTCACTGAAGTCAGAGGTGAAACCACTTTTGATGGCTCAGTGGGAGTACACTACACTCCATCCTACATACAGAGGGATTAATAACAAACAGCTTCCATATACCTAGGATAGAATATTTGATATAAACCTGACCAGGAATCATGAAAATTACATCAGAGAGAGTCCCCCCAAATTTGTTGCGCTGTGGTCCATTACAAACCACAAAAAATGAACATGACAAATGAGCTTCCTACACTCTTTCACTGCCATGTTAGAGGAAGCAAAGGATGAAAATGCTGTGGGTAGCAGCTCAGTTTGAAAGCTCCAGTTTCTTTTACTGGAGTTCAACAACAAAACCTTTGTAATCAGAACAGTGTGCGACCATTAGGACCTTCCAGACCTGCACTGACTCATCGTTCTGTGCAATCACTGTCAGTTCACTGTCAACTGCACTGTGAGCTGATGGATTTTTTTTTAGAAGGAAATGGATAAGAAAGATGGTGACAGTACAGATTGGTTAAGAGTCACTAATTAAATCTGGAAAGGGACTTCTGGAATGAATGTATCACTTTTATAGGACAGAGATGCTATCTGCATCAAAGGAGAGAGCAAAGGCACAGAACCTGCCAACAGGAGGAGATGGGAAACTTCTGTGTGGTAAGAGGATTCAGACTGCCAGATCTGGATCAGGGTATTAAACTGGAACAGAAATAGTGATCCTTATTAAACATGGCACATTAATGACATTAAAGACCAACAATCTCTCAACAGCCATGGAAGTGGCAGAGAAAGCTGTAGCAATGTCAGTCCTTGGGTATCAGAGCAGCAGTATGTTTCAACTTGGCCTTGCATGTGGACAT
Organism: Picus viridis; assembly: GCA_033816785.1. NCBI lineage: Eukaryota > Metazoa > Chordata > Aves > Piciformes > Picidae > Picus > Picus viridis. The sequence goes on from CM066583.1 coordinate 14,017,538, forward strand.
CACAGACCATTACTTTTCAAGTCATTGGCTTCAGAAGACTTGTAATGCAAAATCTAAGCAATGACATAAATCACTGCTTAGTTATCATATGGCAGCAACCTTCTGAAACTGACTTCGCCCTGCCCTTGCCAACTTCTCTCCTCCAGGAATTTGAGAAGGGCCTGCTGACTATCCTTCCATCAGTAAAGGTTTTAGAACTGACTCCATGCCCTGTGCTCACACAATTGAATTTGCTGGTATCAGTGGACATGTGATGCACCACATGGAAGTTTCTGCTCTGGAATTTTGTAATTCCTTCTTTGGCTACAAGAAAGACTTCTTATGCACCTGAAGTGAACCAAAAAGAAAACTAAAACTCTGAAGAAGGCAAATGTAAGATAGGTGTTCACAAAATGATGGTAGCTGGGGGTGGGGAAACCAACAGATTTATGTAATCAGTGATTAAGGTGAGGTATTTAGCTTGACAGTAGACACTCTGTGTGAACTGCTCCACAAAGGTCAGCTGAAAATACTGCCTGTGCAGTAGAAGTTGGATCAAAACCCAGCTCTTCAAGAGTTAAGATAATTTTATGAGAATGAGGCAAATTCTGTTTCTGACCCTGTCTGTGATATATCAGTCTTCATCATCTTTATGTGGCCTGACTCTCTTCCTCCTAACAGAATGATGAAAGACAGCTACTAAAACTACTCAATTTCAGAGTAGTTTTAACTACTCAGCTTCTAGGGAAAAGGCAGTTGTCAGCCTTTCTGAATAGGAAAACATGGAAAAGGATTACTAGCAAAAGTCATGCTCAAGCACATCTATAAAAGGGTTCAAAGAGACAAAGAGACTGTCTACCAACAGACAGAATCACGTAACAACTTGCAGCACACACACTTAAACCTGTGCTTTCAGGTAATGTCTTGGGCTATCTCCTGCAGATTGCAGTGCTAATACAAACAGCATCTCTTGGAAGAGGAGGAAAGTGGATGAAACCAAAAATGAAATGTAAGCACATTTCTGTCTTCCAAAACAAGGCCAGAGAAGACCTGAGCTGGAAGTAAAACACATTGGAGATTCTAGAAGTCCGAAATACTTTCATAAGTGAAGAGAGGAAAATGTTGAGTAAAGGACACTGAGACACTTGAAAGTGTTCAGAGAAGGGCAATGAGGCTGGGGAGAGGCCTCAAGCACAAGCCCTACAAGGAGAGGCTGAGGGAGCTGAGATTGTTTCACCTGGAGAAGAGGAGGCTCAGGGAGACCTTATTGCTGTCTCCAACTCCCTGAAGGGAGGCTGTAGCCAGGTGGGGGTTGGTCTCTTCTCCCAGGCAACCAGCACCAGAACAAGAGGACACAGTCTCAAGCTGCACCAGGGGAAGTTTAGACTCGAGGTGAGGAGAAAGTTCTTCCCAGAGAGAGTCATTCACCATTGGAATGTGCTGCCCAGGGAGGTGGTGGAGTCACCATCCCTGGAGGTGTTCAAGAGGGGATTGGATGTGGCACTTGGTGCCATGGTTTAGTCCTGAGGTCTATGGTGACAGGTTGGATTTGATGATCTTTGAGGTCTCTTCCAACCTTGGTGATTCTGTGAAAGGACTGGCTAGAAACTATTCTTTATTTGCCAGCCTCAGAAAAAGAAATGTGTTGTATTGTTTATGTGGGTTTATTCATTTTTAAATCTGAGATGATATTCACCTGTTGGAAAGTTACGATGAAGCTCAGTCAGTCTGGACTTTCTGCTCACTAATTAATGGAATCTGGAAAGGAGAAAAACAAAACAAACACAAAACCCAACCCCCTCTCCTTTATCCACTGCTGCTCATAAGAGAGAGGCTTGACTTAATTAGCTACTGTTCCAGTCTTAACATTTAGAGATCACTATAGTATCACAGAAATCTTCTCATATGAAATCCAAGGAATGACACATTCCAACACACTTCCCAATCTGTGTGTGCTCACTCAAAGCATTCCATGGCAGAGCTGTTCTTCTGAAGTGGTGTGATACACAGGCACTAGTACAGATCTCCAAGCATGGTGATACTAATAATGAATTTAAATTCAAATCAAATGGCACGTCATTAATTTCTCTGATCATATCTGAGTTTGACTATTTAAATGTATTAATAAAAACTATTCTATTACATAACAGTAAAGATCCTACCTTGGTTAATTTCCTACAAAATACCATCCCAGCTTATTACTTCATCTTGATTTCATATATCTGAATTTTAAACACAGTACTTAGACTTGGAAAGAGGTTTAATTAATCAAAGAAAACAGAAAACATGAGCATTGCCCTAAATTGTTGAAGTCTCAAGAGTGCTCTAGATTTCTGCTTGCATCTATTTGCTTCCCCATGCACTGACAGAAAGCAGAGAGAGATGACAGAGTGTGAAGCATGCCATCCTCCAGGTACCAACAGAGCAGGTCCAGGATGCCCAACTACCACCCTCTGAGCTCATCTAACCTGGTTTGGCTCCCACAGCTGGCACAGCACCATCAGATTGCCAAGGCTTTGTAAGGCAAGACAAATGCTCTTGCAAGAAGAATTGGATTAAGGTCTTAATGCTTATTTCATACCACCCAATAACAAGACTTGGGCTTCATTAACTAATATCTGGAGGCAAGTCAATGGGAGGATGCCTGCAGTCCTGACACCCTGAGTTTCAAAGGGACTATGTGAACAAATGTAGTTCAGACAACTGTTGGCCACTGCAGGGAAATGGAAGGTGAGCTGGAAGCACTGCTTCACCTTGTGGAGGGGAGCACAAGTCAAAATATTGCTTGCTAACATATTTTGACCTTTAGAAGAATTCAGAGAAGAGATTACACCTGTAAACAACAGAAATGCTACCAGTTACAGAGAGTCTGGATGTCTGTTGTTGGCCTGTACTGCACAGATTTCAGGTAGTGGACAGGCAGAGGTTGGTCTCTTCTCCCAGGCAACCAGCACCAGAACAAGAGGACACAGTCTCAAGGTGCACCAGGGGAGGTTTAGGCTGGAGGTTAGGAAGAAATTCTACACAGAGTGATTGCCCATTGGAATGTGCTGCCTGGGGAGGTGGTGGAGTCACCATCACTGGAGGTGTTTAGGAGGAGACTATGTTGCATGGTTTAGTTGATTAGATGGGTTGGATAATAGGTTGGATGTGATGATCTTGAAGGTTTCTTCCAACCTGGTCTATTCCATTCTACTGTATTCTATTCTGTTCTATTATAACCCAAATCACTGCTTAGTTTTATACAGCTACACAGAGGTGACCACTGTATGTGAATACCCCTCCAGAGGCCCTTCCATTACAGCCTGAGCTATTCTTTACAAAAGAAGTTATTTCTAATGATGCAGCAGGAGCTCAGAATCAATTACAGACCGAGCTAATATCTTTAAGATAAATGGGAGGTATCTTATTAACGTAATAGACTTTGGACCATATTCTGATGGTGCTAAAACTAGGCTCAGACAATTTATTAAGAGCCTAAACACATGGGCTGTTTTTAAATAGTGCTCAGCCTGAAGCAACTTTTAATGACTTGAAAATTCCACATTTCTGGAGAAGGACAAGTTATAGAATTTAAACTTCTAAACAGGGGCTTAATGGAATTTGCAGCAACAACAACAACAACAACCAAATCCAAGAATTACCTATGAAAATAATTTATGGGCCTTGAAGAGTGCCACAGAAAGAATTCTACTACAGATTCTTCATTTACAAACTGGTGGCTGTAATCCACTGGGGTTTTTTTTAATGCATTAGGGAAAATAGAAACACTTATCCCTGTGCTGCTTGATATCATCTCAAATTCACGTCCCCACAACGCTGTTATCCTTATGCACACTCTCAGCCCACAGCCAGGTAATCCCATGCAGCTCAAACCTCTTACACTGAGATTTAAGGTAGATTATGTTGCAGGGCTTTCACTGCTGTGGTAATTTATTAAGCTGTCATAAACTGATTACAAGTCTGAGCCCTATGTTTCTCCTGAAGACACAGGCACTCCTGTGGCAGCTGTAGGCTGTGCCTAGGAACATTTCCCACAGATTGAGTAGAAAAGTGGTAAAATGGAAATAAATTACCATTGGAAGTAAAAGGGAAAATAATGATAAGGTCTAAATAATCCCATTGGTCTGATATCTAACACAAAGTTGGTTGTATAAATTAACTCTTATTCTTTTTGACTTCTTCGCTCTAGCAGACACCAGCTGGTGCTTTTGCTTGGCTCTTGCTGACCTTGGCTGCGTTCTCGTTGTGGCCAAGTACCTACAAGCTGCTGTCTGCTCTTCTCTGTCTCTCTTCTACCTTGTATAGGGTGGGGGAAGGGAGCAGGGAGGGAGAAGTTGTGGGTAACCCCTGGTTTTGTCCAGGGGGGTTCTTGTGTTGTTTATAAATTGTAAATATATGTAAATAGTGTATATTTTGTACATATTCATGGCATTGCATATTTCCAGATTTTAGTGTGCTTGTAAATATAGCTTCATTTGCTTCCACCTGAGCTAGTATGACAATTGTATTTTGGGGGGGTGGAGGGTGCTTTCAACCCTCCACAGCTTCACAGAGAGTCATGGAGTCACAACCACTCAAGAAGTTACCTCTTACTAACTGTACTGCATGGGTACTTCCTATCAAGCATCACTATGGGCAGGGCAGGGCAGGGCAGAATAGAATAGAATAGAATAGAATAGAATAGAATAGAATAGAATAGAATAGAATAGAATAGAATAGAATAGAATAGAATAGAATAGAATAGAATAGAATAGAACAGAACAGGTTGGAAGAAACCTTCAAGATCATCAAGTCCAACCCATCATCCAACACCACCTAATCAACTCAACCATGGCACCAAGCACCCCATCCAGTTTCCTCCTAAACACCTCCAGTGATGGTGACTCTACCAGGCAGCCCATTCCAAATCAATGTGCTATACCTTCCAGTCAGAGTCATTCCATACTCCACTGTAGTTGTACCATGAGCAATGCCTTTTCCAAGTGCATTACTGAGCCCCACGTGGCTGCCCTTAAAGGAAGGACAATCTGACTCAGGTGGGTTTAATTTCCACAAGCAAATATTGAGATGCAAATTAAACAGTTGTAACTGGTTTTAAAACAACATACAGTTGGGCACAGCAGAATATGAAGCTACTTAAGAACATCTATTATTTTTTTCACTCATTCTTGAAATTTGAAACTACATTTAGAATTAGTTAAGCTGTTAGATAAACACAGCAGAGCTCTAAAATACTCAATTAGATTCACAGAGCCTCTTGGATCTTTAAGGATTAACAACCATAATAATTATCAGAGTCAAACAACAACTATCCACATTATTCTTTAAATCATTTTATTTTATATACAGCTTCATAGGGGAACCTTCATTATACTAACAGTGGATGAAAGCTAATCCAGTCAAGAAATATTGAACTAGATCTAAAAATCCTTCAGGAACTGCCTGTTAGTGATTTGTTGTAAAGTTTGCATTCACCACGTCATTCCCATTCCCCCATGGCAGGGGGGTTAGAACTAGATGATCCTTGTGGTCCCTTCCAACCCTGACTGATACTATGATACTATTCCATGGTTTCATAGACTCATAGAATCATTTAAGCTGGAAAAGACCTTTAAGATCATGAAGTCCAACCATTAACCTAACACTGCTAAGTCCACCACTAAATCATGTCAGTAAGTGACACATTTACACATCTTTGAAATATCTCCAGGGATGGTGACTCAACCACTTCCCTGGACAGCCTGCTCCAATGCTAGATAACCCTTTCACTGAAAAAATCTTGTTATTGTCCAACCTAAACCTCCCCCAGTGCAACTTCAGGCCATTCCCTCTTGTCCTATCACTTATTACTTGGGAGAAGATACCAAACCCCACCTTGCCTCAACCTCCTTTCAGGCAGCTGCAGAGAGCAAGGTGGCCTCACTTGAGTCTCCTTTTCTTCAGACTAAACAACCTCAGTTTCCTCAGAAGCTCTTCACAATGCTTGTGCCCTAAACATTTCACCAGCCTTGTTGCCCTTCTCTGGATGTGCTCCAGCACCTGTCTTTCCCATAGTGTAGGGAGCCCAAAACTGAACTCGGTATTCAAGGTGAGACCAGTGTTGAGTACAGGGTACAATCACTTTTCAGGTCCTGCTGGCCACACTTTTTCTGGTACAGACCAGGCCTTCTTGGCCACCTGGCTGCACTGCTGGCTCACGTTCAGCCCGCTGTCAACCAACACCTGCAGGTACTTTTCTGCCAGGCTGCTTTCCAGCCACTCTATCCCAAGCCTGGAACACTGATGGGGTTTTTGTGACCCAAATGCAGGACCTGACACTTGGCCTTACCAGTCAGCACTGCGAAAGAAAAAGCCCACAAGGGAGAAGGTGGGAGAGGAAATGGTTATTACTCATTTAGCATCTGTATAAACAGCAACTGATGCTTTAACAAGACAAATGATCAGAGGCAACGCTGAATTCATCTAGTAGCATCCAAATGTTGCAAGCAGATTGTCTCAGGTATGCTACAAACTACAATGAAACAAAAATCACTAATACATGCCTAAAGCTTTTCAGAAGCCAGGCACAAAGTTAAGAGATTTAGAAAGTATTCCAGTTTGATAATATTTAAACAAGGTCTTGAGCTGTTAAGCTGTTGTACCTAATCTTGTCTCTCTGTAAGACAAGGACCATAATTATGAACTGCAATTGAGCTTTCAATTTGGAAATTATTTTAAATGTTCTCCAACCACTAAAGATTATAGCAGAGCAGCACGTATTTCATTACACCGGTCGAGAGCCTGGTTGACAGGATACCAAGCAAAGACTGCCTGCCTTATCAGAAACAGGCAGGAGAACATCTCCTGGATTTTGGCAGAAGATCAGTCCAGAGTTCTTGGAGTACAGGACCACTTGAGAAGCACCTGCAAGAATCCTGCAGATTAAAAAGCCTGACTTTCTCAGCTCTTGGGAATCCAATAGAATACTGCATGCTAGTCAAAGAGAAATCAAAATGTGACTATTATCTAAATAGTTTCTTTCTCTCCCCAGCTGTGTGAGCATTTAAGTCCATGGTTTGGGTCAACGCTTCATTATCCGATGAAATAAGAACCCAAAAAGCGAACCCAAAAAACCAGAGGCGTTCCAGAATCCAGGTGGAATCACAACTGAACCCAGAAGATACAAAAATGGTGAGGATATAACACAGAGCCTATAGAAAAGGAAGAGTTTTCTTTGTCCTTGTAGGGTCTGAACTCCTAAATGCAGTTCCATGACACTAAAAGCAGACTCTGTGTGTGAGGGAGCATAGAGAGTGCAGTGGCACCAGCAGCAGGCAGCTGTTATTCCCCCTGTCTGCTGCAGAACACGTCAGGCAGTCAGGGCACAGGAGAATGAGTATTGATGAATCCATGTAACACTTCCTTGAAGTGATGGCAAGTTAACACACAGGTCCAATCAAAGCTTTCAGAACACAAAAACAAAAATCAAAGCAGGACCCTTGAGGTACTAAATATAGCTCCAACTCTACATTTTCTGAGAAGAGTTACTATATAAGAAAATTGATTTATCTTAATACAGTCTGGAGCTACCTCTGATCTTTGGGCAGCCGCCTCTCAAGACACATTTCAACCAACAGCCTCCGGTGCTTTAGTTCATGTCCTTCATTTCTCCTTTAAAATGGCTCTTACAACAGCTAGTACCCATTTGAATAGGGCAGTGCAGCCCAGAGGCTGGTGCTATCAAACCATACATTAAACAGCATCATGTAAAGGCTCTGCAGAGGGACCTCGACCGACTGGACAGATGGGCGGAGTCCAATGGGATGACATTCAACAAGTCCAAGTGCCGGGTGCTGCACTTTGGCCACAGCAACCCCATGCAGAGCTACAGGCTGGGGTCAGAGTGGCTGGAGAGCTGCCAAACAGAGAGGGACCTGGGGGTGCTGATCGACACCCGCCTAAACATGAGCCAGCAGTGTGCCCAGGTGGCCAAGAGGGCCAATGGCATCCTGGCCTGTATTAAGAATAGTGTGGCCAGCAGGAGCAGGGAGGTCATTGTGCCCCTGTACTCTGCATTGGTTAGGCCACACCTTGAGTCCTGTGTCCAGTTCTGGGCCCCTCAGTTTAAGAAGGACATCGAGACACTTGAACATGTCCAGAGGAGGGCAACAAGGCTGGTGAGAGGCCTTGAGCACAAGCCCTATGAGGAGAGGCTGAGGGAGCTGGGGTTGTTTAGCCTGGAGAAGAGAAGGACCAGGGGTGACCTCATTGCCCTCTACAACTACCTGAAGGGTGGTTGTGAACAGGAGGGGGTTGGTCTCTTCTCCCAGGCAACCAGCACCAGAACAAGGGGACACAGTCTCAAGCTGTACCAGGGGAGGTTTAGACTCGAGGTGAGGAGGAAGTTCTTCACTGAGCGAGTCATTCGTCACTGGAATGGGCTGCCCGGGGAGGTGGTGGAGTCGCCGTCCCTGGAGGTGTTCAAGAGGAGACTGGACATGGCACTTGGTGCCATGGTCTAGTTGTGAGGTCTGTTGGGACGGGTTGGACTTGATGATCCTTGGGGTCTCTTCCAACCTTGGTTATACTGTGATACTGTGATACTGTGATGTACTACACCATGCTGCACACCCTCCCAGCATGTTCCCAGACACTAGCACTACGGAAAGGCTGCAGCACACGCACCCCCAGACTACACAGTCCTGAGCTCATTGCATGCACACCCTTGCAATGGCTCAGGTATACAAACATGGCTGAGTAGTCACTCTGTCAGAGGAGGGGACAGCATGAGACAGTTTTTGATCTGAGATTTACATTTTTTTAGCAACTGAACAAGTGAAGGAAGAGGGAATGAATACAAGAACAATTACATCAAGTCTGTAGTGTAAGCACAGCATTTTGCTCTTGGAAAGCACCACATTAGTCTGCAGCTTAATTATTTTGTTTAAATTAGGAGCAGGTAAAAGAGCTCAGCAGGCTTGTGGCAGAAGCCCTGCTGCTGTCCCAGCTCTGACTGCAGAGCAGTGGAGCTGGTTGGCAGCCCTGGCCGAGAGTCTTCCCTTGCTTTCACAACCTGCACCTCCTGGACCATGTACCTGCTAGCCTGGGGATGGGTTTGATTTGACTTGATGATCTTTAAGGTCTCTTCCAACCTTGGTGATTCTGTGATTCTGTGTGATTCTGTGATTTGGTATTTCCCTTGCCTGGCTTGCTCTTCTCTGACAGGCACTGAGCTTCTGCTACAGCTGTAGCTGCAGTCTCAAGGCATGATACACATATGATCAGATTGATGATTACAACTAAGAGGAAGGATGAGGAGGAGAATAGAAATCAATGACTTACTGTACCAAGAAAGAACCAATTATTCAGCAGATCTGCTTTTGCTGGTTCTGTCACACAACCCCATCTATTAAAGTCCCATCATTATTTGAATTAACTGTTGCTGTCACAGCAATAATATTCACAATCAGCCACTGACATTCTGCAACTACCTAACTTACATTAGAACCAATCTAGTAATACCGCTGCACCTAATGAACTGGTTTGTAGCTCCATTATAGTGCTCACCAGATAATATATTAGACAGCAATAAAGTTTAGATTTACTTCTCACACCATACTGCTGCATTATGAGATGATGTATACATGAAGCTGCACTTTGCTCTCAATTACAGAAGTATAAATCTTGAGCAACTCTGCTCCAGTCAATAGTTGTTTCAAATTGACATGCAGCTCCTCTGCATTTGGAAATCTGTAATAAAGAGCAGAATTCTGTTCCATGTCTGTGCATTACTTATAGCACTCCAGGTGGTTACTCTCATAATGATACAGAACATTTTTGTACTGTTGAAATAAATAGCAATCCTGTTACAGCAAGTGGTTTCATAATAAGGAAGGAAATAAACCAAATGTTTAGTGCATGAAGATGCATTAAGACACCTCCTGGAATATAGTCAAAAATGATTAACTGAAAAGGAAAATGGCTCTCCAAAAGGTAGTTTTAATTTGCTTTAAAACCAGCTCAGGCAAGCAGGAGCAAGCAGAAGCTGTTGGATAAAAATCTGACTTCGAGATCAAGCAGTAACAAAGCTATGTTTGCAGATCCACAGAAACAAACAAAAGCAATTAAGCAGAAAGATAAATTATAACCACAAATATAGTATTAATCAGAATGCAACACGAAGCGGTTCGGTTGGAAGGACCCAAACCCCAGTATTTCCACAATCCGAACCTGGACTAATTCCACACAAGTCAGACACACAACTTCTTTTTACATAGAGCAGTGGCAGAATTTTATAGCTGCTTTGATCACAAGCAGACAGCAGCTTGCAGTCGCTCTCGTACCTGCCTTCCAACTAAGCAATGGCGTTTAATGTGAAAGGCTGTGACTGTATCTCCGTGGTGAAAGCTGAGCAGGGAACTACTGCAAAACCAAGAGAATTCCTACACTAGCTCTGTAATCCCTCTTTGGGCTCCCTGGCTTGGGAATGCCACGGAAAGCCCAATTCACATCTCTTTCCGTGAAAACAGGTGGTGGGATACCAACAGTTGATTTGCATTGTGGGCAACAAGGCTGGTGAGAGGCCTTGAGCACAAGCCCTATGAGGAGAGGCTGGAGAAGAGAAGGATCAGGAGTGACCTCATTGCCCTCTACAACTACCTGAAAGGTGGTTGTAGACAGGAAGGGGTTGGTCTCTTCTCCCAGGCAACCAGCACCAGAACAAGGGGACACAGTCTCAAGCTGTGCCAGGGGAGGTTTAGACTCGAGGTGAGGAAAAGTTCTTCACTGAGCGAGTCATTCGTCATTGGAATGGGCTGCCCAGGGAGGTGGTGGAGTCGCCGTCGCCGTCCTTGGAGGTGTTCAAGGGGAGATTGGACATGGCACTTGGTGCCATGGTCTAGTTGTGAGGTCTGTTGGGACAGGTTGGACTTGATGATCCTTGGGGTCTCTTCCAACCTTGGTTATACTGTGATACTGTGATACTGTATTCAGGGAGATCACCTCCTGCACCAGTTTCCAGTCATTCTGGCTCAGTGATAGGAAACAGATTCATATTTTCAGAGGTTCTGCAAAATCTGGGCTCTGTTCCTGGGAATCCAGGCCTCGAGCAGTCTAAATCACTGCACTTCCCCAGGCCTATGCCCCAGTTTTAAAGGGGGAGATACCAGACTGCTATTTCCTCCGCCTACTGCTAAACCTTGTGTATTTAGGCTGCCATTCAATCACAATGGTTCCTCAGTTCATTTCTGCAACAGACAAGGTACTAATTTATGGTGCAAGAGATAGATGCCACCAGTGAAAAAGAAAAATAATAATTAATATGCAGAAATAGTTAAAGGGGTTCCTCTATGTGCTGCATGGCAGGTTTTCAACACTGGGAAAAAATGCAATAAAATGCACTAATTTTAAAAATGTAGGAAGCAGGAAATGTCTAGACTTTTAAAAACCATTGCACATTCTTTCCCAAGGCTTGAAAATAACTCTCCAATTTTTAATGAACAAGAGCCTTTTGGCTAGAACACACCACGAGATCTCAAAGCCCTCAGCAGCTTCCATTGTACCAGTAACTTCAGCCCAAGCTGTGAAACTTTGGCAGGCAGAATGACTTGGAAGTAGCTGGAGTTTAACCTGGGATTGAAACATGGTTCTCCTCCCCCTCTACTCTGCCCTGGTGAGACCTCTCCTGGAATACTGTGTCCAGTTTGGGCTCTGCAGTTCACGAAGGACAAGGATCTACTAGAAAGAGTCCAATGGAGAGCTACCAGGATGATTTGGGGACTGGAGCACTGCCCTACGAGGAGAGGCTGAGAGCCCTGGGGCTGTTCAGTCTGGAGAAGACTGAGAGGGGATTTAATAAATGTTTATAACTATCTGAGGGCTGGGGGTTAAGAGGGAGGGGACAGGCTCTGCTCAGTTGCACCCTGGGATAGGACAAGGAGCAATGGATATAAACTGCAGCACAGGAGGTTCCACCCCAACATGAGGAGCAACTTCTTCACTGTGAGTGTCACGGAGCACTGGAACAGGCTGCCCAGAGAGGTTGTGGAGTCTCCTTCTTTGGAGCCTTTCAAGACCCATCTGGATGTGTTCCTGTGTGACCTGTGCTGGATTCTATGGTCCTGCTCTGGCAGGAGGGTGGACTTGATGATCACAGTATCACAGTATTACCAAGGTTGGAAGAGACCTCGAAGATCATCAAGTCCAACCTGTAACCACAAACCTCACGACTAGACCATGGCACCAAGTGCCACATCCAGTCCCCTCTTGAACGCCTCCAGGGACGGTGACTCCACCACCTCCCCGGGCAGCACATTCCAATGACAAATCACTCTCTCGGTGAAGATATCCAGAGGTCCCTTCCAGCCCCTAACATCCTGGGTTCCTGTGACCAAAAATGTGAAAACTGAAGGAAAATACAAATGGCACAGTCCTTGAAAAGGGGAATTTCATTTCTCAAACACTCCATGTCCTCTGAAACTGCTTTTCTCCTCAGACTAGAGCACCTTCAAATGGTCTGTGTTTGCCCACACTGCAGGTAATTAGTAGACTGCTGGTTTAAGGAGCTTACCTCTATGTGGATTTTTCTTCCATAGCATCTTGCATGTGTTGGAAATGGTAAAAAGGTGTCAGACAAAATAGAAGGAAAGAAAAATTATAGAAAAGAGAACTCTAAAATACTTGTTTGTTGGGGAAAAGAATTATGTAGGTATGCAGATGTTCACACACACAAAATCAGTACTACCTGAGTTACATTTCAAAGTTGTAGTTGATAGGAAGATTTCTGTCCTAAGGTTTCAAGTCAGCCCACTCAACAGTTAGGGACTCTTTGAAAAGTCAGATCTGAGGTTGGATTTCAGATATATGTAAGAACCTAGGAGCTGGGCTCATCAGCAGGAATGTCTGCAACACATGCACCTTCTGCCTGCATCTTCACCATGTTAGACTCTCCATTTCTTTAACCAAATCCCTAAAAGCCTTCAATGTACATGTCATTCCTTGGTGTCAAACATCATTGAAAGGAGGATTAATAAAAGGATAGGAGATGAATTAATAGAAGTAAAATAGATGAGAAAGAGAAGAAAGTGTATAGATGGGAAGGATGCAACAGCTCATTTTCACTTACCATCATCACTCACTCACACATGCAAGAATGGCATCTACAGAGGATGAAACACCAAAGAAATCTAGTGGAGGAGGCCAAAAAGAACTGAAAACAGTGAGCTCAGAGTCTATCCTCCTGTCTCCCGCCACTGATGAGCCTTCGTGACACTGTGGTTGGTACTTGTTAGTACAGTTGAATCTTCACTAAAGAAAAGTTATCAAAATGGATTTTATCATTGTTGCTAAAGCTCCCACACTTGGCACCACAAAAATTATGTTCATCCATCAATCCCTAAAAGCCACATATATATTGCTTTTGGTAAGAAGCAGCCAGGGATTCAAGAGAAGCTGTTCTTGCCTGCCTTGCATTTATATGGATGTTAGGAAGAAGTTCTATACAGAGAGAGTGATTGCCCATTGGAATGGGCTGCCCGTGGAGGTGGTGGAGTCACTTTCATTGGAGGTGCTCAGGAGGAGACTTGATGGGGTGCTTGGTGCCATGGTTTAGTTGTTTAGGTGGGTTGGATTGGTTGATGGGTTGGACACGATGATCTTGAAGGTCTCTTTCAACCTGGTGTATTGTATTGTATAGATTGATCATCCATGTGAAGCGACCACATGGCTTTAACATGCTCCTGTCACCAATGATGTGTGTCAGATCATTCACTAAAGGCAATAATCAAAGGTATTCTTGATCTTTCTCTCCACACTGAAGCCAAATTCTTGTCTTTTCTTTACCACACTTCCCCATCTCAAACTGTGGCAGGGGAAGTTTAGGCTGGAGGTGAGGAGGAGGTTCTTCCCAGAGAGAGTTGTTGGCCATTGGAATGTGCTGCCCGGGGAGGTGGTGGAATCACCAGCCCTGGAGCTGTTCAAGAGGGGACTGGACATGGCACTTGAAGCCATGGTATAGTAGTTATGAGGTGTTGGGTGACAGGTTGGACTTGATGATCCTTGAGGTCTTTTCCAACCCTATTGATTCTATGATCTCCAGCTACCTCTCCCTTTAGGCTTCCACTCCCAGCATTTGTCACATTTAGAAACAAGATGCCTAGAGAAAATTATTGAATGAAGTCTTAGAAGAGTTGCTTCACGATATCAATTGCAAAATAAATGCACTTTTCCAACTCTTTTATGCACCTCAATGTAATAAAACATTTTTTAAAACCCCAGAACATTGCTTACTGCCAAACTAATACTGAACACACACACACAGAGAAACAACAGTAAATATGTAGTAATTGTTATTTTCTACTCTGCCCCATCATAGTAGACTTCTGACAGAAGTTAATTTTCAAAGCTTAAAACACTTGAAAAGTCAGAAGCACTTTGGAGAGCCTTCCTGCTCCTCCAACTACTGGATTACACTATGTGAATGCAACCAACCCTGACAAGTGAATTAAAAAAAAAGTATTATTTATGCTTGAGTAAGATCACAAGCATATACAGCAAACACCTGGGACAAGATCAGGACTAGTGCAGAATAATCATCCCCTGCAACTGGAGTGGAAAGGAGAGCTCATTTTAAGCTCCTGGACTGAGGCTAGGATCAATTCATAGTCCTTCCCAAAGCAGAGGGAAACGTGAGGACTGGAAAGATCTGGAGTAAAATGCTGGCCCTGATGACTTCAGGTGAGTCAAAGCATTTTTGTAAGCAACCATAAGGAAGCACAAAGCAAGTAAAGAAATGCAGCCTCAGAATGTGACTGCTGACAAGCCATCTCTGGAGCCTGCAGGACTCTCCAGAGAAGGTATTTCATTAGCCTTGACCATCCAGCAGAGAGCAGCTAGAGGGCCCCACACTGTCCCTCAAACAGCACTGGTGTAACACAGGTCAGTTCTCAGGAACAGGCAGCCCAGCAAACTGCCAGGTGCACTGTTGTGGGTACAAGTCGGCATAGTCGCAACAGCTAGAGACAACAACAAGGGATTCTAAAGCTGGGCATCACCACCAAGCAGAGTCAGGACTGTTACCAGGGTAAGTAGATGTGTAACTCTTTCCAGCAGCCACACTAGTATGCTGCACTGCCAGTGTGGAACAGGGACACAGGCTGCAGCAAAACAGAAGGAATGTTAGGGGCTGGCTCTAGTTCCTATACAGCAGCTGCTTGGGTTTTTCATCCTCACAATGCTATTTTCATTTCAAATCCATCAGGGAAGAAGACGACTTCCCTTTACTCCTCTTCTTTCAGCATTGTGAATGAAAGCATAGAATAGGTTTTACTTTCTAATAGTCCTGCACTGCCACTTGTATGTCAGTCTTAGTAAAAGATACCCTGCAATTTGCATCAACATGCCAAGGCTCTGCTCACCTCAGCACACCACAGACCTCTCCCAGACATACTTAGTGTGGGCAGCAATTCATTTCAAAACATGTTAAATTACCACATGGCTTGTTTGTCTTCTCTCTACCTCTGTCCTACTCATTCCTGGTGAATTAACTGCACACTGAGTAACCACACACTTGGCTCTGTGGGGACACAGGGAGCTGCACACACCAGGCAGAGCTGCTAAGCTGTGACTTAACAGCTGATTTAATTTCCTTAACATACACTATGTATACCCAGACTTTAAGACAGGAATGAGGTGGTACTAATGAGGCTGATCATAGCAAAAACTGGAAATCATTCCAAGTGAAGATATCTTCAGTTAGGTGCCTCAAAGTTCAGACCTCACGCTGCCAGAAGCCCTGGGTCAACACTTCACCTCACTGTCACTGCAGCAAATAGCTTAAATGAAGTGTAAGATGAGACTCAGTTGTCTAAATCTGCACCCTCGAGGCACAGAGTGCTTACAGCAGGAAATACCTGGAATAAAATGCAGGTACACATGGGGAATGAGCTATACCCTTGTTTGACCTGAGATACTACTCAGTGCAACCAAAGACCACAGAGCTCAGGTTTCATCAAGCAAAGAACACACCTGACTTGGAGAGCATTATTCAGCATGTCATGGTAGCCACCAAGGGTAAACCTACAGTAACTTTATTATAGACACTGGAATAACACCAGTTAAATAAAAGAGAGTGAGATTTAGAAGAGAGCTAGGCAACCTCCTTGCTTTGTTTTTGCATGGACTAATTAACAATAAGTGCAAGCTGCACTAATGGGGCAGGCGCTGTCCTGCAACACTTAACCTCCTAAGCAATTCCTCAGTCTGAGCAGTACATCTTCCTCAAACCTAAAAATACATTCCATGCCAATTGATTGTAATTACCCACAAGCAACAGGGAGGGGGAAGACCACTCACATCTTAGTCATTTTACCCCAGATTTCACTAGTACAGAGATGAGTTACAAAGACCTCCACAGTGTGCTCGGGATGGAAATATTGGTGAGCTGTTGAATCTAATGATGCAAGGAAGGAATTAAATTTACCTCACAAAGCATTCAAGTCCAGACAGAGGCAGATGGAGAAAAGTGTATCAGATGTCAGTATTTCAGGGGGAAATCTGAAGCCATGAAAACAATTACAAAATTAATTTAGGAAACACTAAATCTACTAAGGTCTGAATCCTCCTGGTCCGCAGGGGTCTCAAATGCAACTGCTGCAGGATCAGTGCTGAACTTCAGTTGTGCAGATACTCTGAAAATGTGTATTACAAATCACAGAGGTTTCTACCCAGCCACTCTGTACCCCAGGAAAAGAGAGCTGAGCCTCATTGTCCAAATGCAGGACCTGGCTTCAAATCCTGGCTTCAAATCCTGGCTCTGACTCCACTCCTTTCTGAGACTCTGGGGAAATACCTTAACTGCTAACAGCCCATATTAATGCTGACTAATCCTGCACAAACCCTCCAATGCATCAAGATTTAACCAATTACTTCTTTTGGAGCATGCAATTTAACCTGATGCTTCTTTCCTCTTGCCAATTAGGATAGCAGAATTCCAGCCACTAAAAGAAGTCCTGTCTCCTACCAAGAGCATGTCTTGAGCAGGCACAAAGTCACCATGAGGACACAGTCTCAGGCTGCACCAGGGCAGGTTTAGGCTGGATGTGAGGAAGAAGTTCTACACAGAGAGAGTGATTGCCCATTGGAATGGGCTGCCCAGGGAGGTGGTGGAGTTACCTTCATTGGAGGTGGTCAGGAGGAGACTTGATGGGGTGCTTGGTGCCACGGTTTAGTTGTGTAGGTGGGTTGGATTGGTTGATGGGTTGGGCACGATGATCTTGAAGGCCTCTTTCAACCTGGTGTATTGTATTGTGTTGTATCTCAGCTCTACCTAACTCCTCTTTCCCTGTCCTTGGGAAGACTCAGACCCTGGCAGAGAGCAAGGCTGCTGTCCTGGCTGCTCCATCACAGAGGCACAACTTCAGATAAACCAAGAGCTGGAGCCACCTGGAGCTGACCCCTAGCATAAGATGGGCTCCTCTCTTGTTCAAATACTGTGCTGAGAAAAACTCCAATAAATTTTAGTTGTCTCAATCTCCCCCTTGACAATGAGAACTTAAAATTACCTTTTTCTCTTTTTTTTTTGATCCACTGGACAGCTATGCAGCCATGTTATTTAAAGAACTGCACATCCTAGTCCACAAATCTGTAATCCTATTCTGGGTTTTGTCACTGCATTTGAAGTAATCAAACACCAGGAAAATGACAGCAAAATTCCTCTTTGAATGAAGCTCTTCTTCAGCTACTACAAATACCACATATCCTTAAATAACTGTCAATTCTTCAGTCATCTTCATATGATTAAGGTAAAACACTCCTGTTCACATGCAGCAGCCTCCTTTACTCAAGTGATTATCACCCTCTGCTCAGTGTATTTATTTTCACGGTTCTAACAACTCAGTAACTAATTACAGCAGTTAAATCTCCCTCTTCCACCAAGTCTTTGCCTGAAATTACAGGATGTGACCTGCACTTCACATTTCTGTAGGGGCAGAAGCGTTAGTGACACCACATCTAACTCTACACAGCATTAAAACCAAGAGAAAAATGTCCCTCCTGCAGTGCTGACCTCAGTTCTCAGCAGGACACCTGTTACTCATGAGTAAAGAGCTGCCTGCCTCACCGAGATAACCCTTCGTCTCCCTAGCTTTGCAACTACCATCCTTACTAAGAGCTACAGAACAGAGCACATACTCATGGGCTCAAAAATTCCTTTTCCCAAATGAATTTTTCTTCCAGAAGTGGAGAAGGCTCCGAGGTGACCTAATTGTGCCTTTCCAGTATCTGAAGGGGGCCTACAAGAAGGCTGGGGAGGGACTTCTCAGGATCTCAGGTAGTGATAGGACTAGGGGGAATGGAATGAAGCTGGAGGTGGGGAGATTCAGGCTGGAGGTGAGGAGGAAGTTCTTCCCCATGAGAGTGGTGAAGCCCTGGAATGGATTGTGCAGGGAGGTGGTTGAGGCCCCGTCCCTGGAGGTGTTTAAGCCCAGGCTGGATGAGGCTCTGGCCAGCCTGATCTAGTGTGGGGTGTAGGGGAGTTGGAACTAGCCGATCCTTGTGGTCCCTTCCAACCCTGACTGATACTATGATACTATGCCTCCATGGAAGCAATACATTCTCCACATGACAGAGGGGGCATCGACACACTGCTGTGTCTTTACCAGCTGGCTGAGGATGAGGTTGGAATTAGAGCAACAAGAAGAGAAGCACATGCAGAGAAGTAATGAAGGTGACCCTGCTGTACGCATTTACAAGCCAACATAGACCACTGTCAACTGGTTCACAGATGACACAGCAGCCCTGACTGCCACATGCTGTATTGCATTATGCAGGTCTTCTGAACTGTCCCCTTGTAATGCTCAGATTAAGCCTTTCTCTGCAGTGCTACTGGTTCCTCTCACTCAGCCATAGAGGAGAGGCTCACAAAGCTGCCCAGAAAACTGCCTCACAGATTCTGACCTTACAACCCAGAAGCACTGCTGTGATATCTCATCTGACTTTGCCTCTGACAGAATGGAGCATAGAAATCAAAGAGGTGTCTCAATTCCAACCTATTCTGTTCTATTCTATTCTATTCTATTCTATTCTATTCTATTCTATTCTATTCTATTCTATTCTATTCTTTCCAGCACATCCCTTAGAAAGCCTTCCTACCAATGTTAGACATCAGGTGACTGAGACAGAGCAGCATTTCCTGGTGAGACATCTCATGGATAACACTCCCACACATACCCCTGTTACAAACCTGTGCTTTTACCTCCTCCTTGAGTTTGTCTAGTTTCAGTTTCCAGGCACTTGACTGTGCCTCGTCTTTGACACCAGGACCGAAGATCCCTCTACCCTCCACCAGTATTCCCCGGGTGGGTAATTAGAGTTGTCACATCACTCAGAAACATGCTGGTTGTTCTCATTTCTACCATAGTAATTTAACAAACAGAATTAATCTTTTTTTTTTTTTTTTTTTTGCAAGTATGTGTTTGTAGACAAAAACTGAGTTTTCTGTAACTAAAAATATGGGGGGGAAATATTTGGGAAGAGAGGCTGGATATTTTGTTTAAATACTTTGACAAAACTTTTAGGTCCCTTGTTGCTTTTTTTCTCCACAGCTCTTTTGGGTTGTTTGGGGTTTTGTTGGGTTTTTTTCCCTTTTCTTCCCCCTTCCTTTCTTTCCCTTTTCTTCCCCCTTCCTTTCTTTCCCTTTTCTTCCCCCTTCCTTTCTTTCCCTTTTCTTCCCCTTTCCTTTCTTTCCCTTTTCTTCCCCTTTCCTTTCTTTCCCTTTTCTTCCCCTTTCCTTTCTTTCCCTTTTCTTCCCCTTTCCTTTCTTTCCCTTTTCTTCCCCTTTCCTTCCCTTTCACACAGAATCAATAAGGTTGGAAGAGACCTCAAAGATCATCAAGTCCAACCTGCCACCACAGACCTCATGACTAGACCATGGCACCAAGTGCCACATCCAATTCCCTCTTGAACACCTCCAGGGATGGGGACGCCACCACCTCCCTGGGCAGCACATTCCAATGGCTAACAACTCTCTCTGGGAAGAACTTTCTTCTCACCTCAAGTCTAAACCTCCCCTGGTGCAGCTTGAGACTGTGTCCTCTTGTTCTGGTGCTGGTTGCCTGGGAGAAGAGACCAACCCTCTCCTGGCTACAACCTCCCTTCACATAGTTGTAGACAGCAATAAGGTCTCCCCTGAGCCTCCTCTTCTCCAGGCTAAACAACCCCAGCTCCCTCAGCCTCTCCTCATAGGGCTTGTGCTCGAGGCCTCTCACCAGCCTCATTCCTTACCTTACCTTTCCTTTCCTTACCTTACCAAACCTTATCTAACCTAACCAAACCTTTCTCACTAGTGAAAACATAAATAGAGAAGCAGCTACATGGAAATGACATTTAAAATTCAAAAACGTAGTCCTAAGTCCATACAATTTGAAACTCTGTTGGGATACTGAAACTTAAAACAGTGTAAAAACCAAAGGCACAAAAGGTTTCCTTATCGCTTTGCTTAGGCAACTCTATAGGTTACAGTCTCTCATTAAAATTATAGTCTTGACATTAAAAATACATTAAAATATCTTCTTGAAGGAACACTCTCCTCTGCTGCCCATCCCCTGCAATGCTTTTTGGCTCCTCTCTTTCCTTAGATCTTCCTTTTCTCTCTGAGCTTCTACAGTAAGTTATTTTGTGGTTTTGAAACACAGAGGAAAAAAAATTCCAAATGCCGCTGAAGAATAAATGTAAAGAGAAAACCAATCATCAGCAGCATGAATTTATTACTCCTTGTTCCACAACAAGATGCCCTTGTTTGCAATCCATCAGTCCACTGGCTGGCTGTTCCACAGTGTCTATCTGACACCTGCTAATTCTCCAATAACATCTTACTAATAGGAAGCCACATGTGTTACACAGCACATACATCATCTCGTGTGCCGAGACAGCTTCTCCTTACAGCATCCCCTAACTCCTGCAGTCCCTCCTGACAAACCTTTACACAGTTGGGGTCTTTTTTTTTTTTTTCCTCCTTGTTTTTTCACAAGTGTGGCAGACAAATGCAGAGGATGAATACTTGCAGGAAAACAGGGGAATGCTAATGAGTGTACTTTTTATCTATGACACTGCATTTTTTTCTCTTCTCATTGTTCACTGTGATAATGCAGCCTGGGGAAGACAGCACTGCTTCAAAATACAGCTACTGACACAACAAATCATTAAGAGCAGGGAATTCTTTTTTTGCTTCTTCTTTTCCCAAGGATCAGCTCTCTTAAATCTGAATGTTTTTAGAAGTAAGTTGTATTTTAAGTCTGAGTAGCAACAGAAAGTTGATCATGAAAAGGCAACTAGGCTTTATTTTTCCTGTTTCCTCCCCCAGCAAAACTGCCATGTGGTTTCTCTCAGGGGGGAAGAAAATAAACTGAAATAAACTAAAATAAACTAAAATAAACTAAACTAAACTAAACTAAACTAAACTAAAATAAAATAAAATAAAATAAAACCAAAAGCTAAACTAAAATATACAAAATAAAATAATAAAGTAGGTGGGAGGTGGTGGAGTCACCATCACTGGAGGTGTTTAGGAAGAGACTGGATGGGGTGCTTGGTGCCATGGTTTAGTTGATTAGATGGTGTTGGGTGATAGGTTGGACTTGATGATCTCAAAGGTCTCTTCCAACCTGGTTAATTCTATTCTATTCTATTCTATTCTATTCTATTCTATTCTATTCTATTCTATTCTATTCTATGCTATGCTATTCTACTCTACTCTACCCTACCCTACCCTACCCTACCCTACCCCCTACCCTACCCTACCCTACCCTACCCTACCCTACCCTACCCTAATCTAAATTAAACAAATAAAATAAAACCAAAAAAATATTCCTCCTCACTTACAAGAAGCAGCAAGCTTGAACTTCCAATCCAACATTAAATTTTAAGACCAGAAAATAGGAGGAGGAAATAAATATGAGGCCACATTTTTACAGTCACCTTCTGAACTTGTGTTTCTGACAACAAACCTACCCTAATGTAGAATAGAGGTTGACAGTGATGTTCCCCTGGTCACAACACTCCATTATATCAGGCAAATAAGTGTTTCTTTTATTCATCGTGTCCTTGTGTTTTGCTGTCCAAAGTCACCCAGGTGAATTTACTGAATATATATTCACAACAGCAGATCAATTGGGAAAGCTTAGGAACATGCAATTATTCCGTATCATTGCATTCTCCTGCTGTGATGCGGTAAAGCTAGCCAATGAGGAAAACCAAAATGAAACAAACCCAGAAAAAATAGATCCATTTCAGAGCACAGAGTTTTTATTTCTTTCTATTTCTCTTGTTGTTGTGTGTTTTTTTTTCCCCTCCCAGTGTCCATACTTCCATAAGCAAAACGATTCACCACAGGAAATGAAGCGTTAATGCAGCTTCACGACATTTTGAAGCTACAGCTGTTTCAACAGACAAGATTTTTAGCCCTGAATGTACTAGTAGCACATGGAGCTGAAAGCATCTATTGAGTGAAGAAGGGCTTGACCCTTTGCTCAGCAACTTCAAAGTCCTGACTCATATGGCCCAGAAGGAATCCTGAAATAAAAGTGCAAGAAAACCATTGTGCTCCAAACGGCTTCTGCAAAGCAGCGTATTTATCACCACGCACCAGACTGCATAAATGAGGCTGACCACTGCAGCCATCGTTTCCAAAGGATGAATGCAAAGAAATAGGAAGCTGCAGGGCTGGATAGCTAGGTCTCACTGATCTGAGAGTTGCTGGTTCAGCTCTCACTGCCATCTGCAGTTTGCTCTAGGCTGTGCTCTCCTCACCTCTGACAATCAAGTCCAGGCCAGGAGCAGACTGGACGTGCATGGGAGATCTCCATGAGTCCAAGGCCGGTGTACCTAGAATGCCATCTGATAATAGCTACATTAATTTCTTTGCCAAAGAATCATAGAATCAACCAGGTTGGAAAAGACCTCAGAGATCATCAAGTCCAACCTATTATCTAATACCTAACACCTCATGACAACTAAATCATGGCTTCAAGTGCCATGTCCAATCCTTTATTGAACACCTCTAGGGACAGGGACTCCATCACCTCCCTGGGCAGCACATTCCAATGGCCAATTACTCTTTCTATGAAGAAATGTCTCCTCACCTCGAGCTTAAATTTCCCCTGGTACAGCTTGAGACTGTGTCCTCTTGTTCTGCTGCTGGTTGCCTGGGACAAGAGACCAACCGTCACCTGGCTACAACCGCCCTTCAGGTAGTTGTAGACAGCATTAAGGTCTCTCCTGAAAGAGCATTGGGTAGGAACAACAACTATCAATGACTGCACTTTATTCAGTCTTTTCATGGTGTTCAGCAAAGATTTCTTCATTTGCCAATTGCAGAATGCTCTTTTACTTGCCTCTTAACAAACCTGTTTTAACAGGTTCAGTGAGGGCTCTCATCTCTCAGAGCCTCAGCCAGGGTCAATAGGCAATGAATGAGTCCCTGAAAAAGGAAGGAAATACCTGCAGGCATTGCAGGTACCAACCTGCAACCATCTGTACAAGCACTGGCAGCTAATACAAGCACCATCTCATGGTCAATGCAACAAAGGCAGAATGGGGAAATATATTTGAAATAGATAACCAAGATAAGAGAAAAAACTCTCAAACAAGGAGAGAGCATGAAAAATAAAGAGAGGACTAGAAAAAAACATGAGAATTGTAAAGAACTATATAACAAGCACTTAAATAAGAAATTAATCAGAAGACATGCTTCCATGCTCTTAGTAACTTCAGGTATCTGTGGGCAACAGAGTACCATTCGGGGTGGACTGGGGAAGGATGTGGAGAAAGCTGCTAAAACCAAGCAAAGCAAAGTGTCCCAGCCGAGTAACAAGGAAAAGTCATCATAATGAAACACACTGCAGAAAGATTCAATGAATTCAAAATCAGCCTCCACTCCCCAGGGAATAAAAAAATATCACCTCTTTATGGTCATATGGGCAGCTTGATTACAGTCTTTTGCTTGCTATTATGGGAAAGGTGGACTTTGATCTGTCACCCAACCTCCTTTCCAGTGAAGAGGCACTGGGTAACTGTCTCCCAAAGTACTTTACTTCCAGCAGACCTCGACTAATTCAGGATTCTTCTAAGACATACCCCAAAAAAAGAATACTAAAGGATATGACAAAAACCTTGTCTTCCTTTAGATGGGTCATTCTACATCAAAAAATCATAAACTAAGCTGAATCTGACATGAAAAGAACCATTTTGCAGATAGATCATGAATGATAAAAGGCTCCCCAAAAGGGCTAGCTTGCTAGACATGCGAGGGCCAGATGAACCTGTTTGGTGACAGCACATGCTTCATTTTCCTGCCAATAGCTGGTTGAACTTTTCTCTGTCTGCACTCTCTAAAGGGTTAACCACATGAGGTTTTTCCCCTATTCAAAACTCCCTGTAACCTACTTCCTTACCCAGAACATCTCATGCATTGTGCTAGCACACAATGAAACTATTCAGAAATTCTTATGGTTCAGCCTTTTTTCTGTCGTCGGTTTGAGGCTTCTGGCTAGGAAAGCGTTACTGCAGAATAACACTTTGGGTTTCTAATTCATCTCTTCTGGACTTAGTGTGGCACAAGCTGAAGCAGAATCTGGCCCCTTCTATTTCTCACATCCTTAATATAAATCCATGAAGCACGGCTTCATTACTCTCTTCCTCGGCTATGGGAACAGCACTGGGTTGGATCATTAACGCCAGAGCCCAAAGCAGTGTGATGCCTTTGGCCAGCTGAGGGAGCAGGTCTATTGATCCTTCACCTTCAATGAGTGATAAAATCTTTTCTTCCTGGAAGGAGGCTGCTATCAAACATGCATCAGCTTCCTCCAATTTGAATCCATTTGCATATGAAAAGATACTCTTCCTAAGTTTTAGATGTGGTTCACATGTAGTGCTTCACAGTAATCAAATAACAGGGCTAAGGACCCCATGGATGTTTGAAAGCTACACACCAGTGCTCGTGACTACCAACATCACGAAGTTAAACCATCTCTAAGTAGGGATAACAAAGAAAACCACTGCAAGCCCACAGAATAGCTCAGAGAATATGCTAATGCAAGAGCATGGGCAGGGAAGTGTCTCACAACAATGCAGTTCATGGCTTCATCCCAGCTTGACTTGACCTACACGATCTTGCTCCTGGGTCAGGTATCCACACTGAAGAATAACCTGAACTGGAAGGGTCTGGTTTGTTTTATTTAGAAAGTGCTAAGGAAAAAAAAAATAAATAGAAACACTCTATGAAAACAAAACTACAGAGGGTGAACTTAATTCTTTCCAGGTTTGGATCCAGGCTGATCTGACAAGCCTACCTTTGTCCCACATCTGTTGGGACAGACAGAAAACTTGCTTACACTTGCTCTCAGGAAGGGCAAATTGGGTAGCAGTCGGGTAGTTGGTAGCAAACTGGGTAGTAGTTGGTGGCTGGGCAAAATAAGTGGCATGTGCCCAGCTTGGTTCTCAGACTACAGAAGACAACCCTTTAAAAGATTCTGGCATCTCCTTGCTGGAAGACAAACCCAATGTTCTTTTATCAAAGGTGCTGTAATCCCAGAGGATTTGCCACCACATATACACATCCTCACCCCTTTGGTAAGTCTCATACATAAAATTAACAAAACTGTCTCTCTCCCTGACAGGTCATTTTTTCATTGTAGCCAAATTTCTTAACAAGTAGCAATTACCAAACCACGCTGCCTGTAAGTGCACCCAACAGTCACAGACTAGAGGATGACATATTATACCCATGAATACCTCACAACTGAAATACATTTTTCCTATGGGACTACATCACTGCTTGATTTAATTTTTCCTGACATTTGGCCTGGAGCTTCTTTAAAGAAATGAACTCAGGATGGCTTTGCTGACAGCAAAGGACAAACCATGGCTATATGCTCAAATCCTACTTAAATCATGCACACTACCCTTTTAAAATACTAATCCTGCATAAATTGCAGGATAGTCACTGAGCTCTATTAGTCAGAGTTCCTCTACCATTTGAGGATGAGCTATAGGTCCACACATGCAGGCCAAAAGCATTGCCACAAAAAGGTCCAGCATAAATCACACACACAGCTGCAAAGGAATAAACACTTTCACCAGTGACAAACTCAGTGACGTGCAAGGAGATTTGCCAACTCCTCACAATCCCTAGCAGGGTTTTTTTTACAGCCTCAGTACTTCTTCCTATGAATCACCCATAGTCTGGTTTGGATTGGTCTCTCGTTCCTTTTCCCCCACAACGTTCTCTAAAACACAGGTACATAAAAAGATGCCATTTAAGAGTACTCCTAAGGGAAAGAGGAAAATGGAGTAACTCATGCAGACTGGGGAAGAGGAGATGAATTAAGGAATTAAGAGTACTATAGTGCTTCTAATAAATCTGCCTGAAGAGCAGCCAAAGAAGACTACATTTATTCTCCAATTAGGATGTACCTTTCTCGTTAACTTTATGAAGCTGTTACTAATGTTAGGAAGTTGTGTGTCTCTCCCAGTGTTACATTTTGTGCCCCTTATGAGTGACACACTGACAGGTTCAGAGAGGGAAGTGCTCTGGCCGTGCTGCAGGCACAGTAACACCACCTATGCATCTCAGTCTGGTGCCTGAGGACCACACTACAGCTGTACGATCTCCAGCTCTGAATCCTTGGTTTCAGTGTTTAGGGGAGATGAATGCGTTTAAGCCCAGGCTGGATGAGGCTTTGGCCAGCCTGATCTAGTGCAGTGTCCCTGCCCATGGCAGGGGTTGGAACTAGATGATCCTTGTGGTCCCTTCCAACCCTGACTGATACTATGATAAGGAGAACTGATCGTGGCCTTCCAGCATCTGAAGAGGGCCTACAAGAAAGCTGTGGAGGGATGTTTTAGGTAGTGATATGACTAGGGGGAATGGAACAAAACTAGAAATGGGTAGATTCAGATTGGATATTAGGAAGAAGTTCTTCCCCATGAGGGTGGTGAGACACTGGCACAGGCTGCCCAGGGAGGTGGTGGAAGCCTCATCCCTGGAGGTTTTTAAGGCCAGGCTGAATGGGGCTCTGAGCAACCTGCTGTAGTGTGAGGTGTCCCTGCCCATGGCAGGGGGTTGGAACTGGATGATCCTTGAGGTCCCTTCCAAGCCTGACAAGTCTGTGATTCTACATAATTTTAACTGTGTTAAATTCAAGTGACTCACTTCTAATTTAATTAACTTATTATCACAAAATCAGATAGAAACAGCTCCTGAAGGCTTTAGAAAAGCAAAATTATGGAAAAATGAATATTGGGACTGAACCACCTGGCCCTAGTCTCACTGTGCTGAGGACAGTTCTCTCTGAGCTCCACATCTTCACCTCCAAGTGGTCTAACAGTAAATACTCCTCAATTCAAACTGATCTGAGGCTGGCATTAGTCTAGACAGGAAAAACAAACAAACAAAAAACTAGAAGTAACCAGGTTAGAAAAGACCTCTGAGATCATCAAGTCCAACCTATCACCCAACACCATCTAATCAACTAAACCATGGCACCAAGCACCCCATCCAGTCTCTTCTTAAACACTTCCAGTGATGATGACTCCACCACCTGTCTGGGCAGCACATTCCAATGGCCAATCTGTCTTTCTGGGAAAAACTTCTTCCTAACATCCAGCCTAAACCTCCCCTGGCACAGCTCGAGACTGTGTCCTCTTCTTCTGGTGCTGGTTGCAATTAAAATGGCCATGCTGGTCAGTCTTTGAATATGTAAATCTTTGAATCAATGGTAGAACACTTTAAAACAGCCTGGATCTGCCCCATGAACAGCAAAACACAGAAATCAGGCCTAAGTTTATCACACTGTGAAATATCCACTATTCACATTGCTCACTCTTTCAAATGCACTGCCTGCCTGTTTGTGGTAACCGTGGGACAATGTGCTCCAGGCTCATGCCTTAGGAATCATCTCTCTCCTTTCTCATGCACCTACAGAATGACTTTTGTACCTGTTATCAGGGCATCTTCTGTGCCCTGAGCAATCTTTAAGAATGTGGAGAAATAACCACAAGCAACTGAGCTCCTGTTTATCACAAAACTCTTGCTCACTGACTGACCAAACACTCTCAATGGAAACATGAAGAGAAATGTACTTAAACTACCACAAAGTAAAGAAATAGAAAGGTTTCCTAGATAGAAAGATTGCCTAATGAGCCATGGTTCAAACAATGCTCGTGAAATTTCTGTGTTTGATGAACTGAATTCTTTTTCCAAACATCAAAACTTTTTGCTGAGCTCTCTGTCTCTCTAGCACACCTCATCCACGTCTCTCTTAACCCATGTTCCTCGCAATCATAATGATTTTCACTTTACAACGCTGTAACTCAAGCTCCCAGTCTTGTCCTAGGTTTATTTTGCTTGAGGCAGTCAGAACTAAAAGACAGATCACCTGTCTTAAGACTTGCATTTTTTCCTAGGTATGCAGCAAAACCTTGGTGTGACCAAAGCCAATTATTTAGCTCTCTGCTTCTATCTCATACACTTAGAGGAGAAGATCCGGCAGGGCAAGTCCTTCCATCACAACTCTTCACACTTGGTGGAACTGTGGTTTAGTTGTCATGAGGTGTTAGGTATTAGGTAATAGGTTGGACTTATCATAGAATCAGTAAGGTTGGAAGAGACCTCAAAGATCATCAAGTCCAACCTGTCACCCAACACCTCATGACTGCTAAACCATGGCACCGAGTGCAATGTCCAATCCCCTCTTGAACACCTCCAGGGATGGGGACTCCACCACCTCCCTGGGCAGCACATTCCAATGGCTAACAACTCTCTCTGGGAAGAACTTTCTCCTCACATCCAGCCTAAGCTTCCCCTGGCACAGCTTGAGACTGTGTCCTCTTGTCCTGGTGCTGGTTGCCTGGGACAAGAGACCAACCTCCACCTGGCTCCAACCACCCTTCAGGTAGTTGTAGAGAGCAAGAAGGTCGCCCCTGAGCCTCCTCTTCTCCAGGCTAAGCAACCCCAGCTCCCTCAGCCTCTCCTCACAGGGCTGTGCTCGAGGCCTCTCCCCAGCCTTATTGCCCTTCTCTGGACATGTTCAAGAGCCTCTGATCTCTGAGGTCCTTTCCAAGCTGGTTGATTCTAACTGTAGTATTTCTGTGTCAGATTTTAAATGCAAACACCTCTTGGCTTGCAAAACGGCAAATAAATGTGTTCCTTAACAACACTGTAAACATTTTAAATCATGTATAAGCAGCAAAACAAAACCTCTGCACTGCTAGGGCAGAATAAGATATTTTAGTGCCAACTCTGGTCCATTAGATTTTAATTGGCTCCAGCTGGCAGTCCCATAAACTCGAACATTTTTTACCTGCAGCTGAGCAGCTGTCCACACAAAGAGAAGAAAAATATTTCCTACTCAGGAAAAAGAAGAAAATATGTTGCCTGAAACTTCTCCCTTGAAGCCTAATGCAGAACCAAGTACAGTCAGTGTACCAGATTAAACAGCTCTGTTGGAGTTCCTTTTATCCAAAGTCCAAATAACCTCAAAACCTTAAATTCTGCGCTGTATTTACACTAGGAGAATTGGTCAGTAAAACAGTTCTCCAAGGAATCTGTGTAACACTGTGCTAGTGAGAGAGTTAGGTTTAACTCAAACTTCATCTAAACCCAGAAACAGTAACAATCAGGGCTTTTTTCCCACAGCTCTCCCTCTCTTTTACCTGCCTGGCTGGATGCACTGTGGGACAGAGCACCTCACTGTTTCCCACCAGCCAATATAGCAGGCACTGAAGCTCAGACTGGACAATTCCTTACAGTTCTCTCACTGAAGATTTAGTGATGGAAACTGTGAATCATAGAATCACAGAATTGTCAGGACTGGAAGGATCATCTAGTTCCAACCCCCCTGCTCAGAGTGCCATCCAGCCTGGCCTTAAAAACCTTCAGGGACGAGGCTTCCACCACTTCCCTGGGCAACCTGTGCCAGTGTCTCACCACCCTCATGGGGAACAACTTCTTCCTAACATCCAATCTGAAGCTACCCATTTCTACTTTTTCTCCATTGCCCCCAGTTCTATCACTCCCTGACACCCTAAAAAGTCCCTCCCTAGATTTCTTGTAGCCCCCTTCAGGTACCAGAATGCCACAATAAGGTCTCCTCGGAGCCTTCTTTTCTCCAGACTGAATAGCCCCAACTCCCTCAGTCTGTCCTCATATTAAAGGAGCTCCAGCCCCCTGGTCATCCTTGTGGTCCTTCTCTGGACACAAGAACCTGAATCAGTACTGCAACTACAACAAGGACCTACTATTCTAGTCATGTGCTGGCAACTGTCCACCTATCACCTAGGTATGTGTAGACAAAGACACAGATGTCAATTAAAGACAGTTCATAAAAATCATAGCTGCTTGATCAAATTCATATCCCACTGTAGCAAATCCATAGTAACTAGCACACCAAAAAGAGATTCCAGATTTGCACTGGAAGACAAAGGTCACAGCTTGGTGTGATAGATTTCAGCTGCCCCTTTTCCTTTCACATAGTCCCCTTTAAGAATGAACAAGGACCTAAAAAAACCAAAGCAGCAGAATTTTGGTCTGACCTGCAGATCAGTCTTTTCATCTAAATATTCTCACCTGTATTATTGCTAAGAACAGATATGACACTGTCTCCTGCAGTGTCACAGAACATCTCTGCCTCAGAAGAGAAAGTTCTTCGGAGAAGCTAGACAAGCCTTTCAGAAATACCACAACGCTCCCCTGCACCTAAGCTTCCCCTCCACCGTGAGCAGGGTAAGGATGTCCCCACTGAGTTCTGCAGGCACACAGAGAGCTGCTAAGATCCCCCTTTGCTAACTGCTTTGTGTAACACCTGTAAGAAGAGGGATGGCACAGACCCCCCTTTAAAGACTTCAAACAGGCATCGTGTTGTCTCCCTGCTGAGCACACAAACCCTGTTCTCCTGCTTCCTTTGCCCTGCTTTTCTCCTGCTTCCTTTGCCCTGCACTTCTCCTGCTGTTACAAAGGTCTTTTGAGGAAGGAGAGAAAAACTACAAACACATTGGCCTTCGGAGCCTGAAGCCTTGAAGATTGCCTCTGATCAGGAAGGACGCAAGGCTTGGCTTTCACAGAAAAGGTTATGAAGCATTGGAATAGGCTGCCCAGAGAAATGGTGGAGGCACCTGCCATGGAGACATTTAAAAGACATGGTTTAGTGGCAATGGCTTAGCAGTAGTGGTGGGATTGCAAGCTCCAGGCAAGCAGTTGGACTTGATGATCTCAAAGGTCTCTTCCGACCTCAACAGTTCTACGGTTTACAAGCAGCACTGGCATCCCTCCTCCCAACGCACATGCCAGCAATAAAGCAGACAGACAGGGCTATTTAAAAAATGGCCCTAATGATGTAAATTAGACAAACATTAATAAACTCAGCAGGTTATTTCCCTACAGGAAAAACCACCGTAGATCAGAACAGCTCTCCTGTCGGTGATTCATATTGCTGTACAAGGCCTGTGCCTGAAAATCAAGGTTCCACAGGAGACTTGCACTGAAAACACCTTATCCACCAGGATCCCTGTTATTATTTCTGAAGCACAAAGAGGCCAATAAAAAGAGCCACATTAAAACAGGTCCCCTGTTACCAGAATGCTGTGATTAAATGTTTGACTTACTGTTTGCTTTATTAAGCAAAGCAAACACCGGCAGCTTTCCAGAAATTCTGAACTTGGAGTCATTTTTTAGCACAAGGGTTGACCCAAACCTGCTGACATCCTACAAGCCTGGAAACTGCTCAGAATACAAACCTGCAAGTTATATTTTATCCCACTGCAAAGTGTTAGATGCCTGATTATAGAAGGGTTAATTTCCTGTTACAGGGATATCTTAAAGCTATACAACTGAGAGACTAAAGAGCCGATCTCTCAACAGACAGATTAAAGAGGTTTTGCTCTTAGTGGCAGAAAGCTTATTCCAGATGGCTACAACTTCTCATTTTGAAAGAAACACATAATCTTATATTAAAACCTAGTCTAAGTATTCATATATTCCTTAATATTCTTGGTTAATAACCTTATTTCTATATGTGAAACATTATATGATACTCAAAAGAAAAGCACTAAGGGACTAGAGATTAACTGACCTGAATCAAAAGACTGGAATCACCAAAGTTAGAACAGACACACTTCTCCTACCTCCATACTGGAGACAAAAAAAATAAGCATTAAGAAAAGCTCCTTAAACACCTGCAACAGAGCAATGGGATCACAGTATCACAGTATCACCAAGGTTGGAAGAGACCTCAAAGATCATCGAGTCCAACCTGTTACCACAAAGCTCACAACTAGCCCATGGCACCAAGTGCCACATCCAGTCCCCTCTTGAATGCCTCCAGGGACGGCGACTCAACCACCTCCCCGGGCAGCCCATCCCAATGACGAATCACTCTCTCGGTGAAGAACTTTCTCCTCACCTCCAGCCTAAACTTCCCCTGTTGCAGCTTGAGACTGTGTCCTCTTGTTCTGGTGCTGGTTGCCTGGGAGAAGAGGCCAACCCCTTCCTGACTACAGCCACCTTTCAGGTAGTTGTAGAGAGCAATGAGGTTGCCCCTGAGCCTCCTCTTCTCCAGGCTAAACAGCCCCAGCTCGCTCAGCCTCTCCTCACAGGGCTTGTGCTCAAGGCCTCTCCCCAGCCTTGTTGCCCTTCTCTGGACACGTTCAAGTGTCTCGATGTCCTTCTTAAACTGAGGGGCCCAGAACTGGACACAGTACTCAAGGTGCTCTCCATGACAGCAGTGGATGAGACCCTCAAGCACCTACCAGCCAAGCTCCATCCTTCCAAGGCCTTCTCTAATATACTGGTACACCTGATCCTGACTTTGGAGATATGATGACCATTTCAGCACTTGAGGTCTCACCCAGCACTGTCTTCTGCAATATCCTAGTAGAAGAGTTTAATAACATACAACACAGCCATTTAATTCTATGCTAGCAATAAAAAAAAATACAGAAGTGGATGAAACTACCACTCCCAAGAACTGTTTTTAAGTATGATGTCAGCAACCAGTGTAAAATATCAAGAGCCAAGTCCTCAAAGATATTTAGACATCGAGCTGTTTCAGGACCTGCATTTATTGTTGAAATCCCACAGCATCCTCAAAATTCTACATCTCAGCTGTTCCTTCTGTGCCTCTGAAGGATGTTAAAGCCCACAGCAGTCTGTATGCAGAAAACAACCCACCTGCAACCCTGGGGTTGCCCAACCCTGACAGCACTAAGCCAACAAGTCAAACCTTCCTCATCTGTTGTGCTGCAATGGTCCAGATTGTTCTATGGATTATGAGAAGTCATACCCAAGGATTCAACTCACAGATGAAGACCTCCATGGAAATGACTGATCCAGATTACAGATGAAGACCTCCATGGAAATGAATGATCCAGCTCACAGATGAAGACCTACACATAGGTGCCACACACAGGCTTTGATACATGAAGAAGCTAACTCATTGTAGACAACGAAGTCCATGTCAGCTGCTCAGCTCATCCTAAAACAAGCACTTAAATTTGGCTGGCTGAAGAGCCCTAGACTGCATTGCTTAAGAAGATGAAGAGCCTTAGACTCATCATGAGAGCTTTACTGACTTTTTAACTGAGACTCCTGCTTCCTATGTCAGCAACTCTTATTCAGATATTTAAATTCACAATGAGAATCTTTCCCTGAAGTCTAAGGATATGGTGTGGGTTCAGGTTTTATGTGTTGTCATTCAATCTTTTCCATCCCAAAGGGACAAATGCCTTCAGCAGGAGTGTAGGAAAGCTTACACCAGAGACAGCTCTTACAATCTATCAGTTTGCTGGTTACAAATGAAAACAGTGTGTGCTGTTCCTTCTGCCTGCAGCTCAGAAGCATCAGCCACATTCTAGATATGTAACTCAGCCATTGTTCCTCACTTAAGGTATAGCTGCTCTGCTCCACTCTATCACTCAGTGCCATCAACCCTGCAAGGCCACAAAGGATTTAAGCATGTCATTTAATCATCCTCCAAAAGGCAAGCTGAACAATGTCACATCTTTATCATTGCATATGGCATCACTTACCCTGATAGCTGTAAAAGCAAGAATCACTGTTAAGCATTTAATCCTGTCAGACAGGGATATTAACCTGCTATTTTAGAAGCCACTGCCATCTGATCTGTGCAGTGCTGACAATGATGGCTTCCCAAGGAACAATTCTTTCTGCCAAAAGAAAGAACAGTACGAAGAGCACTGATGGAGGCAGAACTCTAGACCTGGTAGAGAAAACTTGTGATGGAAGCTATTTCAGTAAAGACAATGTTGGGGGGGAATGAGTTCTTTAAAACATTCATTTGCTTCTCATACTACTTTAGAAATTCATCTCTTCCCCTCAATTGTAGGTACACTCACATGTGTCACTCACTCATCTCTGCCTACAAGGATAAAATCAAGAATGCCTGCATGCCACAGTAATGCCCTAGACAGGACATCAACCCTAAAATATGCTTCAAGGGGGACAAAAATGAATAAACAGAAACTTTTGAATCACAGACCAGACCAGAGACTTGCTTGAATGAGTACTAAGCTGAGACTAAACACAAGAACTGAAGCAAGCAACTGGACTCTGGATTCTGGGCAGAGTACAGCCATACCAGCTGGACTCAGCTGACAATGACTCTTTCAGACATGAGATGTTTCATTCATATTTCACACAATAGCTACATAAGTAATGAACAGATGGTTTTGCCATTCACACCACTTAGTGGAGCATGAAATGATGCACTGACAGGTAGGAGAGAGAAGAATTTGAAGCAGGTGTGGTAGTCATACTACAGCAGCATACAGGATGTCAAAACCCAAGGTGCAAAATACATAACCAAAATGTATTTGGAGGTATTAATAGCTGTGTTTTTACAGTTCTTTTTCTTTAAGCTCACAGGGCACAAATTCTAAGCAAGGACATCTCAGAGTGAACTTGATTGAACTTGATAATTAATCCATTCAGGCCTGTGTGTTCTGTACTAATAGAAGAGAGACAAAGATTATCCACACACATGACCTCCAAGGCCTGACTACAGCAGTGCACGGAGCATCAGACAGCAAGCTAGAGGTCTCCACAAAATCCAGCTGATGCAGCAGGCAACTGCTCAATTTCTGTCTGTGAGACAGTGAATCCACTACTCTGATGCTGTGGTAACTGTAGTCACTGATGAGAATAAACTTTTTAAATGACATTTAAAAGTATAGTCATTAAAGTTTTCCTCTTCAGAGCTGGCCTATTACTTGACCCTCAACTGGGAACTCCAGCATTGAGTTTCTGCCATCATATGACGGTGTCTAGAGCTGAAAGCTGACTTACCTCTTCAAGCTAACATTCAGACAACCCAAAGGAGTGTTTAGAAGTATCCCAAGTTTCTTTTGGAGCAACTGAAGCCATGCAGAACGTCACCCAGGAGCCACAACTTCAAAATCCTTTCAGGATTCTTTTTTGAAGTTTCATTTATGGCTTTAAGTCTATTGGATTAATTTAGGCTGAAATTTTAGGCTGACTGAAATCTTTCAGTGTTTTTACAAGAGGAATAGCATTGTATACTAAATTTAATTTCTTCCTAACAAATATATTAACAGAATATTAGCCATTAAATTAGATATTAGCCACAAAACACAAAGTAAGTTATTTTTTCTGGTTTTCCTGCAACTATCACAGTATGAATGAGATAGAAAAAGCTTCTCTTCCATAAGGACTTCTCTCTCTGTGTGAGAAACTGCACTCAAGAACAGCACACCTCTCACCCATCATTTGTCATTAAGATTTTACTCATATTACTTACTCTCATGGACCTTTGCTCTTATTTTTGGTCAAGCAACTTGCTAAAGACAACATGTTGGCATTGACCTTCCTTCCAGTTCCATACCTGAACAAAGAGCAGCTCCACTGCTCAACAGCCAAGCAAAGCTACCCTTAGTGAGACAAGGCTCGGATTCCATGTCTGGATTATTCCCAGACTTTGTGGTACAATACAAATAGCAACTGTTATCTTGGAAAGATGGGATGTAGTTATGAGAGCTACAGCCTATTGGGGGGCAATGCATCTGGATAGCAATCCTGACTGACCCCTGTTCACCAGGGTGTGGGCTTTGTATCGTCTCCAAAAGGGGGCATCTGGAGAACCTCCTCACAGCTCCAGCTCACTGCCTCGCAGAGGAAATAGGCTGCCATCTACTGAGTTAGACCTTCCATCAGCAAATAAGGGAGCTAAAGCCACAAAGAGGAGGCTCATGGTTAAAGCAAGGAGGTTAGAGACTTTCCACAGACATCAGCTGTTCACACTAACAGAGGACAACTTAAAGTAAGGCCTTTTATTTTTCCTTTTCCCTTCCTTCCCAGATGCTTTCCCTTAGTCAACAAACTGGTTTTCTAATGGGATTTATTAATTCGACAGATACTTTTACAACATCTAACCCCTGTAATCCTTTTGCTCTGAAGGACAGAGACTGCTGTGCCTGCTGTTTTGCCACGCTGAAGAAGCAATGTAAAAAGCTGGAGCATCAGAAAACAGAGCAAAGCATAGTGGAGAGCTGCAAGAAGGGAGGCTTTTGAGCACTCTCAGAGTTCATTGCAACATTTATATGAAGCAAGCCCTGCAAAAGATCAGAGAAAAGCAGTAAAACATATCATGAATAAAAGAACATTGCCACAAACAGCTAGTCCCCACCAACAGTGCAGTGGGTTGCTAGCATTAAGACAAAGCTTAATACACCTTAGCCAGAGAATCACAGAATTGTCAGGGTTGGAAGGGACCACAAGGATCATCCAGTTCCAGCCCTCCTGCCATAGAATAGAATAGAATAGAATAGAATAGAATAGAATAGAATAGAATAGAATAGAATAGAATAGAATAGAATAGAATAGAATAGAATAGACCAGACCAGACCAGACCAGGTTGGAAGAGACCTTCAAGATCATCATGTCCAACCCATCATCCAACACCACCTAAACAACTAAATGATGCAACCAAGCAACTCATCAAGTCTCCTCCTAAACACCTCCAATGATGGTGACTCCAACACCTCCCCAGGCAGCACATTCCAATGGCAAATCATGGGCATGACCATGGGCAGGGGCACCTCACACTAGATCAGGTTGCTCAAAGAGAGCCCCATCCAGCCTGGCCTTAAAAGCCTTCCAGAGATGAGGCTTCCACCACTTCTCTGGGCAACCTGTGCCAGTGTCTCACCACCCTCATGGAGAAGAACTTCTTCCTAACATCCAATCTGAATCTACCCATTTCTAGTTTTGCTCCATTCCCCTTAGTCCTGTCACTACCCAACATCCTAAAATGTCCCTCCCCAGCTTTCTTGTAGGCCCCCTTAAGATACTGGAAGGCCATAATAAGGTCTCCTCAGAGCCTTCTCTTCTCCAGACTGAATAACCCCAACTCTCTCAGCTTGTCTCCATAGGAGAGGTGTCCTTGAACAGCATCTCAAAGCAATAGCAAATATTAGGATCCCTTCTTGCACCAGGTGCTCTGCATGCTCCTCTGTTAATATCCATCAGAGCCAACTATGTTCAGTATCTCACAGTACCTAATATAAATTGATTAAAAGCCTCAAAACAACACAAAGAGATAAGAATTACTGCCTCAAATTTAACCAGGAAGGAACAAAGAAGCAGAATAAATTCTTTGGGAAGATGCTGTGCACCCCTAGGTTCCATTCATTTTACTTGCAACCCAGAGAGTCCCTACAGCAAAAATAAAGCTAAAAACTTTGCAATTAATTCATATTAATATATAGTTAACTACCCAAATAGCAAGTGCTGGAATGTTGGGTGTCCAGAGTGAAAAGCAGAGTTGTAGATTTCCCTTAAGAAATTAAGTGGCTTATGCAGGCACTTGGTTGTAGAACAAATAAGCTTAAAATTCTGTCCCTGGGCTTTTTCAAAAGTCATACAGGCAAGCCAATATCCAGACTGGGATGAGAATACAGGACTTTTTATTCCTTGTCAATCCCATCCTCTCACAATGGAAAGCAAGCCAAAAGTGGGAGGGTAATAATTTTATCCCAAGAACCCCTCAATTCTATGTAGCCAACTCTGCCCTGAAGGAAATAAAACTTTACTGCTTTGCTTCTTCCCAGTGCTGTTACAAGCAGCATTACCACATAATTTCAGCTGGCTGCACCTGTTCTTGACAGTGTCACTTTCCAACTGTGCAGAGATTTGGAAATGGTTATTAAACACTCATCAAAGAATAAAAACAAAATCGAATCTAAATGGACCGTGCTGCACTTCATGGAAGAGAGACAGCTGGCAGAGCTGCACAGCACTGAGGCATCCTGTCAGGCTCCACAAGGAAATGCCATCCAGGCTCCACTGGTGGCATCAGGGCTGCAGTGGCAGACTCCCACATTCCGGGCTAGCAGGTCAAATCGATTCTCCACAGACAGCAAGAGATGGCTTCCTTCTAACGGACTGCTGAATACGGCCACACTCAGGAGCAGCTGAACAGAATTAATTCAGCCAGTTTGTTAAACAATCTTTCAAAAAATTTCGAGGATCAGCCAGATCCATCCACCCTGCCATGGCCAGGGACACCTGTCACTAGATCAGACTGCTCACAGCCACATCCAGCCTGGCCTTCAAAACCTCCAGAGATGAGGCTTCCACCACCTCCCGGGCAACCTGTGCCAGTGTCTCACCACCCTCATGGAGAAGAATTTCTTCCTAACATCCAATCTGAATCTACCCATTTCTAGTCAAATCATCCTTTTTCACTCACCTCTCAAGGAAGAAATTCCTCAAAGTAAATTCCTACACTTTAGACCCTCCAGGGAAAAAAGAGAATAAGGCTCATGGGAGTCCACTATTTGCCTATTACAACCCAACAATATTCCCACTGAAACACATCGCCTCTCGCATCAACTCAGAGATCCACACTCTCCCAACTCCCAGGGAGGTCATCTCATTGGCCAGGTGGTCTGAAGAGTACTCTGTGAAGCAGCTACAAACATGATGCACCTGCAGACTGCCCTGAACTCAAGTTAGAGCAGGCTCCAGCACCCAGCAGGCTCAAGAAGATGCACTTTGGTGAGTCCTGCGCTGCCATGTGACAGCTTGCTGTTCGAACCACCTACAAGTTTGGTTTGCAAGGCAGCTTCTGGGTTGCTTTCAGCAATGCACCAGAGCCATAAGCACTGTCCCAGAAAACACTGAAATAAAGAGGATTGCTCCACATTAATTGATCAGATTTCTAGCTGCTACAGCCAGTTCAGCAGTCAGCCCCGCTCAACCCTGCATTAAAACCTAGCACAAAGGATTACACAGCCAGCAACTGCAAAACTGTGAGTACCACAAAGGATAGACCCAAGCAGCCAAATTTTCTTCCTCACACTGATAACACCTACAAGAATTCTGCCTACAAGTAGCAAAGATACTGCTCCATGCAAATATTAGGAACTATTCCTATGTAGTTATCTCAGCTTGACTGCAAAGCTGTTAGATTCTTCCCTGCTTACTGCAGCCACACAACTTTCCAGCCACATCAAAGCAAGAACTTGGAGCTAAAGACTGCATTAGAGAGACGAGACACCTTTCTGCCCAACTACTGTAAAATGTGAGTAAATAACTTACTTCTTCACTACCCAAACCGTCAAGCTACAAGTGGAGAGGGTGAGGGAGGAAACCTCAGGGGAATGGGTCTGGTCTTATTTCTTACCAACAGTTCACTGCTGCCAAACGCAACCCAAGACAACGCAGCAATCCCTAAACAGTTAAAAGTGGAAAGACTGAACATCCCCCAGAGAACAGCTAATGGGACACAGAGCTTTTCACCTGTGGGTCACTGGCTCAAATCTGGCTCCTCTCAGGCCAGTGAGACTGCTGGACAAGCTCTTCAGCCACGTAGAAGGATGCTCTTAAATCAGCCAAAGGCTTGCTCCTAGTCAGCAAGTTTTGAGAGATAATCCATTGCACACCAGTTCTGCTCTTGGAGGAGGCTGTAAGTTCTGCATGCAGAATGTCTTCCTATGGCAGCCCAGGCATATTAACAGCGAAGGATGAAGTAGAAATACACTGCCCAGGATGCTTATTTAAATTTCAACACTTTCATCTCCTGTCATGGTTGACAGTTCCCAATCCAGTGTTACGTACTAAGCTCTTTTCTTCAAGATGTGTTTTTTACTGCTTCTGCTTCATGTAAATGATCTGACAAACTGAGTTCATCCTGCTGAGGGAAGGCAACTGGAATGCAAATTAAAAAGTAGATAAACTTCCAGGCTATGGAATGGTAGGTTTTTCACACAGTGATACAGTGGAACTGCTTCCCACACACTGTTCTAGATGTCATGTGTATAAATGGATTAGAGAAATTAGGGAAATGAATGAGAGTCACAAATGTTCTGAACTACAGAGACTCAGAATGTGTACTAATTCCAGCTGAAGTAAAAATTAAGACCTCCACCTGCTCTAATGGCATGCAGACAGATCTTTTAGACAGAGTTTAGGGAAGTTAGTGGAGTAACAAGTGATAAATTGATTTCCAAATACCCAGATGCGTATTTAGAATCATGGAACGTAAGGGAAAGGATCTCTGGAGGTCACCAGGTTAAACACCCTGCTGAAAGCAGGGTCAGCTACCGAGTTTGAGCTGCTGAGGGTTGTACCTAACCGAACGCTGGGGATGCCAGCTTTGGCTGGACACCTGTATTAATGCTTAACCACAGATAGTCTGCATGGTGAAAAGGTTTTGTACTGATATCTAACATAACTTTTGTGTTCTTTGTGGCAGCAAAGGATCAAGAATATCCCTGAACTGCTGCCAGTCACATAGAATCACAGAATCACATCTCAGTAGCACAGGGATTTCCTGATCTGATCCTATATCCTCTCCTCTTTTATTTTCTTCTTCTTTAACAGGAAAAAATGCAGCTGAAAAAGTAAGAAAATCAACTTATTTGGTGTCTCTGAATCCATGACATTAACTGCTGTGATTTCTCCCCACACCAGAAAGCAAAGGCTGTGCAGAAAACAACAATACCAGCATCAGATTTAAAGATGGTGAAGCTGTCCAAGGCACAATGTTTGTATCTAACCCCACTGATAGCTGTGCTATGCTTTTGGGAATGTTTGTTCTGAAGTTCCACTCCTATCATTTAAGAAACTACAGAAACCACAGACATTTCACAGAAGGAGCTTACTTCCACGAGAGCAGCACGTTTTTGGTGACAGCAGTTTGCCGCAGGTGATGCTAGAAGACACAGAATCTCTGCTATATTAACTTCATCATGGTAGTCCCTTGGGATATGTCACTAGAGTGTCTCCTTCCAATAAAACTCAAGTTGTTTAAATAAAAATGACCAGAGCTATATTTAGTCTTCTGTTCTAGCTAAGCAGCTTAAGATGCTGTAAGAATTCGGCTCTCAACGTCTTCAGGAATTTGGCACTTACCAGTGACGCACAGCAGAGCATAGAATCATGGAATTGTTAAGGTTGGAAGGGACCTCAAGGATCAGACAGTTCCAACCCCGCTGCCATGGGCAGGGACACCTCACACTACAGCAGGCTGTTCACAGCCACAGCCAGCATGACTGCAAACACCTCCAGGCATGAGGCTTCCACCACCTCCCTGGGCAACCTGTGCCAGTGTCTCACCACCCTCATGGGGAAGAACTTCTTCCTAATATCCAATCTGAATCTACCCATTTCTAGATTTGTTCAATTCCCCTTAGGGCTATCACTACCTGACACCCTAAAAAGCCCCTCCCCAGCTGTCTTGTAGGCCCCCTTCAGATACTGGAAGGCCACAATAAGGTCTCCTTAGAGCACACACGTGACAAAATACAGCGCTCACAGAGCATTGGCGGGAATAAAAAGCAGCATCATTTCCCTTCCACTAGAATCTGTTACAGCATTAATGACTCAGATACTCAAAGCTTTCAGCTAACACTCAGGCAACACAGTGGAACATAATGTCAATATTTATAAATATATGAATACATTAAGATAATAGCAATGAGAATTCTCTCCTCCTAATTGACTCCCTTCCAAGAAAGGTTTACCATGAACTGCAGTTCTCATGGTTCTTCTCTGCCAGAAAGATACACATATTCAGATATTCTCAGGCCAATTCAGCTAGAATAGAATAGAATAGAATAGAATAGAATAGAATAGAATAGAATAGAATAGAATAGAATAGAATAGAATAGAATAGAATAGAATAAGCCAGGTTGGAAGAGACCTTCAAGATCATCATCCAACACCATCCAATCAACTAAACCACGCAACCAAGCACCCTATCAAGTCTCCTCCTAAACAGGAGGAATAGTGTGGCCAGCAGGAGCAGGGAGGTCATTGTGTCCCTGTACTCTGCTTTGGTTAGGCCGCACCTTGAGTACTGTGTCCAGTTCTGGGCCCCTCAGTTTAAGAAGGACATCGAGACACTTGAACGTGTCCAGAGAAGGGCAACAAGGCTGGGGAGAGGCCTTGAGCACAAGCCCTGTGAGGAGAGACTGAGGGAGCTGGGGTTGCTTAGCCTGGAGAAGAGGAGGCTCAGGGGCGACCTCATTGCTCTCTACAACTCCCTGAAAGGTGGTTGTAGCCAGGAAGGGGTTGGCCTCTTCTCCCTAGCAACCAGCACCAGAACAAGGGGACACAGTCTCAAGCTGCAACAGGGGAAGTTTAGGCTGGATGTTAGGCAGAAATTCTTCACAGACAGAGTGATTTGCCATTGGAATGTGCTGCCCAGGGAGGTGGTGGAGTCACCGTCCCTGGAGGCGTTCAAGAGGGGACTGGATGTGGCACTTGGTGCCATGGTCTAGTCATGAGGTTTGTGGTAACAGGTTGGACTCGATGATCTTTGAGGTCTCTTCCAACCTTGGTAATACTGTGATACTGTGATACCTCCAGTGACAGCGACTCCACCACCTCCTTGGGCAGCCCATTCCAATGGGCAATCACTCTCTCTGTGTAAAACTTCCTCCTAACCTCCAGCCTAAACCTCCCCTGGTGCAGCCTAAGACTGTGTCCTCTTGTTCTGGTGCTGGTTTCCTGGGAGAAGAGACCAACCTCT
Source organism: Picus viridis (assembly GCA_033816785.1). NCBI lineage: Eukaryota > Metazoa > Chordata > Aves > Piciformes > Picidae > Picus > Picus viridis. The sequence continues at coordinate 14,060,554 of CM066583.1, forward strand.
GCCTGTCTACAACCTCCCTTCAGGTAGTTGTAGAGAGCAAAAAGGTCACCCCTGAGTCTCCTCCTCTCCAGGCTAAGCAACCCCAGCTCCCTCAGCCTCTCCTCATAGGGCTAGTAGGGGTATTTTATCAAAAGGGAGCATTATTACTATTACTGTTATTATTATTATTATATTATTACTGCTATTGTTAACTATTATTATTAACTATTATTATTAACTATTATTATTGCTGCTGTTTACTTCTACTATCATTTCTTTTATTAGCATTACTTTTATTGATACTTTTTAATGCACTGAAATTCACTAGTGAACAAAACCTCCACAGAAAGGGTTGCATTTCTGCTGGAAGCTAAGTTTTGTCGAGCTGACTGTTGATTTCACATGCTTAATTTAATAAGAACTGCTGAGAGTACTTGATTTCCAGTAAGCGCTGAGGATGTGCTCTCTGGGAAATGGACATTTTTTTGGGGTGACAAGGTAAGACATGAAATTATTACAGGTAAGAGGTAAATCAACTATCAGCTCCTAGAATCACAGACCCAGGAGACTGGGCAACCAATATTCCACACTCATGTAGGAGAGTAACCACAGAACCACAAAATCAACCAGGCTGGAAAAGACCTCAGAGATCATCAAGTCCAACCTATTACCTAATACCTAACACCTCCTCCTGCTGTGCTTCCATTTCCTTCACTGATCCCATCCTGCACTGCCCCACCTGTGCAAAACCCTCCCTTGGAAAGCCAGGCATTGAGTTCAGTGAGCAGGGAGAGCAGCATCCAGCTCAGACCCAAGCTCATTGCCTTTAAAGCACTAGCAAAGAAATTCCTCTGAGAGCAGTCACTTTCCTGACTAAAACTCTTTCATTAACCCCTGGTTTAGGAGGGCTACAGTTAGCCAGTCATCACATTTTACTCAGTGAGAACACTAACTGAATTGGTGGAGGTGAAGGTACTTTAAGTAAAAAGAGTCCAGTTTGAACCTTCTTGGTGGCATGGCACAAGATGAGCCAAGCTCACGTTCTCCAGAGCACAGGGAGCCATGAGGAGCCCCAGACAGTGATCTCCAGAAGGAACCAAACCTCTCCCAAGCACCCTGTGCAGGCAGCAGCGGGAACTGGGGGCAGGAGATGGAGAAGTGCCTGTCCCTCCGTGATTCCTGCTTATACTGGGCTCCAGCTAGCAGGGACTTGCTGGGGCTCAACACCTGGCTGCAGAAGACACAGCTCCAGGGAGGCCCTCAGACCCTCTTCAGCCTCCAAGATGTAAAGCCCACCCACAGAGCTCACCTTCTACCACCCCTGACCCGCAGGCTCCACAGCTCTCAGGAGAGCAAGCAGAGAAAGGGGGAACAAAGCTGCTTCCTTCCCAACCCTTCCTCCCCCAGTCCCCAGGTGAAAAGGGCAGACTGCCTTGGGCTTGAGAATACAAGACCTTACCCATTGGAAGCTGCTGACAGAAGTCAGTGAGACAGCACCTAATTAACCAGGCTGGAATTCTGCCCAGATATGCAAGTTAACAACCTAGAACATGCATACTGTGGATCTTTAATTACCACCAGTGCTCATGACCTTAAGTTTATGCATCATCTGAAGCCTGCCCTGGGAAATAAGGCACCAGTATATATACAACTGAGTGAAAAACAGACTGCCAGGGTAAAAAAAAAAAGCACTGGCCAGTTCTACAAAGATCTCTCTAGGAAGGTCATATGGATGCAGAACCTGGTTTTTGTCTCAGATGACTTGCAGCTAGCAAGGACTTGTCTCTGACATCTACCCCTCTTCTTTTATCAGTCAAAGCAAGCTTGATGATGTTTTCTCTTGATTTACCCAGGTATGAAAAAGAATTTCAAAGCCACTCCATTATTTAAAGAAACCCTTAGCTTTAAAGCTTTTAGAGAATATATTGATTGTGTTACCAAGAGACAAGAACCACCAGTTTTTCAACAACTTCTGTTCTTACCATCTTCCCCTGACTCTGATTTTCTCCCACCTCTTCTTTTCCTGTATGTTGTGATACTTCAGACTGGTGAAGTGTTAGATGTGCTTTCCATTGTTGAAAAAGGGGGTTTTGTCCATCTCTCTTTTTTAATGAGTTATACTGCTTTATGTAAAGCACTGTTTAGAGAAGAGCTCCACCAAGAGAGATTATGGGAGGCAGAACAAAAGCAGTTTTTACTTTAGCATCTACTGCAGTTCTGCTGTGAACTGCTTACTGTAGTCAGAGAGAACTCTCTTGTCACTGCCTGTCTGTTCAGGCTCTTCCACTGCAATGCCACCATTACAATGTACTCTCACATGAGAGTAGGGAACAAAAGGCACGGGGGAGGGGAAAGAAAAGAATATATATTACAAAATAATCAATAGCTTTAAGCTGGTTTAAAACTTTTTGTTTGGTCTCAAATTATTCAATTAATTCTAGCCAGGAAATTGGAAAAATTGGTATTACAGAATCACAGAATGTTAGGGGCTGGAAGGAACCTGGAAAGATCACCCAGTCCAATGCCCCTGCCAGAGCAGGATCACACAGGAATGCACCCAGGTGAGTTTCAAATATCTCCCAAAAGGGAGACTTTACAGCCCCCTGAGCAGCCTGTTCCAGTGTTTCATCATCCGCACAGTGATTTTTTTTCCCCCTTATGTTTACATGGAACTTCCTATGCCTCAGCTTCCACTCATTGTCCCTTGTCCTGTCACTGGGCATCACCAAGCAGAGCTTCATCCTCTCAGGTCTCACCCTTTACATATTTATAAACAGGACTGAGGTCACCCCTGAGGCTCCTCTTCTCCAAGCTAAAGAGCCCCAGCTCCCTCAGTCTCTCCTCATAAGGGAGATTTCCACTCCCTTCAGCATCTTTGCAGCTCTACACTGGACTCCTTCAAGCAGTTCCCTGTCCTACTATTCACTCAGATTTACTCATATGACCTAAATGAGGTCTTTGGCCACAAGACTACCCATCTTATGCATGCTAGAATTCACAGGATCACAGGATCTCAAGGGTTGGAAGGGACCCAAAGAGATCATCGAGTCCAACCCCCTGCCAGAGCAGCACCATACAATCTAGCTCAGGTCACACAGGAACACATCCAGACAGGCCTTGAAAGTCTCCAGAGAAGGAGACTCCACAACCTCTTTGGGCAGCCTGCTCCAGGGCTCTGGGACCCTTACAGTAAAAAACTTCCCCCTTGTTTTGAGGTGGAACCTCCTGTGCTGCAGCTTACATCCATTGCTCCTTGTCCTACCACAGGGTGCAAGTGAGCAGAGCCTGTCCCCTCCCTCCTGAACCCCAGCCCTCAGATATTTATAAACATTGATTATATCCCCTCTAAGTCTTCTCTTTTCCAGACTAAAAAGTCCCAAGTCCCTCAGCCTCTCCTCATAAGGCAGTGCTCAAATCCCCTAATCATCCTCAAATTGAGTCAAGAAGGTAGCAAACCAGGCAGTGGTACAGCCACTTAGGCCTGGTGCCAGCTTCTGACATTCTCTTACACTGTGCTGAACTCTACAGGCTCCGAGGTGGAACCATGTGTTCAGTTCCTTACCTTTTCCTTATTATTCTGTCATTCTTGAGTTATTTTTCTCAGTATATTTTGGCTACAGCACAGATGACCCATTGTAGTTTTCATGCAAAGTCTCACTTCAAAGGTTTTATATGCTTGGGTTTGGTCACAGATGTGACTGCATAAAGATTTAATGGAATGAAGCTGAAGGTGGGGAGATTCAGGCTGGACATGAGGAGGAAGTTCTTCCCCAGGAGAGTGGTGAAGCCCTGGAATGGGTTGTCCAGGGAGGTGGTTGAGGCCCCGTCCCTGGAGGTGTTTAAGACCAGACTGGATGAGGCTCTGGCCAGCCTGATCTAGTGTGGGGTGTCCCTGCCCATGGCAGGGGGGTGGAACTAGATGATCCTTGTGGTCCCTTCCAACCCTGACTGATACTATGATTTCACCTTCTCATTGCTATTTTTCCTTTCCTCCGGTGCCCATGTAGTGTCCGAGCAAAATCTGTTCTGTGGATGAAATCTGTTAGCAGAGCAACACGAGCAGGACAAGCTGCTTTCTCCTTCTGCTCGTCCTGCAAATCTGACTTGGCAACCAGAGGAGGAACTGGATTTTATTCTGGCTCACACTTCATCAGCAGAGCTGTTAATGAAGTCCCAGCATTTTCACCTGCACCGCCACATTAACGGCAACTCGTTGAACGCTGCAGCAACAAAGAGGGAAAAGTACAGTAGAAACCAACTGTGCTGCTCAGGAATTCACTTCATCCTCCAGTTCTTTGAAGGAAGGATTAAATCAACAGCTGAAATAAACATCTCTCATGGGGGGTTGGGGGAAGGGAGAGAGAGCCAAAAAAAAAAATCCAACATACAGAATCCTTCTTAACTGTCTTAAATCCAGCTTTTCAATAGCATTACTCTCTGCTGCAAAAATCTAAACAGGATCTGCAAATCCCAGTAATTCCTCAAAAAAACCCCACCCATTTGTTAGTTGTTTACAATCTGTGTTAGCATTCAGAAGTACACCCTGTTAAAGTAAGCAGCAGACCAGTTTTGACACTGCAAAGATTATGTTTTTTTCCCCCTGGTTTTAAGTCTTGCAAACAAATAATAAATCACAAGGTTGAGGATGCTCTTTTCAGGCTTCCGTGGGTTGGACTCTGTCTCCAGAGGTCACTTCCAATCCCTACCATTCTATGATTCCACTCTACCTTCAGGCAGCAGACCTTTAAGTAGGGTGGGAAGGAGGGGGTTCAGATTTTTGGATTGGGTTGTTTGGGTTTTTTTCCCCTAGGATTTCCAGGCTGAGGGAGCTGGGGTTGTTCAGCCTGGAGAAGAGGAGGCTCAGGGCAGACCTTCTTGCTCTCTACAACTCCCTGAAGGGAGGTTGTAGCCAGGTGGGGGTTGGTCTCTTCTCCCAGGCAACCAGCATCAGAACAAGAGGACACAGTCTCAAGCTGCACCAGGGAAGTTTAGGATGGATGTTAGGCAGAAATTCTTCACAGAGTGATTTGCCATTGGAACATGCTGCCCAGGGAGGTGGTGGAGTCACCATCACTGGAGGTGTTCAAAAAAGGCTTGGATGTGGCACTTGGAGCCATGGTTTAGTTGTCAGGAGGTGTTAGGTATTAGGTAATAGGTTGGACTTGATGATCTCTGAGGTCTTTTCCAACCTGGTTGATTCTATGATTCTGTTCTATGATTCTAAAGCATGGAATCAGTAACAGAGCTATTATGTCACTTAAGGAAGCAGGGGAAGAAATAGGTCAAACTGAGATTTTTACTGAAATTCAAGAACAGCACCAATGTTCAAGAAGATATTTAGGATTTAAAAGATGAATGCAGCTCTCAAAGCAAGCAGACTGGCAAAGTCCTCTTACATATACACAAAAGGATGGGGGGAGTGGGAATAAATCTGGGTACTATAAAGTCAAGTCACCTATCACCAAATACATTCAAGTGCTTGTACAGGCAATTAGAGATCCAGCAAGCAACCAATAGCAACTGAATTAGCACCATAATTCTGATACCCTCTTTGGCTTTTAGGCACATATTAGAAGCTTAAAGTTTTTGTGAGGGTTTTCCCTACAATAAGCCTTAACATCTGCAAGCTGTGTTCAAAATCCTATTCATTACCAATGCCAAGAATATGAAAGGACATTACCCAGCACACACAGGCAGGAGCCAATTCATCTAAACTCAGCATGAAAATGTGCTGTTACTATTCAGACCAGAGAGCACAACAGGCAATGAGGCACTGGCTGGCCTCTGTTGCTGCAGTTTGATCACACCATCATGCACTATACATGTTGATTTAAAAAAAAACCCAAACAAACCAAAAACCCAGCAAAGGACAGTAAAATGAATCTTAAGATGAACAAAACCCAAGCTTTCTCCAGGACTGGAAACCAATATAAACCCCCAAGTACATTTCTGACTATGGAGTACTAATCCATCACTGAAAAACAAAAAGGACAGCTATCAAGCTAGTGCAGTCAGTTAAATCACTGAGATCTGACTGGAGGTTTCTTTGAAGCAATTAGGATGTACCTAAGGGCTGAACCACATGAAGAAGTACTCAAAGAAAGTAACCCTGGCTTGGTCCATTTACAGTAACTGGCTCAGCAGTGATAACTGTAGGGAGTTTGAGCCTTCTGAAGAACTATGGTGCAAAGAAAAATGAGACTCGATCCCCAGAAAGCCCAAATCTGGAAAGTTTTTAGCTAAACATCAGCAAAAGAGCTAGAACTGCTAGAGGAGGAACCTCTGCTGCCCTTATCTTGAAGCGAGACTCCTGTGGAGATATCCACAAAGCAAATTATGGCCTGGGGAAACAAGTCAACTTTGAGCACATCCACAGAAGATTCTGTTTCTCCAGATCCACAGATTCTGTTTCTCCAGAAGAGAAACAAAGCCTCTAGAAGGTAGTTCAGAATCACAACCTGGTTTGTTGCTTGGTTGGGGTTTGTTGGTTTGTTACAGAATTGGACAAGCATGAAATCTGGATCCTTAGGATCCAGATGTTAGCTCACAAATACATCTTTAAGCCCAGTTGCTGACTGATACTTAACCACATGGCCACAGGTGTGCAAAGATATGTCACAGTGAAGAGGTCAGGGAAGTCCCCTCTTCAAGCAACCCAGATTCCCAGGACATGCCAGAATAACTGCAACAGAAAAGGGTGACAGATTTCTTCAGCAACCAGAGGGTTATTTTCAACCTTAACTGACCACAACATTGTATGCAGTCTGTAATTTTACCCTGATGAACATCACATCAGGACCCTCCGTTCCCAGCTCTGCTCTAGGCACAGCCCATCACTGCAGCCCCTTGCTCTGAGCTCACTGGAAGTTCACCCCAGCTCTGCAGCATGCCAGTTCACCTTCCTCCCATCCAGACAGCTCACCTGTGCATTGCTTCAAATGCCCAAACACATCCTGTATATAATCACAGAATGTCAGGGGCTGGAAAGGACATCAAAAGATCATCCAGTCCAAGCCCCCTGCCAGAGCAGGATCACCTAGACCAGATCACACAGGAACGCATCCAGGTGAGTTTTGAATATCTCCAGAGAGGGAGACTCCACATCCACCCTGGGCAGCCTGTTCCAGTGTTCTGTCACCCTCACAGTGAAGACATTTTTCTTGTTTCCATGGAACTTCCTATACCTCAGCTTCCACCCTTGTGCTATCATTGGGCATCACTGAACAGAGCCTGCTTCCATTCTCTCAGCTCTCACCCTTTACATATTTATAAACATAAATGAGGTCACCCCTCAGGCTCCTCTTCTCCAAGCCAGAGAGCCCCAGCTCCCTCAATCTCTCCCCATAAGGAAGATGTTCCACTCCCTTAATCATCTTTGTGGCTTTGCACTGAACTCTTTCAAGAAGTTTCCTGAGGCCCTTCTTGAACTGAGGGCCCCAGAACTGGACATAATATTCCAGGTGTGGCCTCACCAGGGTAGAATAGATGGGGAGCACAATTTCTATTGCCTAACTAACCACAGCCCTTCTAATCCACCCCAGGGTGCCATTAGCCTTCTTGGCCACAAGGGAACATTGCTGGCTCATGGTCAACCTCCTATCCACTAGGACCCCAGGTCCTTTTCCCTTTCACTGCTCTTCAACAGGACAGCGCCCAACCAGTACTGATACCTGGGGTTGTTCTTTCCCAGGTGCAAGACTCTACGCTTGCCCTTGTTGAATTTCATTACATTTCTCCCTGCCCAACTCCCCACCCTGTCTTTAACTACTATGTCTAAAGCACCATTACCTCCTTATATGATTGTCACCCTACACCTTGTTAACATTTCCATCACACTTACACACATCATACATACTCCTCTCACTGCATTTCCATCAGCTAATCCAAGCATAAACCTACAGGGCAGCTAGGCAGTGACTTTACCCTCTCCTTCTAGCTGTTCATTCCTGCTGTAATAATCTTTTACCCTGCACTTTGCTGGGGATTTTTTTTTTTTTTTGGTGGTTGTTCTTCTTCTATTTCCCTTTTCTTGTTTAGCTCCTCGTTGCCTTGGCAGCCCAAGGGGAGCAGGGTTTGGATTAACTTTCAGAGGCTCCACTGAGGAAGTACAAAGTACTAGCACTCCTCCAGCCCCATACCTATTTCATTTAACATTCACTGGAATATTTATAGGTCATGGCATTTTGTCAAATGGGAGACTGTGTGCAAGGGCACTTGATCTTAAAAACAAATCTGCTCAGGACAAAGACTTGAGTTTGGATCCACCATACTTAAAGGGTTGGATATTATTTTTCTCGCAGCATTAACATAGCTGCCTCCTAGAAGCAATTACCTCAATGGTCAAGGAAGGCAGGAAAGCAGAGAGAGCACTTACAAAAGCAAATCTAATTTTGTTTTGCAAAAGTCACTCCTGAAAAAAAAAGAAAAGAAAAGAAAGAGCAGGGAAGAGGTCAGGTGCAATGTAACCTAGCTGCTCAGGAGGAAAATTCCCATGTTGAGTGCAATGTTAAATCAATGAAGCTTGGCAAATTTTAAAGAGGAACCTTAACGGTTACCTCTTCATGAAGTAATTGAAACATGTTGCTGCAGCCCACTCTTCCCTGGCCTTCACTTTCTCTTTGTTCCTCTCAGAGAGGACTATGGATGATGATGGGGTATAAACAGGGGATTAGTTTCCTCCCTGAATGCTCACTCCCCATTTGCTCTGGTTTGACCGCGCAGCCTCCGACAAAGCCGTACCACAACTCTTGCCAGCTTCACCCCACGCAGGAGCCTCAGGTATTTCTACTTACAGAAACTGGAAAGGGATGATCAGCAAGCCAGGTCGTTCCCAGGTTCAATGTGGATTCTCAAGAGCCAGAAGAGGGTATGAAGACAGCCAGTCTTGTTCTGCACTGCTCTCCTCCTCTGCACAGCAGGGCTCAGCCAGATCAGCATCACCCACTGTGCCAAAGCCCCAGGAGCAGGAAGGAAAGGGTCATGGCACTGCTCTCCTTTTTTGTACCCACACACAGGGAATGCAACATCCACATGCCCATTCTGGGAAGTAGTCTGCTCGTTAATGCTGCCTTTGAAATTTTCCAACTTGACACTGGAGCGCCAGCTGGGCTGTAATGCTACTGCTAAGTCCTAGGAATTCAGAAAATTAATACATTTCCATAAATCACGTCAAGTTCTCGAATTCTCCCTCCTGTACTCAGCCTGGTCTTGAAAACAATGATCACTTCCACCTCCTACGCTGTGTAGAGCTGTTTGTGACAGCTACATAAATCTGGAAGATGTCCACGGCGCTCAAGATTTACGCCACCAGAAACCAGAGCAGCATCCAGCCGTACAGTTTCATCCTTTCAAGGGGTTTGTGGTGTGTTAGTTTTGCTGAACTGCTTTGGATGCAGATTTCCAGTGCCACAAAGACTCAGACAAACAACAACAACAAATAAGCACCCCACAAAATTGAAATCACAGCCAAACTTCTAATTCTGCTGGGTTTTGTATCACCCCTTTGTCTTTCACCCCTACTTGCCAAACAGTGCCTACATTTAGGACGCAGGCTGCTGGGCTGAAAGATGTACAAGAAAAATCCTACTGCTATCCAGAATGATTTTCACATGAGCAAGGTGAACAGGATTTGGCCCAGAATCCTTAATAGGGAGAGAGGCTGAAGGCAAAGAAACTTTAAATGTGACACTGAAATCCCCAAGGCTCAGTGCCACCATGTCAGCATCAATGTGGACACTGCTCCATTTTATTTTACACAGAGACATGAACTTTAAGCTACAGCTGTTCTTTGATGTTTAAGGCCAGATGGTTTCCAAAATAGACTTATTCAAGCCATTGTAATCCACACCAAAATGGAAGCTGGCAATGTTAATAGTAGGATAATGTGAGAGAATGTGCAGTGAAAAATGGGAAAGAAAAAGCCAAGCTGATCAGAATCAGTTGCTCTGCTCAATCCGTTTGATGTATGACTGCTGCTTAACCATCACAAGTTATAACAGTTCCCTTAGTGTAAATCCTTCCCCCCTCCCCCCTACTATTTAGGCTGTGAAGGCCCAACTTAATTGCTCTCTGCAGTAAGCACCATTTTGTCTCATTACCACTGATGTTCCAACAGCACAAAAAGAAAAAGACATTAACTCCTGACAGCATCGCACTCACTGAGCTGGCCTCAGGATTTGTTTTCAGCTTCCCTCTTGTTCTTTCCATTTCAGTTTTTATCCCCTTGCCTATTCAGCCACAAGCTTTACAACGTGTTGTGTCATACCCCCCTGCTTTCCAGCCAAGGTTTGACAGTCTTCATTGCTAATCCAACAGTTTGCACAAGTCCATAGCACAAGGTCAAGTCTAATTATCTTCTCCACTTTTCCCCCACTCCCTCAAAGCAATAATAGCTTCAGGCAATTAAATACAGAATCAAAAATGAGAACTCTGCTCCTTTTAATTGACCTGCATTTTCAGCAGCACTAGAAGGGGAATGTTAGGGTCTCAGGTGCAGCAGAATAAAGATATCAGCACCTGCTGCCACATGTTAGGCTTCCTAACTCCATACCCAATGTTTGCAGCTCAAACAAATTGCCCAGGCAGTGGTTTTCTAGTTTTGTGGCAGAGGCTGCAAGGAGTTTAAGCCATACACCAGATGCAGGGCTCTGCCTAAGCAAGCTTTCATTTGGTAAGATTTTTTCAATCCAACTTTGTTCCAGATACTTTGTTCCATCCTTTTGTGCACGCATGCAGTTCCTCCTCTTCCTTGCCCATACCCTTCTCCTTACAAGGCATACAAAAGTTCACTGAGCATCTTAAAGCAGAAAGACAAAGCTACCATTCTTACTCCCTCGTGGTTTAAATAAAGAGAAGAACACAAGAGAAACATACTGAGAACAAGTAAGGAGAAATTAAGCAAAAGGTCAGATTTTCAAGTTTATGAGTTTCCTTGTTTGCTCTGGAGGCAAGTCAGGTTCTGCCAGAAGGATGCTATAATCTATTCCACAGTGCTAGGATTAGAATTCATGTTTAAAGAGCAGTAGCGTGTATTAAAGACAGCAAGTAGTTCTTTTCTATAAAGAGACACAAAAACCCCTAAAAGCAGCCATCAAGCCAAAATTTACCCAAGTACCTCCTCTCTTATCTACACCAACATTACCAGGTCTGCAAAACATCTCCTCACAGACAGCAGCAAACAAGTTCTATTTGCCAAACTTTCTCCATATCCTCTGCTGCCACAGTCTGCAACAGATTGTGTCCTCTTCCCCACAGAGGAGCAGTAGGCACCCAGCACGCACACTTGTCATCTTCTTAACACCCAGCTCAGCTCCATGAGCAGCACCATAAAGCCCTGACACATCAGGCTCTCCACTGGCTCTCATTCAAGGACACCTTCCGTGTTCCCTGCAGTAAGCATGCGCACAGCCTGTGCCTCACCCCAGCATGCTCCAGCATATCAAGAATGGCAACCTTCAATAGCCACTCATCTTCTGCTGCCTCAGATTCTCTCTCTCTCTGACACATCAAGCCCTGGGAATGCTGTCTCAGGACCAGCTGAAAAGGCTCCTGTCTGAAATCTGTTTTTCTTTGAGGCTAACAGTTAACTGTGGCCAGACTCCGTCTCCTTCTGCTTACCCTCGCAGAGACTGATTCTTACCTAGGTGGCAATGGACTATATCATGGTTGTCCTCACTACTTCCCATCCCTTCCTACACTTTGAAACACCTTATTTTGATCAACATCACAAAGTCCCTGGATCATAATTTCTAATTTATTATGAGTTTGCAGAGTTCTCAGAACAGCATGGACCAGGTGCAACTAGAATATAAAGACAACAACAAAGTTTTCAATTCCTGTTTATATTAAGAGCACCAGAGGGAGGAAAAAAGGCCATAATACAGAATCTTCTTTTTAGTGAGCAGCTTAACATGGTTTTGGTAGTATCCTCAGGTCTCATGTAACCATTCTGAATTACTCCATCCATGCTGAATACAAAACGTCTGCTGTCCTACTCTTTTCCACTCTGGGAGGCTTGTCTCCTGTTGATTTAGGACGAGCAGCACTCCTCTCTCTGTTCCATAAGTAAAAAGAGACCTGCCACTGCCCCCTCTCATCTCTCAATAGAGCCTCCATGCAGCTGTCAGGCAGCCAAAACCCAACACTAAAATCTCGAGAGGCAACACTAAAATCTGCCAGGGCAGACACAAATGGCTGCTGCAGAGAGAATGGCACAGCAGAGGGCAGGAACACAGGATGGGAGGGAGGTTACTGCTCTTCTCCCACCAACACGAACAAAACCATACCAGAACAGAAGACTCTTGCTCTGTGGACATAGACTCAGCTGATGCCTCTGCCCCAAAACTATTTCTCTCTCTGCAAGAGAGAGAAATTGCTGGGCTGAGCCTACCACAATATCCACAGCCAGGAGCCTGGAGGAGTGGCTGTGGAGAGAAGCCAGGACACCAGCACTGTCATGGGCAGCTGTTTTGCACAGCTTTTACTCACAACACGCTTTGCCTGGGTTGGGCTGTTAGCCCCTTTGCTCTGCTGTCCCCAGAGGACACCCTGAGCGCTGGTGTGGAAGAAGTTAAGACAAGGAAAGCCATCAAACGTAGAGAGAGCTTCTTGTGGGGGAAAAACCGCCAGCGTTAAAATACACATTCCTTTTCTTCCCCATAGCAGGAGCTTTGCAGATATTGACAACTCTCTCAGGATGAAGCTTATGGCAGCTGCATTAATTTATACTATTGAGCTATAATGCTTTTAATTTATTTTCTAATTTGCTTCACATCCCCAAATTCCCTAAACTGCTTCCGTCTGTTTAATATGAAGGTTAGCCAAGGCTCCGCCAGATAAATCCACCTTAAGGCTATCAGAAACCTTTTGTGAAGCAAGAGCATTCTCCTTCCAAAGAAGCCTTTCTTCTGTTCATCAAAAGACTATTAATAACACAATTATTCCCGTTGAAAGAAAAGGCCATAATTAATAGACTCAAGAGCAAAACATCCATCCTCCAGGAAAACAGACTTTCTGCTCCTTGAGGCAATGTTTTAAATCCAGAGTATTCCTTTGGATTTAGAAGCAGCTAAAGAGTAATGAAAATAATACATACACACACACACACACACACACAGCCCCCCCCCCCCCCCAAAAAAAAGATAAAGTTGCAGATTCCATGAATAGCTCAGCACTGAAAGCAGAAAATGAGAGGCTACACTTCCCATTTCCCAGCAGTCGACTAGAATTACCTTTCACACCACGGCTTGAGCAGAATGATCTGCAAATGTATTTTATACATCACACCAAGGCTCAGCATTTGGAGCACACAGGTATGTACTTTTAAGGATACAGCTACTTCAGGAGAAGTATTTCCCTTATTTGCAACCTCCCTCACTCTGTTAGCTGAGAGCTGAACAAAATATGAACAGGATTTCTGCACAGGGCTAGAAGAGAAATGAAGGCTGAGACTAATGAAGGGCAGAGAGATACCAGAATAATGAAGAGCAGAGAGATACCAGAATATTTTGAAAGCTGGTGGTCTCCAAACTTTTGTAGCTATTAGCCAATCACTGTCACACCTCTACCACTGATAACCTCCCCAGTCTCAGCAGTGCTTGAGAAGAACACCTCCAGTCTGCTCCGTCCTTATAAAACACAGGCTTGCAGAAACTGAGGCCCATTTTGATTTAGAATGAACCTAATTAAATGGGATGCATGCAGGGAGATAGAGACTCACTGACTAGGTAAAGAGTAGGAGCCTGGAGGAGCAGTGACAAAAGTGCAGTAGGAGGGGTGGCACCCCAACCAGCTCTACATTCATTTCAATTCCATATTTTTCCATTGGCACGACAGCTGCTCATCTGTGGTGCTTCTAATCAGCTGCAAATGGCTGGGGGGCTGTTGCCTGGCCATTTGTCACCACTGTCTTCTCCTGACTCCCACACAGGACTGCCAGCATCTCTGTTTTGGGTTTGTTTTTTTGCCATGCTAATCACAGTGGGGATTTTGCTTGGCTTCTTTTGTTTTGTTCCACTCCCTCCCCCTCCTCGCCTCGTGTTCCCTTATAGAATTGCACTGCAGAAAAGAACTGTTCCTTTTTCTGCCCTGTTATGATTGACCATTATCATCTCAGCCTGTGCAGTGTCTGGCTATCCCAATCTCCACCATTACTGTATGTTTATGCTAGCAGCCGCTGAAAACAGGGAGCAGTTGACAAGTTACTGTCATTGAATCTTAACTGTGCTGCTGGAGGAGATGTCTTCAGGGCAGGCAGTGATTCAGCATCTTTCCTTATCAAAACCTTATCAAGGGTGTTTTTGCCCTTTGCCTGAGCCCCCCTTGGCCGTTGTGTGTGTCACCCAACACTTACCAAACCGAAAGGCTGCTAAGTCACATCACAAGTGCCACAACTCACTCCTCAAACATCTAAACCAAGACAAAACACTTCACTTGCGTTGCAAAAATAAAGCTGCTGCTGCTGCTCTCGACAAGAGTGACCTTTAAATGTTCGGCCTACAGAGAAGAAAAAGGACATTTTGCCACCACCTTTGCAATACAAGGTTCCTATTATGCCCTACAGTGCTCAAAACCAGAGCTTTTGGTGGTGAAACCACCGTGTCAGTATTGTCAGCTGCACAGAGACACATGCCCACGTATAGACTTACACACAGGTAGACTGAAGGATGCTGTAGCATGTTAGCACTTAAAATAAATCAGGTAGTTACCCATTGATTCCTATGCTACAATGTCATCAGTTATCAAAAGTAAATCACCATGGAGCACTGCATGGATCACTCTGGGATGACAGAAACTAAGAAAAACAATCTGAGAGGTAAAGAAAGGCCTCAGGACAAGTTTGGCTTTGAGTATATGATTTGTGAGGAGTAATTAATTAATATTTAGAAGGTGGTTTGCATTGAAAATAAAAGCAAAAGAAGTAGATATTTTTTCAGTATTTCCCTACAGCAAAAAGTCAGCTCTTGGTTTGGTTGGACCAAAAATGCTTTGCTTCACTTGCAAAATCTCATCTGACAACAGCCATCATTAAAATCTGCTTATTCTATGTAATGAAATGTTGTTTCAGTCTTTGTGCATACCCTCTGAAGTGACAGGCTACACAGGCACCCTTCAGGGAAAAATCTGCAGAGTATTAGTATGTTTGGATAGGCAGGCTGAAGGAGAAAGTATCAGTATAAGCCTGTTAGCTTATAAATCTGCTAGTGTTTGCCATGAGGATCAAACAATTCCTTAGTGGAGTTCAGAAGGTGTACCCTGGGCTCAGAGGACAGCATGTATCGTAGGAAAAGGCAGGTGAAACACATTTTGCATTAATTCAGCACACAACCCCCACAGACCTCCCTGGCAGGAGCTCTTCAGCCATCACCCCAAGCGGAAAAATGGCAGAAGCAGCCTGCCAGGCTTGCCCTGTGCACTCCATCTCTCACACAGAGACACACATCTGCCATTAACCTCACCAGGCAGCTCAGGGCCCAGCTGCTGCAACCCCAGTCTGTGGGACAAAGCAGCAGACAGGTTAAGGAGACACGTGGAGGGTGCCCGTGCCTTACTTCTGGTAATTCCAGCCTTTGTATTTCCAACTGCAAACCTTTCAGCTCCTGGCTATCCCTGTTGTGAGGGATATGCCATCCACATTTTTCACATACAAGTATGTGCAAGCCAAGCTTTCATGCCTCATGAGCTTTGTTTCACAGATCTGTTTCAGAATTCTGACTATCTTTTATTAGAAGTCTGTTAAATACTTTATTTGCTACCAGGAAGAAAAAGGGGGGGACAAAAAAAACCCACCCACCCCTCTGTCTGTCCCTGCTAGATTAACTCCTATAGATTGCTCCTCTTGCAGACCTTAAGTGAATTTATATGCATATAAAACAAGAGACTGCTGTTGTTAACCCTCCATAAAAGACTGAGCCTCTTTTCTCCTGGCAAGACGTTCTGATGCCACTGGTTTTCCCACTTTCAATGAGAGTGCAACCAACTGCATTGAGGTCAGAGCTTAGCTCACCTCAGCTACATCTAGGACAAGAGTGCTTCTTCAACAGGCAAAAATAAAAAAGGAAAATAGCACCCAGGAGAATGGGGGGAGGGGAAAAAAAAAAAAAAAAAAAAAGAAAAGTCTTTAATTTTGTTTTCTAATTTTTGGTCATTGGAAGCTACTTCTCTATGGTGATGCTAATTTCTGTTTTTAAAAATGAGACTCCCCCCCCGGGATGAAAATCTCCTCAGAGGGCTCTGGCCTTTTGTTTCCAATTCCTTGTGAAGTCCTCGGGGTTGAAAATGCAGCTGCCACTTAATACATTCAATTTTCCATGCATTAGGGTCAGTAATCCAGTCCCGTGCAGAGCAGGATCTCCCAGTTGGCTCTCAGCTTCAATGACAACAGTGAGCAGGGAGATAAAAATGATGGACACACACAGAGCCCCCCATCAGCAGTACCTCACAGAGCCACTACCCAGCCTGCTGGTTCTTCTTTTCTCTTTCCCCCCCCTCTAAATACACGGTCAGCGATTATCTGGCTTGTGATTACGCTCCTGTGAGAAGCCATCTGAGAAGCCATAATTAAAAATCATAGGGGAAAAAAAAGTAAATAAATCATCCACTGCATTTTTATTTTTTTTTGGTAACACCTGCTTATAAATCCCCTTTCAGACCTCCCCACCTATTCTGGGTGCACAGCCCACGTAAAACCCGGTGCGCCGAGAGAGACAGAGAGAGAGGTATTCATCTCGCACCGCTTTATCTTTGAAGTGCCAGATAAAGAGGACCTAAAAATGCTAATAATTTGGAAATTCCCCACAGAGCCATAATGAACAGATTCGTATAAAGCTCAGCATTCTGTCAGTGTCTCGGGTGTGAGCACTCCTCGCTAGAAGCAGTTTTCTTCCTCAGCCCTGCTGCGAGCCTCAGACAACAAGCAAGCGGAAGAGCAACCCTGCGCAGTGTCTTCACTTCCTCTCCCTTTCTGCCCCTGTGTATGAAAAGGTTACACATTCGAATTCATGCAGCCCACCTTGAATTGTCCAGTTGCCACGCTGCTGGGAGGGAGAGGAAAAAAGCAAGAGCTACATCAACTTCAGGTCAGTACAAAGCAGTGGTCCAAACAAGTACAAACGTGAGAGAAAGTGGATCAGGATAACCTAAGGGCAGCATGAGACTCCCTAGCAACCACAAGCAGCAGATGGCTTTTTCCATCCCTCTCTCTCTCTACAAAGGGTAGCAAAGTTGTTTAGTGATTAAAGCTGCTGGGAAACAGGAAGCTGGACCACTGAACAAGACGTGTAATCTCCAAGAAGGAGCTTACTCTTTATAGATTCTCTGTTGCTACCTCTGTAAACCAGAGATAATGTTATTCCCCTCCTGCCCTCCCATCTTTCTAAAGCACTAAAAGGTTCCCAGATGTCAGATATATAGACATAAGATTTTTTGGAGGAAAAAGAAAGGAGAATGGGTTTGGAGAAAGTCCTAATTTGCTCAAGGATAGAGTACACTAAGGGCCACACTTGGATGACAGCAAAAACCTGAAAATGGCACAGCATTCTTCACTGAGAGACATCAAAGCACAGTGCAATGGATTTCTGCCTCGTTATCTTTACCTTACAAGAAAGAACAAGACACAGGAAAGACTTACCAAAGTCATCCAGTAAGTCAACACTAAGACAAGAGAACCAGACTCTGCTATTACCTACCAATTGTTTCAGGAGAAACAAGTTTGGCCAAGAGAACAAACCTGACTTTGGGAGAAAGACTGTTAACGAAGGGCTGTAGTGACAGGATGAGGGGCAATGGCTTCAAACTAGAGAAGAGCAGATTTAGATTGGATGTTAGGAACAAGTTCTTTACTATGAGGGTGATGGAATACTGGAACAGGTTGCCCAGGGAAGTGGTTGGGGCCCCATCCCTGGAGATAGTCAACGTGAGCCTCAGTGAGGCTCTGGGCAACCTGATCACTAGATGGGGATGAGGATCACTAGATGAGGATGTCCCTGCTGAGTGTAGAGGAGGTTGGAACTGAATGGCCTTCAGAAGTCCCTTCCAACCCAGACCATTCTGATTCTATGGTATTTAATTGCCTCCTTAAAATGCCTGTATGCAGAAGGCAATATTTCAGAGTGGAGTAGAAGCTGAATTTATTATAGTAAACCAATTTTAAATTCACATTCCTTTTTGTCCCAAAGCATTTTTAGTTTTTAATATACCTTACCTGCATAGAAAATGAGGTGGCAGAGGAATATAGAACAAATGTGACTCCTGTGAAAATGCTTCCAGTGGAAGGCCAGGAAGTCTAAGCAAACCTGGCAGTCTTGTATGACTGTGTGATTTTAATAATGGTGCAAACACAGGGAGTGTGTTACACAAGCAAGCAATTCACCTGCCCCTCCCTGCCACACACACCATATACAGGTGTGCATATACAGGCACATTGATGTGCTGCTGGATAGAGATGTTGGGCTGATTCTATGTGGGGGTCTCTGAACCATGAGGTCTTTAAGCCCTAGAGACCCTGATCCATGAAATCAGTTTGACTTGTATTTAATGGCACGTCTCTGTGCTTGTCTTGTACTACTTCGGCTTTGCTGTGTTTTGTGCCTAAGTGTTTCTCCCCAGCCAACTTGTCTTTGTATTTATAGGCTGGTTGAAGTATTTTTCCAAGTAAAGGAACTGGAGAAATGAGTATTGAACATAAACCCCTGCACGGTTATGGAAGACTGCTTTCCACAAACACCAAAGCACTGAGAAACTGAACAAAATAGCCTCAGTTCCAACTTTGGAGCCAGGCATCACCTCCCTAGTTAGCAGGGAATTCAACAGCCCTTCCTACAGAACTGCTTGGATTGGTATTGTCTAAGCTCTAGTTTACTTGGGAATGCAGAATAGGGTGCAAGGAGAAGAAAATAACATTTAAACACTAAAATGTTAAGTGCTGACAATGACAACATTGCCTAACTCCTACTTATGGATGTTCCAAAGCACACTGCACTGACAATTTTGGTCAGCATTTCAGCAGTGACAACATCAAGGTTTGCTTGGCACTTGAAAATCCCTAGCCATAAATTCCTTTCCCTTTGGTGCTGGTCACTGACAGGGGCAGATACAGCAAAGATCTCTCCAGAAGTCATTTGGGTGCATAAGAGAAAAGAATTGGTCATAAAGAAGGGAGGAAAAAAAAAAACCAGTAAAAAACAAAAACCCAAGAACAACAGAACAGAATAAATAAATCCACTTGTTTAAACTTCTCTTAAATCATTTTATATAGTTACAAATACCTGAGGGAGGAGATGGAGGCATGGGCTGTCTGCTGATTCAGGCTTCTGCACAGCAAAACTGCATTATCTCTACTGCATTAAAGCCTTACACAACTGCCTAAATGGCCTTGGGATTAGGTCCTATGGGAAGTGAAAACAAAAGTAAAATACTTGAGTGCAAAACTAAATCAATAATCCTGAAGCTTTTTATTCCTCTCAGTCAAGAGTCAAATGAAAGACAATCAATACAATTATTGTAACTTCTTCCTGAAAAAAAAAGCAACAGATAATCTATCCTGCAGAGTCAGGGGAACCCAAAGTGCAGTGGGAAGGATCAGTCCTCTTCATCAGGAGAGCAGCAAAAGGATGCTCAGTGCTTTTCTACCCCGCTCTGCCAAACTCACAATGAACAGGAACAAACTCCAGGTTAGTGCCATTGCTGTCTAAAAGAGACTGCATTTCTCCACAGCCTTTAAATGTCTGTGCTAAATGAGCACCAAGTTCAAACCAGATTTTCTGCAGAGTAAAATTGTCCTCACTAATTATGCTGCAGGACAAGAAACGTTCAACAATCTTCCTTCACATTCACCACATCTTTGATTGCCTCACCACCTCCCCATTTCTTTCAATTCTCACCTACAGCCACCCATGCAGAATTCCCCTCACACAGTCAGCAGCCTCACTAACAAGAACTGAGCATCTGACATTATTAGACCTTTCCCTGCTACAGGTCCTTTATGGAGACTGAATAGCCTAAAGGCAATAAATGGCAATGAAATGTAAACAACCTTAACAGAGAAGGAGTCAAACACAAAGCACTGATGAAGGAACCAAAGAGGAAATCTGGGAGTTTGGAGCAGAGTCTTTAAAACTGGTGACAAGCATGTGGCTTTGTAGTAGTGATGCTTCTCTTTTGAAGGCAGTTTTCATTGCAGTAGTTTCCCAAGTACAAGAACCACCACACACATTTCCTCTACAAAGATCTGTCCTGCTAGTCCCAGCCTAGCCAACCTCCCTGACAGCTCTGCAGTATTCAGAGCCAATGCATGTAAGAGGCTTAGCTGCACATGCACAGACACTAACCAGGGAAGCTGCTCCAATCTGCATCTCCACTGCAGGTGGGAATGAGCCTAAAACCTGAGGACTCAGTTTCTCTTGATGACTGGTTCTAGCAATAACCTGCATGGAGGGTGTAACAGGAACGTTTCCCACACACCCAGACACCTCTCTACTCTGCCATTACAAAGCAACAGAATCCCACTGACATACATAGTGAGCCTCTTTTCACCTTACAGATACAATAATGCCTTAGTATCTAAATTTATATCCACTAAGATGTCTTTGCAGAGTTGGACCTTTTGCCTTCCCCATGTGTGACACCGTTTTGGTCTTTCATCTCTGGATAGCAAGATAACGATTCTTCCAACAGGTTTCTCCAGCATCTTGCCCTTCAGTCCTCCTGTACTACCTTCTCTGGAGACATACAAAACCCTCCTGGATGTGTTCTTGAGTGATCCGACATAGGTGCCCCTGCTCTGTAAAGGAGATTGGACTATATGATCTTTTGAGGTCCCTTCCAACCCCTAACATTGTGCTCCTGTGATACCTTCCAAACCCCTGTTTGCCGTCAGCATTGCTGATATCGTTAAGGCACCTCTGTGGTATCTTTTTTCTGGGTTCTATTAACAGGCAGATTTCCCACAAGCATTTTCCCAAGGACACCAAGAAGAGTACTCCAGCCCAATGGCAGAGGCTCCCACTCAACCAAAACATCCTTTATTTGGCAGATTTAAACCACTGAAGGCAACAAGGAAAATGTAAAATCTTCCTGGCAGAGAAGTTAATTCTGCATCCAGATGTGAACTTGCATTCATTACTCTTAGCTTCTTGACTATCATTCCCTACTTCCAGCCATTCACAGTTCTATGAATTAATACAAAGGAGAAAACATTTATCCAGCAGATATTAGTCCTACAGTGAAACCTGCATCTCTTGCTTTGGTAGAAGGTCCTCTAGCCACCAAGTCATTAAAAGGACTGGAACAGAGATATTTTCCAACACCATTAGTACAGGTGAAAAGGGACTACTTTTGCATTTTACAGGTAAGAATAAACTAAATAAATAAATAACTAGGAGAGGGGAAACAAACAACACAAGAAATCAGAATAAATAAATGGGAGAGGGAAAACAGAACAAAAATTAAGAATCAATAAAAAAGTGAATGGGAGAGGGGAAATAAAACAGTGCAGGAAATAAGAATAAATAAATAAATGGGAGAGGGGAAATAAACAGCTCAGGAAATAAGAATAAATACATGGGAAAGGGGAAATAGCACAAGAATCAAGGGCTATAACCCAAGTCCTTTATGAGCCTGAAAGACTTGCCCACAGTTGCACAGAAAAATCTGTGGAAGAGAAAGAAATTACAGTATCACAGTATTACCAAGGTTGGAAGAGACCTCGAAGATCATCGAGTCCAACCTGTAACCACAGACCTCACGACTAGACCATGGCACCAAGTGCCACATCCAGTCCCCTCTTGAATGCCTCCAGGGATGGCGACTCCACCACCTCCCCGGGCAGCACATTCCAATGGCTAACAACTCTCTCTGGGAAGAACTTTCTCCTCACCTCCAGCCTAAACTTCCCCTGTTGCAGCTTGAGACTGTGTCCTCTTGTTCTGGTGCTGGTTGCTAGGGAGAAGAGGCCAACCCCTTCCTGGCTACAACCACCTTTCAGGTAGTTGTAGAGAGCAATGAGGTCGCCCCTGAGCCTCCTCTTCTCCAGGCTAAACAACCCCAGCTCCCTCAGCCTCTCCTCACAGGGCTGTGCTCAAGGCCTCTCCCCAGCCTTTTTGCCCTTCTCTGGACACGTTCAAGTGTCTCAATGTCCTTCTTAAACTGAGGGGCCCAGAACTGGACACTGAGTCCCAGTCTCTCAGGTTTCATAGGCACAAGGTAGTCTTCCCTTTCCACGAACAGCACAACTTCTCTATTTTCAGGAACAAACAACTACTGTGATTGATAATCTGTGTTAATATACCTGCAAAAACAGCCTGGAGATCTGCATTAGTTTGAAGAGCAGTGCAATTAGAAACTAATCTATTATGTTGGACAGGAATTAAAACACAGTCATATAAACCCAAATCCATCACAAGGGAGAAAGCGTGCATGAGAGCACTCAGGAAGACTTCACTGCCTTCTAGGGACACAGACATTTTCCATTTGATCACTGTTTTCACACCAAGATCAGAAGCCTGTAGTATCTCTAATGCTTCAGGATATCGTAAGAGACAATCCAGGCTTTGTCTTCCTCCTTGTGCTATTTTAAAAGGCACTTTGTGAATGATGAACAACATGCAATTTTAAAAGGCACAATTATTAATGATGAGCAGTATGTAATTTTGTGCATGAAAGCAGGTGAAATCAGAAGAGTGTGTCCCTGTGCTTTAACAGGCAATTGGAACAGACCTGCCAGTTAGTCGCATACAGTGCAGCATCACCCTTCATTTTGATTCTAAGAGTCTTACTCAAAGGAGTTGAACTGGCTAATTGATTATTGATAGACCCCTTTTAGGTACATATCCCAGCCCAAAATCTTGACCTTGAGAGCCACACCTCAGAGTCTCCTTTTCTCCAGTGCCAGAAGGCTTATTTCTGGCATTGTGGCAGCTTTAAAGAAAAAAAAAAAAAAAAACACCTAATCCCAGCACTTCAGCAATAATAAAGAAAATAAGACAAATCAGGCTGCAAGCTCATGAAATCTATAGACAGGATTGTGTGAAATTTTATCTTGGATCCAGAATCAAATTCCACAGTTTTTCCTTGCCCTACTGTTTCATGGACTACATCAACACACGTGAACTTCCCTGAAACACAAGAAGAGAAGGAGTACAAGGAGAAGGCAGATACCAATCTCATGCCCACAGATGTTTTCCTTTATCTGAAACCAGAGAGTTATGCTGTATGCTATCTTGGTTAATTAATGAAAACACATTTGGAGACAGTGAAAAGAGCCACAATGCCTGTTTGTATTAAAAAAAAAGAACAAAATCATCAATACAATTTTGTAGTTAAAGCCATTGTAATTTTCATTAGACACCAACTCATGGCTGTTGGCCATAAAACTTCACTACTGGTGAAGGTCTCCATGTGAACAGCACCTTTTCTACCATAATATCCTCCCATGTTTTTTGGTTTTTGAAGCATATGTAAGAATTAGCCTGGAGAAGAGGAGGCTCAGGAGAGATCTTATTGTTCTCTACAACTACCTGAAAGGAGGCTGTAGCCAGGTGGGGGTTGGTCTCTTCTCCCAGGCAACCAGCAACAGAAAAAGAAGACACAGTCTCAAGCTGTACCAGGGGAAGTTTAGGCTGGAGGTGAGGAGAAAGTTCCTCCCAGAAAGAGTAATTGGCCATTGGAATGTGCTGCCCAGGGAGGTGATGGAGTCACCATCCCTGGAGGTGTTCAAGAGGGGATTGGATATGGCACTTGGTGCCACAGTTTAGTAGTCATGAGGTGTTGGGTGACAGGTTGGACTTGATGATCCTTGATGTCTTTTCCAACCTTATTGATTCTATGATTCTATGAATTCAGCCAAAATGGCAGAAGGAAACAGCACTCCCTTAAAGTCAGAGCTGAAATAGGAAGATAACACACAGAAGTCTCTGCAAGATAAAAATGTAGTTGCCAATGTGCTGCTGATCAAATTTGCCTATATTAACACACCTGAAAACATTTAAATCCCTTATGAATGGGCTGCACTAGCACACCTCAGGCTGGCTGACCACCACCTCCTGTGCTTAGCATTCTCTGAAAGACAGTAAACTACAGAGCTCTCACAGAGAGCAACAAACACCATCAGCGCCTACAAAGCAAGCTGAAGCTATGAGGGCTGAGCTGAAGGAAAGAAGAAAACTTGAATGTAGTTGAGGATTAACTATGTGAAAAGTAAAAAGCAAAGAAAGGAAGGATTTAGTATGCGGACTTGATGATCTCAAAGGTCTTTTCCGACCTGGTTAATTCTATGCTATTCTATTTCATGCTACTCCATTCTATTCTAATTCTATTCTACACTATTCTAGCATCGAGTGGAAAAGAAGAAACTGTCTGAATATCTAGCAAGGGTATAATGATCTTCCTACAAAACTGACAGCAGATGTGACTTCTTAGAGACTTGAAAGTATTGTTCTGTCCTGAAGAGCTTCAAAATAAAATGACACCTTCTATTCCATGGCATCTGCTCCTTGCAGAGATATATCTGAACACAATGAAATATTACAGCTTTCATTCCTCATAACCTTGTTCTCCCTTCACAGCCCCATTGCTTTCACTGGGTAAGATCACTGAAGGCATCATTGTTTTGTTGTCTGTAGTCAACAAGTGGCTTAGGGGCTGGTGCAGACGAATGAATTTTGGGTTTTTCGATCTTGGGGAACTTTCTACTGCACCAGGTCAGCTGGTAACAGATGGAGTACATCTGTCCCAGAGGAGGGGAAAGGTCATAATACATGAGAATGGCCTGTCCCCCAAAGGTAAAAAGATTCTGGGAAGGGAATTAGCAAGTCTCATTGACAGGGCTTTAAACTAGCTTCGAAGGGGGAGGGTCGGAAACCAGTGCCCTTAGGCAGGAGTCTGGAGGTGATAAGCTAGAGCTAGAGGTGAAACCAGCAGCCCAGCTGCAGTGCATGTACACTAATGCACGAAGCATGGGTAACAAACAAGAGGAGCTGGAAGCCTTGTTGCAGCAAGAAAGTTATGATGTAGTTGCCATCACAGAGACGTGGTGGGACGACTCGCATGACTGGAGCGCTGCAATTGATGGCTACAGGCTCTTCAGGAGAGACAGGCAAGGAAGAAGGGGTGGAGGGGTGGCCCTGTACGTCAGGGAGGCACTGGATGCTGTTGAGATGGAGATCAGGGATGATAGGGTTGAGTGCTTGTGGGTGAGAATTAGAGGGAAGACCAACAGGGCAGACATCCTGGTTGGCGTCTGTTATAGACCACCCAACCAGGAGGAGGATGTCGATGAGGCATTCTATAGGCAGCTTAAGGCTGTCTCAAGATCACCTGACCTCGTTCTCATGGGTGACTTCAACCTGCCTGATATCTGTTGGGATCTCAACACAGCAGAGAGGAGGCAGTCTAGGAGGTTCTTGGAGTGCATGGAGGACAGCTTCTTATCCCAGGTGCTGCGTGAGCCTACCAGGGGTAAGGCTATGCTTGACCTCCTCTTCACCAACAGGGAAGGGCTGGTGGGTGATGTGGTGGTCGGAGGGTGTTTAGGCACCAGTGACCACGACATAATAGAGTTTTCAGTATGCAGCCAAGCCAAGAGGGGCAGCAAGAAGACCTCCACTCTGGACTTCCGGAGGGCAGACTTCAGGCTGCTCAAGGAACTAATTCAGAAGGTTCCTTGGGAATCAGCCCTTAAAAACAAAGGGGTCCAGGAGAGCTGGACCTACTTCAAGGAAGAACTATTGAAGGTGCAAGAACAGGCTGTGCCGGTGTGCCGGAAGATGAGCCGCCGGGGCAGACGGCCAGCCTGGATGGGCAATGAACTTTTAATAGAACTTAGGGAAAAAAAGAGGGTGTATCATCTTTGGAAGAAAGGGGAGGCAACCTACAGAATGTTTAGGGATGTTGCTAGGTTGTGCAGGAAGAAAATTAGGGAGGCAAAAGCCCATTTAGAACTTAGACTGGCCTCTGCTGTGAAGGATAACAAAAAGTCCTTCTATAAATACATCAATAGCAAGAAGAAGGGCAAGGACAACCTCCACTCCTTGGTTGACACGGAGGGGAACGTTGTAACAAAGAATGAGGAAAAGGCAGAGGTACTTAACACCTTCTTTGCCTCAGTCTTCACTAGCAGGGCAGAACGTCTTCCAGACAGCTGGCCTGCAGAGCTGGCAGAAGGAGCCAGAGAGCTGCATAGTTTCCCACTGCTCCAAGAGGAAGTTAGAGATCTACTGAGCCGCTTGGACCCCCACAAGGCCATGGGACCGGATGGGATCCATCCTAGGGTGCTGAGATTGCTGACAGATGAGCTGTCCAAGCCACTTTCCATCATTTTTCAGCAGTCCTGGCTCACTGGAGAGGTCCCAGAAGACTGGAAGCTGGCTAACGTGGTGCCCATCCACAAGAAGGGCCGGTTGGATGAGCCAGGGAATTATAGGCCTGTCAGCCTGACCTCAGTGCCAGGCAAGATTATGGAACGGGTCATCTCGAGTGCGATCACACAGCACTTACAGGATGACCAGGGGCTCAGGCCCAGCCAGCATGGATTTAGGAGGGGCAGGTCCTGCCTGACCAACCTGATCTCCTTCTATGATCAGGTGACCCGCCTGGTGGATGTGGGGAGGCCTGTGGATGTGGTCTACCTGGACCTCAGCAAGGCCTTTGACACCGTTCCCCACAGCAAACTCCTGGCCAAGCTGGCAGCCCGTGGCTTGGACAGGAGCACACTGCGTTGGGTTAGGAACTGGCTGGAGGGCCGAGCCCAGAGAGTAATGGTGAATGGCACCACATCCAGCTGGCGGCCTGTCACTAGTGGTGTGCCCCAGGGATCAGTACTGGGCCCCATGCTCTTCAACATCTTTATTGATGATCTGGATGAGGGCATTGAGTCCATCATCAGTAAATTTGCAGATGACACCAAGCTGGGGGCAGCAGTTGATTTGCTGGAGGGCAGAGAGGCTTTGCAGAGGGACCTCGACAGGCTGGACAGATGGGCAGAGTCCAATGGCATGAGATTTAACACATCCAAGTGCCGGATTCTGCACATTGGCCACAACAACCCCAGGCAGTGCTACAGGCTGGGGTCAGAGTGGCTGGAGAGTGGCCAGGCAGAGAGGGACCTGGGGGTACTGGTTGATTGTAGGCTGAACATGAGCCTGCAGTGTGCCCAGGCAGCCAAGAAGGCTAATGGCATCCTGGCTTGCATCAGGAACAGTGTGGCCAGCAGGAGCAGGGAGGTCATTGTGCCCCTGTACACTGCACTGGTTAGGCCGCACCTTGAGTACTGTGTCCAGTTCTGGGCCCCTCAGTTTAGGAAGGATGTTGACTTGCTGGAACGTGTCCAGAGAAGGGCAACAAAGCTGGTGAGGGTTTGGAACACAAGCCCTATGAGGAAAGGCTGAGGGAGCTGGGGTTGCTTAGCCTGGAGAAGAGGAGACTGAGGGGTGACCTTATTGCTCTCTACAACTACCTGAAGGGAGGTTGTAGCCAGGCAGAGGTTGGCCTCTTCTCCCAGGCATCCAGCACCAGAACAAGAGGACACAGTCTCAGGCTGCGCCAGGGCAGGTTTAGGCTGGATGTTAGGAAGAAGTTCTACACGGAGAGAGTGATTGCCCATTGGAATCGGCTACCCGTGGAGGTGGTGGAGTCACCTTCACAGGAGGTGTTCAGGAGAAGACTTGATGGGGTGCTTGGCTGTATGGTCTAGTTGTTGGGTGGGTTGGATTGTTTGATGGGTTGGACGCGATGATCTTGAAGGTCTCTTCCAACCTGGTGTATTGTATTGTATTGTATTGTATTAATGACAGTCAAGGAACCTTCCATCTGAAGAAGCTTATCTCTCACTGGAGCTAGATTTAAACACATGCACACAGAGAAAAGAGGAAAACCAGAACTGAGTTCCCATGTTTCAAGTTGAGTTTATGGGCCTGGTTATAAAAAAAAAAAAAAAAAAAAAAAGTATAGAAATCACTAGTAAATTTGACACCACACTGAGAAGCTGCAAGTATAGAACCTCAGGACACACTGCCAAAAGTGGTGTTTGAGAGAGGAATTTAGGACTACACAAAAGTAACATACGATGCTCACTGAGAGAGTTGTTAGCCATTGGAATGGGCTGCCCAGGGAGGTGGTGGAGTCACCATCCCTGGAGGTGCTCAAGAGAGGACTGGACGTGGCACTTGGTGCCATGGTTTAGTCATGAGGTCTGTGGTGACAGGTTGGACTTGATGATCTTTGAGGTCTCTTTCAACCTTGGTGATTCTGTGATTCTGTTATAGCAAACACTCTGCTGGTCTCTTCTCACAGGTAATTAGTGATGGAACAAGAGAGAATAGCCTCAAGCTGCCACTGGGTAGGTTTAGACTGGACATTAGGTGGTCAGATATTGGAATGTGCTGCAGAGGGAGGTGGTAGAGTCACCAACCCTGGATGTGTTTAGAGGTGGTTTGGATTTGGTGCTTGGGGCTATGGTTTAGGGGTGAACCTTGTGGAGTAGGGTTCTGGGTTGGACTTGGTGATCCTGAATGTTTCTGTGATTCACAAGAAATCAGTGCTCAGGTGATATCCTCAGTAGTATGAAAGCAATTGCAGCAAGGAGTGTGTGATAAACCAAAAAAACAGAAGTCCACCTTGTAAAAGAAATTCAGAGGGAAAAGATATTGGTGATGATGTTGACACAGTGGCAAACCCAATCTCAATGCCACCAACAGCATTCCAAAGTGCACACTGTTAAGTTAATACAGAGCCAGAGCTTTCCCCAAGATTCTGCTGATATTAGGGGGGGATATAAGAATTCCTAAAGTAAGTACAAAGTTACTGCTATTTGGTTTTGCAACCAAAGCTGAGGGATGATCACTTGTGTGTATTTTCCCTTTTTATTCTTGCTGCTTGCAATTATCACTACTGATTATTTGATCCCAAAAGAGGAAGCACATAGAGAGGAGAATGAAAAGAAATGAATGGGCAGACAACTACACTTCATCAGATGTACTTGAAATCAATCATGATGCAGTTTACTCAGGCTGTTTTCCTGTGCTTGCTGTCTCTATGAACTGTTCAAGGCAACTCGGTAATGATCTGGCTTTCTGCACATTGATTTTTAACACTGTTGTCATTTCAACCAATAGAACTCAGGTAAAGACTAAGGCAAAATGTTTTCTTTTATGGAGGAGCTAACAAGGGCATGCAGGAATTCCCCAGAAAATACAAAATGGAAATAAAACAAAAGGGGTGTCTGCTCACACCATGACCATGAAGCACTGGAATGTGAAAATCAGTGAAGGGGAAGACTCAGTTTAGGAAAGACGTTGAGTTGCTGGAACGTGTCCAGAGAAGGGCAACGAAGTTGGTGAGGTGTTTGGAACACAAGCCCTATGAGGAGAGGCTGAGGGAGCTGGGGTTGCTTAGCCTAGAGAAGAGGAGGCTCAGGGGAGACCTTCTTGCTGTCTACAAGTCCCTGAAGGGAGGCTGTAGCCAGGAGGAGGTTGGTCTCTTCTCCCAAACAACCAGCACCAGAACAAGAGGACACAGTCTCAAGCTGTGCCAGGGGAGGTTTAGGCTGGATGTTAGTAAGAAGTTCTTCCCAGAAAGAGATTGGTCATTGGAATGTGCTGCCCAGGGAGATGGTGGAGTCACCATCCCTGGAGATGTTTGAAAAGAGATTTGGTGGCATGGTTTAGTTGATTAGATGGTCTGGGTGACAGGTTGGACTCGATGATCTCGAAGGTCTTTTCCAACCTGGTTAATTCTAGTATCAGTGAAAAGGACTATTTCTGGGTTTATTTAGGAGTTTTTCAAATGCTGCAACTTTTGCTTGGATTTTTTCTTTGTATATAGAAAGCATTCTGCAGATAGGTACCAATTAGAAATGTCATCAGTCAGGGTATCTTCACATCTGTTCACCAGCTGCATAAAGTTCACCCACTGGGTCCCAACAGGAGACTATAGAATGGTTCCATTTATGGCTCATCTGTATGTTAAAATTTTGTGGGATTAGGGAAGCTTTACTAAATCAAAAATAAGGAAAAATCAGTGTTTTTTTCCATGGTAGTAACAGGACTAGGGGGAATGGAGCAAAACTAGAAATGGGTAGATTCAGACTGGATGTTAGGAAGAAGTTCTTCCCCATGAGGGTGGTGAGACACTGGCACAGGTTGCCCAGGGAGGTGGTAGAAGCCTCAACCTGGGAGGTTAAGACCAGGCTGGATGTGGCTGTGAGCAACCTGATCTAGTGTGAGGTGTCCCTGCCCATGGCAGGGGGGTTGGAACTGGATGAACTTTGAGTTCCCTTTCAACTCTGAGAATTCTTTGATTCTATGAAATTAAAACATTTTGCAGAAATCACTAATGTGTATTTGATATTCCTTAGCCCTTGGGACAATGGAATAACGTGCTGTAGGTGACCTAGTTAGCTGACCTATCTTGCTGTTTATAGAAAAGTGATTTGTTGTGGTTTTGACTCAGCTAGTGGCTGAGGACAAAGAAGCAACTTCCAAGAATCCAGGCACAAACACTAGCAGGCCAACAGGTTTCAAAACATTTTCCAGTTTAGTAACATAAGCTACAGACTTCAAACCAAAAGAAAATGTTATTTCCAAACGTCCCATTTGTTACCACCAGAAGCAATCAGTTCAGGAGGGGAGGGTGTTTTCTGAGTCTGAGGATCTACTGATTGCAAAACAGGTTCTACATCTAGAAGTCTTTCAGGATCAGATCACAGTATCACAGTATGACTAAGGTTGGAAGAGACCTCGAAGATCATCGAGTCCAACCTGTCACCACAGACCTCACGACTAGACCATGGCACCAAGTGCCACATCCAGTCCCCTCTTGAACACCTCCAGGGACGGCGACTCCACCACCTCCCGGGCAGCACATTCAGATGAGGGAAGATGCCCACTGGGCAGTAGGAATGTGAGACCACAGAAGTATTGCTGAGGAACAATTCAGGTGTGTAACATAATGACCTACTGCCACTTTGACTGTCTGAATTCCCAATATCCTGTGAATATACATGAAAAGGGCAGGATACTGGACCTGGGGAAAATACATGCCTGTTTAGATCAGCCAGGTGGAGTAAACTAAGGCATCTGAAATGGCACTAAATAACATATTTAGTGCAGTAACAGATTTTAATTACAGTTGTAATGCCTGGAACTCCACTGGCTCCATCTGTGGACAGATAGCTCACGCCTGGCTGCACACCTTTACAGTATTACCAAGGTTGGAAGAGACCTTGAAGATCATCGAGTCCAACCTGTAACCACAAACCTCACAACTAGACCATGGCACCAAGTGCCACATCCAGTCCCCTCTTGGACGGCGACTCAACCACCTCCCCGGGCAGCCCATCCCAATGGCGAATCACTCTCTCGGTGAAGAACTTTCTCCTCACCTCCAGCCTAAACTTCCCCTGTTGCAGCTTGAGACTGTGTCCCCTTCACCTCCCAGTGCAAACATTCCAAAACTGAACACTTCACTTGTAAAGATTATTGAACTCAGCAGTAATAATTAACAGAGAACACTAATTCTATTGGTAGTGCCTGAGACTGACTTTGTACGTGGAGGGTCAAATATCAGGACGACTGACATACCTAACCTAAATCGAAACAATTCACTTCATTTTGAGTGCAGGACTGAAGTTAGCTTTGCTTTTACTACCATCTGGGCACTTGAAGTTATAATACAGTGATTCCTTTCCCATCCCAGTTTCCCCTGTCTGTAAAACTGGGATAAAACTTACCTTCCCCACTCAGCGGATGTGTGGATTAGCTACAGAGGCTGAAAACCCTTTGAAGCTGAGCAGTGCTCATCATTATTATCCAATGGCAACATTCCAATTACAGGCTCTCGTCCTTCTTCCTTGAGAAGCTGTCAAACACAATATACCACTCCATGCTTCACAGAGATTAAATATGTCTAATATGACAGGTTTAAGATGGACAGGATATTATCTTAACAAGGTTACATGCAAATATAATTACTTGTTTGCTAATTCGTTTTCATTTAACCTACAAATGCTGTCAGTCTGCTTTCTGCAAAGAAGGACCCAAGGGTTCTGCCATTAAGGGAACCTTTTTTCCTTTAAAGGGTGTGTGGAAGGAACAACCTCTCCTCCCTTACTGCCTCCACCACGTCAGACCTATGTATTTCATACTGGTCTTATAAAGGCTTTATGAGAATTTCACATTTCCTCCATTTCTTGGATTCTTGCAACTTGCATTTAGTCCTCAGCACACTTTCCAGCTGCCACACATTTTCCATTAGTGAATTAATCCTAATTATGTTTTCATTTTACTGAAGGAATATCTAAAGCAGAGGAGCCACAGAGGAAATTTTAGGCGCCTGCAGTAATTGCAGGTTAAGAACAGGTTGTTCACAAGGTCTCTGCCTGAATATGTATCACAGGATCACCAAGGTTGGAAGAGACCTCAAAGAGCATCAAGTCCAACCTGTCACCACAGACCTCATGACTAGACCATGGCACACTAGACCACAGCATGGACATATCTACACACTCTTTAAAAGCCTTCTTTTCTTGAAGTCAGAGAAGAAAAAACAAACATATAAACAAGAACTTGGATGCATGTACTTTGATATCTGCAGGATGCTGGATGTGCTGGAATGTGTCCAGAGAAGGGCCACTAGGATGATCAGAGGGCTGGAGCACCCCTAGCTGCTGACCTAGATACTTATCTTTGCAGAACTGGATTTACAAGAAGGCCTGTCAAAGGTGCTGGTCTTCTAATGAGTTTAAGCAATAAAGAATGGGATTTTTAAGGCTCACTTTGCCACAAAACTACAACTACAGCTCTGCAGGTCAATCCTACATTAAGTGCACACGCAGGAAAGATCCTCGTTCGCTGCAGTGAGACACAAACTCAGAGGAGCCTGCTGTCCCTTGAAAAACAGCATTTTTACCTCTTTTGGAGGCCCCCTGCTACACTTCTGAGCAAAGCAATTCCACAGAAACCTTCTCCCCATTGATATGGACAACTTGCTGCACAAACCTGAGCATCAAAGAGGTTGGCAACAAGGCTGGTGAGAGGCCTTGAGCACAAGCCCTATGAGGAGAGGCTGGAGAAGAGGAGGCTCAGGGGAGACCTCATTGCTCTCTACAAGTACCTAAAGGGTGGTTGCAGCCAGGAAGGGGTTGGCCTCTTCTCTCTAGCAACCAGCACCAGAACAAGGGGACACAGTCCCAAGCTGCAGCAGGGGAAGTTTAGGCTGGAGGTGAGGAGAAAGTTCTTCACCGAGAGAGTCATTCACCATTGGAATGTGCTGCCCAGGGAGGTGGTGGAGTCACCGTCCATGGAGGTGTTCAAGAGGGGACTGGACGTGGCACTTGGTGCCATGGTCGAGTCATGGGGTCTGTGGTGATAGGTTGGACTCGATGATCTTCGAGGTCTCTTCCAACCTTAGTGATACTGTGATACTGTTTGGGGTGTTAGGGAGAAAAACCTACTTAAGAGTCATATTTCTCTGTTAACAATTGTTAATTTTCAAAGCTCCACTATTAAAAGCAAGTTTCATTCTTATTCATGACTTTAAAAAGAAACGAAGTGTTAGGGATGAAGGGAAGTGCTCACCAGAATTCCAATTTCCAAACCCATTTTTGCAGAGAACATAGATTGCACTGAGGTTTGATGTACAGACCTACAGTTAATTTGCTGCCACCTCAGGACAGCAAAGAAAGAGGCTGAGAAATGATTGATAGATTACACCCCAGAGAAACAAAGTGATGTCTGAGCAACTTACCGTTGTCTTGTCGGTTACTTTGCAAGAGACTGACCTTTCTAATTCCCTTATGAACCTGAAGCTAACTTCGAGCTGAACAGGCCCACTACACACACTGCACTGACAGCTAGAAACACTTTTTTTACTTCAGGCTAGAACACACATTCCTTTATCTCAAATTCTTCAAGGGTGAGGCAGTTCAGATTCAGCCAAAAGAGAGACCGCTGGGATGGCAGCAGCAGCCCTGGGGCTACAGCTGGAGCAGTATAGCCAAACCAGAGCAGAATTCCTCTGCCTGCATCCTTTACACTCCAGTGTGGCTCAGCAAGGCTGGAGATCTAATTTTGCAGCCATCCATCTTGATCTGATCGATGAAGGTACAGTCCCTTACAACTGCAAGCCTCAACAGGCAGTATTGCATTCTGATTTAGGTAACCTCCAACTCTGACCAACTGTCTCAGCGACTCCATCTCTATATTAAAGACAGTAAAACACTGCAACTGCAAGGGCTGTATCTGGCAGAAGACCAAACACAATAACACCATATCTGTATGGGCTTATTCCTACCATGATATTTTCATTTCCTTAACGGCTTAGATATCTTCATCTCAGACAAATGTGCAGGCTAGACTCCCTGTGTGCCTAAACAATAGGTTTCTTTATTGGTATGCACACATCCAAAATAATCTTTGCAAATGTCTAAAATCAAATCAAATCAAATCAAATAATAAATAAATAAAGGCAACAAAGGCAGTGCACAGTGATCTGAAATCTCTGCTGTGTCCCCCCCCACCCCCAGTAGAGTGGCTCATTTTCTTTCAACATCTGCTCTGTCCACCTTAAAATAATCCTCATCCCCCATCTCATCTGAAGACAAACTTTCATGGTATGCAAAGCTCTGCTCCACCAAGCAATAGGCATAACAGATTTTCATTACCCCTCCAGCTGCCATCATTAAGATCCATTTGCTTGGACTGCTTGGACAGAGCGGCTCTCTTGATTTAAGACCCCGGCTCCAGCTCAGCTCCAGCCTGATCAGAGCAGTCCCAGAAAACTGATGGTACATTAAAGTTATTCACTGTAATGAAGCCATACCATACACTTCAGAAGTCTGTTGTCAAAGCATAATGGCCACTGCTGCTACACCTTAGGACCCCAGGGCTGGATTACTGTATTGATTTTCACGCAGAGCAGCTGTGGATCACTTACGAGTTGCAAGCAATGAAGAAAGCAGCTCCCCCCACTAGCAGAACAATTTTTCAGACCATACAAATGCCATATTAACCCTAATACAGTTTGAAATGTTGATGCTGAGCTATGAGACTCTTTCTATGGGTTAGGTGCAAGCTATTTTTAAAGCCATCTTTCTTCCTTTGAGTGCCATAAGCGTTAAGGGAAGCCTCTTAGTTCTAATTAATAATGCCAAATGTAGGACATTTTTATTCAAGCAAATTTGTCAGTGGCCTATAGTCCCCATACAGATCTGATACAGCCCCATCTGTCTATATTTAGCACAAGGTATATGACTATGAAGACACACATGGCAAACAGGAGTCAACACAAACACACCTCGCCAGCACATTTTTAATTTCAAAGGTATTTCAAAGCCTCATCTTAAATTTGCAAAGCCTTCAATCAAGCTTCCTCAGCAACCCCCTCTTTTCCATGACAGCTCTGCTCTCGAGGAATAATGCAGCTCTGAGAGAAGCAGCAAGGATTGTGTTCTTTCAGGGGCTGGATGCCAAATATCAAAGTCCTCATGCAGTACCTGAAGTGGGACTACAGGAAGGATGGAGAGAGACTGTTTACAAAGGCCTGCAGTGACAGGACAAGGGGCAATGGCTTCAAACTACAGAAGAGGAGATTTAGATTGGATGTGAGGAACAAGTTCTTTACCATGTGTGGTGGGTTAACACCCTTTTCTGAAAACAAAAGAACAAAGCAGGGTGGAGGGCTTGCAGGTACTTTTCACTCCCTGCAGAGCATTTTTTGCCTGGGAAGCTGAGTCTGTTCCACTCCCCCTCCCTGCCCAGCTAGGGTATAAAAAGCAGGACATCCTAGCTGTTGGCACGGCTTTTTGGCTCCTGCCTCTGCTGGATGAGAGCTACTGCAGCTGCCCTCCTGCTCCTCTGCCACGTGGTCGGCCCTGATCCTTCTCTCTGCTACCTCCAGGCTTCCCCAGAAAGGCTGGCTTTGTATTACTCTCTTGTTTTTTGTCCCCCTCCCATCCATCATTGTTCCTTGCCCTTGTGAACATTTCTTCTGTTATTGTTATATATATATATATATTGCTTAAAGACAACTCTTTACCTCTCTACTTCCAAGCCGACTCCAAATTATTGTTTGGTAAATTTGCTCCTTCCTTTTCTCCCCTCTCTGTTGGGAGGAAGGAGAGGGGGAGGGGAAGTGGGGGAAGAGATTCTCAGCCTTGCCCCATCTGAGCTCTTAACTTCCAGTTAAGGCTCAAACCACCACACCATGAGATTGTTGGAACTGCTGTTCAGTCTGGAGAAGAGAAGGCTGAGAGGTGACCTAGTTGTGGCCTTCCAGGATCTGAAGGGGGCCTACAGGAAGGCTGGGGAGGGACTTCTCAGGATCTCAGGCAGTGATAGGACTAGGGGGAACAGAATGAAGCTGGAAATAGGGAGATTCAGGCTGGAGGTGAGGAGGAGGTTCTTCCCCATGAGAGTGGTGAAGCCCTGGAATGGGTTATCCAGGGAGGTGGTTGAGGCCCCATCCCTGGAGGTGTTTAAGACCAGGCTGGACGAGGCTGTGGCCAGCCTGATCTAGTGTGGGGTGTCCCTGCCCATGGCAGGGGGGTTAGAACTAGATGATCCTTGTGGTCCCTTCCAACCCTGACTGATTCTATGATTCTATGAACACTGGAACAAGTTGCCCAGGGAGGTGGTTGAGGCTCCTTCCCTGGAGATATTCAAGGTGAGACTCAACAAAGCTCTGGACAGCCTGATCTAGTTGAGGATGTCCCTGCTGACTGAGAGGACGTCAGACTGGATGACCTCTGCAGGTCCCTTCCAGCCTGGACCACTCTATGAATTCTATGAAGAGGAATTTACCACAGCTTCCTGTTTAACTCCAAACACAAACCACATTTCTGGGGAGAACTTTTTCTATGTGAAGCACTGATAACAATTGTCACCACGAGCAGGGGGAGGGGGAAATAAAGAGAAATGCTTCATTCATATACTTGTGAATGCAAAGAAGTAATGCTCTTGGTGGAAATGCCTACTGATATTCTTAAGTTATTTTAGAAACACAGCTTTAATAAACATCTTGAGCCTCATACTTATTGGAAACCAAATTGGATTTCTAAATCTCTACCTGGTAAGTCTTTGCAAGCACACGGTGCCTGATGTCAGGAAATCCAGGTTGTGATGCCTTTGGAAATGAAACTGCATGTAATTAAGTGTATAAGTTAAAAAAATAAACAAACAAAACAAACCCCAAACCACCTGCCCCAAAAGCCAAGTGAACTTGCAAAATCTGCCCTTCGAGTCATATTTGCCCAAAGGAAGAATTGCTTGCTATCTATAAGTCTTAATGCTGGGCAGTGTGTATTTGTTTCTACTACCTTCTATCAAAAAGCATTAGAAATCCCTGCACTTGAGATGTTAAAAGAGAAATTACAACCTGACTCTGCAGGTTCTCCTCCACACAAAGTTGTACTTCCAGAGAAGGTCCTGCTGAGCCAAGACTATGGCCATAGAAGGATTGTTCAACGTGGGAGAAGGCTATGGGCTCAGATCCCATGGGATCACTCGGGAAAGGTAAAGGTAAACAGTACCATCCACTACAGCATGAGAGGCATATGGTTTATGTATGTTTCCATGGGTGGCTTGCATCAACTACTTACAGCACAGTAAAGAACTATGAACCATGAAAGCTGTAATGGACTGGTATCACTTCTGGCCACTTAGTAGCTTTATGTTCTCAGCCTTTCCCCCACAGACTGGAAAATAAACAAGAACACAAGCAAGCTCCTTGCAAACAGCCACAAGGAAAGCTCCCTAACAGCTGCTTTATCTGAGATAATATTGCAAGCTGAAGCCCTAACTAATCCAACTGCTGTAATAAAAAGGCTGATGCCATCATTTTTCTAATCACTTCAACAAGCTACACATACACAAAGTTCTTATTACATACACAAAGTTCTTATTACACACACTCTGCTCCCTTTGCTTGCAGCAAACTGATCATCCTATTGATTGCAGCTTTTTATTTAGATTCCACCAATGTATCTCTTAAGCTCAGAAAGCAACAGCCTGGCCTTGTGGCTGAGTAGTTCCCTATCTGACAATTAGAAAGAGACAGCCAGAAAAATATTTTTTTTTTTAAAAGGATAAATAATATTAAATTAAACCAGTATCTACATTAATGTCTATGACTCACTAGAAAATCTCCCCCTTTAAAGATTTTCTTTCTGGGCAGCCCCGTGGTATCTCCTCTAAGAACGACAATTTCTTTCTTCTCCATCCAAGGCAAAAGCTGCATTTCCAACCACAACCCTTACACATATACCAGCCCTGTCAGCAAACCCAGCAGCAGCACCATGGCAATTGCAGAACTCTGTGCCTTGAAGAGGAAAAATGTTGCTATGAATTAGCAGGCACCGCTGAAAGTCCTCCACGTTACTAAAATAACCAAGGTAACTCTTTCAAATATCACTTCATCTTCAGCCGTATGCCTTTGCATTTGGATCGTACCAGACCCCAAATGCCACATGTTTCTGGTGAGACCCCACCTGGAGTGCTGCCTCCAGTTCTGGAGCCCCTATTCCAAGAGGGATCTGGAGGGGCTGGAAGGTGTCCAGAGAAGGGCCACGAGCATGAGCAGAGGGCTGGAGCACCTCTCCTATGAGGACAGACTGAGGGAGTCGGGGCTGTTCAGTCTGGAGAAGAGAAGGCTCCCAGGTGACCTCATTGTGGCCTTCCAGGATCTGAAGGGGGCTACAAGAAGGCTGGGGAGGGACTGCTCAGACTATCAGGTAGTGATAGGACTAGGGGGAATGGAATGAAGCTGGAGGTGGGGAGATTCAGGCTGGAGGTGAGGAGGAAGAGTGGTGAAGCCCTGGAATGGGTTGTGCAGGGAGGTGGTTGAGGCCCCATCCCTGGAGGTGTTTAAGCCCAGGCTGGATGAGGCTGTGGCCAGCCTGATCTAGTGTGGGGTGTCCCTGCCCATAGTAGGGGGGTCAGAACTAGATGATCCTTGTGGTCCCTTCCAACCCTGACTGATACTATGATACAAACCACAGACCTGAAATGGTGCAGGAAACGCCTGCAGGCTTGTCACAAGTGCAGCCAGTACTCCCAGCTTGAGAGGAAGCAATATGAGATGTCCCAAAGAGCTATTATGGTGGAAACTGATCATTTATTCTTACAAAATGTTATGATGTTTATTTGAGGCTGTCAGCAAAATGCACAAGACATGAATGTGTTAGAGAACAAGCAGAGCTGCTGTAACCAGCAGGTGAAACAAACAAGTTTAGACCCTGCTCTTTTTCATTCTGCTCTTTTCTATTATGTTCCTCCCAAACCCCAGCGATTACGTGAAGCTGCCGTTCCAGGTGTGCGGCACAGGACTCTGCATTATCAAGGCATTATGGAATTATATAAACTGAATAATTCAATTGAAATAATCAAAAATTACTTTCTAGAGCTGAGGCCAAATACAAGCAGAGCTTGGCTTTCCTCCAGCGTGTGCTAGCAACAATATCCCAACCTTGCGAACATACCGCAAGGCTTTGTGCAGGCAAGAGAGCAGAAGGTAAATCAGTTCCTCTCTCTCTTTCTGCAGTACACAAATCATGTACTCGTTCAATACATACCAAAGCTGTCACAGACATCCTGAAGTTTTCTTCCCTGCAATACACCAGGCTGCCTAGTAAATTAAAAGTGCCTTCCATGAACAGACCAAATTCCCAGGGAGGCTTACAGAGTTCAGGTACATCACAAAACATCCTTTCAACGAGTTAAGCAAAGCTAGAGGGAACCATCAACACTCAGTGAAAGAAATACAACTGTTTGGTGAAGTTCATACAGAATTTGATTTATGCATAATCCTTTTTTGGTAATGAGCATGAAGGAGGTGATCAGCTAGAGGGCAGCCCCGTGGAGCACCCGGGAGTCCTTTATCTTAGGATCACAGGATGTTAGGGGTTGGAAAGGACCTCTGAAGATCATCAAGTGTAACAACTTATCCAAGGGACAGCAATGTGCCCTGGGGGCCAAGAAGGCCAGTGGGATCCTGGAGTGTATTAAGAGGAGTGTGTTCTGCAGAATGAGGGAGGTTGTCCTCCCCTCTACTCTGCCCTGGTGAGATCTCACCTGGAATATTGCATCCAGTTTGGGCTCTCCAGTTCAAGAATCACAGAATCATAGAATCAACAAGTCCAACTTATTACCTAATACCTAACAATGACATCTAAACCATGGCTTCAGGTGCCACAACCAATCTTTTTTTGAACACTTCCAGGGATGGCGACTCCACCACCTCCCTGGGCAGCACATTCCAATGGCAAATCACTCTGTCTGTGAAGAATTTCTGCCTAACATCCAGCCTAAACTTCCCCTGGTGCAGCTTGAGACTGTGTCCTCTTGTTCTGGTGCTGCTTGCCTGGGAGAAGAGACCAACCCCCACCTGGCTACAACCTCCCTTCAGGTAGCTGTAGAGAGCATTAAGGTCTGCCCTGAGCCTCCTCTTCTCCAGTTAAGTTTGAACCAGTGAAGACCCTTACAACTGCCAGTTTGTGAAGAAATAGATGACTTTTTTGTCTTGAGTTAGCCATGACATTTGGAGTTCAGCAATATTTAACTACTGCATAAACTCTCAGAGCTTTCACTGCTGGTTTGATGAACACATTATAGTCAATTTTTGGGAAGCCGAGTAGGCCTTTCCCGTCACAATGTGGCTGAACGGTTCACATCCAATTCCTGCAATTCACATTTCTAGGTATATTCCTGGAGATGAGGCAGACCTAATTGAACATTATGGTTTGCTTTTCAGTCCACATGATTAATTCTTTTTCATTATATGGATACAACCCAAGACTTACCATTTTCAATTTATGAGGTCAATAATGGCCTTCTCTCCAGGAGTGGTACACCGAGCTCGACAGGCAGCAGCCTTGTAATATTTCTGTCTTCTAAATTGGTATTTATGTGGAGAAGAGGAGTCAGTGGAAACAGCTGGATTCACATTTTCCCAGGTCTTCAGCGTTGAAGACACTAGAGGAAAATAAACTTCTGAGTGCCTTCTGGGACTGAGCAGCAGAGATATGTTATCCCCTGCCTACACTAATACATCATAAGATATTCTTTGCTGTCCACAAGCTAATAAACGGTGCTATCAGGGGAATGCAAAATATGACCTGGAGAATTTGATATCCCTTTGTATTGAGGGCTACAAAAGACATGAGTTCTTTATTTAGCATGAGGATCCAGAAACAGTTTCATACTTAATAGCAGCTATTGATTTACTACCTTCTTTATTCTGAGGGGTTGAAAAGAGGGATGCTTTTGCTCATGTGTGAAGTAGCAGCAAACAAGATTTTCACATCCCAGGCACAACTAAAGGTACATCCCTAAATCAGCATCATCTAATTGGTAGTCTTTGGTCTACTTCTGCTGCTTGCTTGCTGTTTTCCTGAGAGGAATCAGAGATGGGGATTAGTTCCTCCTCCTGCACACAGCAAGGCATTCACTTGTACCACTCCTGCATCAGCCTGGCCTGTGAAAAGATCCCCAAATCTGTGTAGTCCCTCTTATATATGAGGTTTTACCACTTCCACTTAATAACCAAGTGACCTGTATCAGTGCAAAGCCTCTGATAACTTTTATGTTGCTCAGCATTTGGAAATGAGTTACTCAGACAGACGTTTCCCAGGTTTAGCATGAAGCTTTTAGTACTTTGGCCTTTCTTTCAATAACTTGCTATTAGGCTTCAGTGCAGCTTTCTGGAATAGTCTTTGAGATGCATCAGCTCTTTAGCTGCTTCTACTTCCCCTCCCTCCTTCTCCATTTCCTCTCATCTCCAATCCCCTGAGCAGCTGCAGCAGCTCCATGCTTTCGGACCTCTATCTGTGTTTAGAGGCTGAGGCCGTTGCATTAAGGTAATGTTAATGTTTAAGCTTCAGGATGCAGTGCTGGTTTTGTTGTACGCTTTTGCTCCTTACCATGTAGATGACTTGCATGACTAACAGTGCTTCTGATGCTGTGGGAATTTCTGTTTGCAGGGACACCTTTCCATAGACAGGTGAGCTGGTTCAACCTTTTAAGGTGGAGAACACAGGGTTTGTAATATGTAAACTTGCTAATGCAGTATTTATGTTGTAACAGAGCAGGCTTGGCTTGATTAATTGAAGTAGCAGATTTCATGTGTTCTTTGAATATGCTAATGTTAAATATTGTCTGCTTCCTTGTCTTTTTATGTGTTGATATGCAAGGTGACGAGGAACTGAATTGATATACAATGTTAATGGTTTGAACAAGTGATTTAGAGGACTTAACTCACAGGATGACAGGATGTTAGGGTTGGAGGGGACCTCCAGAGATCATTGAGTCCAAGCCCCCTGCCAGAGCAGGACCACAGAATCCAGCACAGGTTGCACACAAATGCATCCAAATGGCTCTTGAAAGTCTCCAGAGAAGGAAACTCCACAACCTCTCTGTGCAGCCTGTTTCAGTGCTTTGTGACTCTCACAGTGAAGAAGTTCCTCCTCAATTTGAGGTAGAACCTCCTGTACTGTAGTTTGTATCCCCTTGTCCTATCACAGGGTGCAGATGAGCAGAGCCTATCCCCTCCCTCTTGACCCCCAGCCCTCAGATAGTTATAAATATCTATTAATTCTCCTCTCAGTGTTCTCCTGACTAAACAGCCCCAGGTCGCTCAGATTCTCCTCATCAGGCAGTGCTCCAGTCCATTAATCATACTGGTAGCTCTCCGTTGGACTCTCTCTAGTAGATTCCTGGTTGGTCTCTTCTCCCAGGCAATCAGCACCAGAACAAGAGGACACAGTCTCAAGCTGCACCAGGGGAAGTTTAGGCTGAGGTGAGGAGGAAGTTTAAGCTTGAGGTGAGGAGAAAGTTCTTCACAAAGAGAGTTGTTAGCCGTTGGAATGTGCTGCCCAGGGAGGTGGTGGAGTCACCATCCTTGGAGGTGTTCAAGAGGGAATGTGGCACTTGGTCATGAGGTGTTGGGTGACAGGTTGGACTTGATGATCTCTGAGGTCTTTTCCAACGTGGTTGATTCTGTGATTCTGTGAAATGATCAAAGGCTAGAATGGAAGTGTGGCTCTCCAGCTGCACAGTTAACACATCACCTGCTTTGCAGAGTAACAAGCCATGGGCTGTATTACGAGGAGAAGATGTCCTCTTTTATGTTCACTGACTCTCCTATGCATTCTTCCATTTCCAGATTGGTACCATATAGCTTTTTCCACCCTTTATTTCACATCCATTACCACAGAAGAGAGCATTCTCAGGACTGAAAGGGTTCTCTTTTTTTTTTTAACCCATTTGAAAAGAAAAAGGGAAAAAAGGGCTATGCCAGATAGCAAATTTTACAAACATTTAATCATGGAGGGCAACCACATTGTGTAACACATCCAGCACTTAAAAACTCAAAATATCAACTATAAATACAGGCAGTAAGCAAACCTTTTGAATTCTCAAGTTGGGTAAAAAACATCTCATTGCCAGAACTAAAATGCAGAGCTGACACACCCTTAACACACTGTAGAAGTACTGCCTGGCCAAAGCCAGCTGAAGCCTGTTAAGTTAGTAAACTCCAATGACCATTATCATATTAAACCCAGTACATGTTTGGAAGAGGAGGGCACAGTGTTTTGAGAGGCTTCTCAGCACTAGCTGGCACAAAATCCTAGTTTAAGAGAGACTGATGTAAACATAAGCCATTAAACTGAACTATATTCATTTGGAAAGGAAGCTTCTTACTCTTGATGGAGACACCCACAAAATTGCACTTACTTCCTGCAAAAGGGACAGAAGTAATTTAATTAAGAGAGAGAGAGAGCACAGATTCAGGACTGGAATTACTCTACCACATTAACTTCTGATTACAGATGGATATAAATTTTGTGAAATGAGCCTAGTCTGATCCACAAGATAACCACTGGGACAAAGACTGTCATTAGGCAAAGACAGAGGTGAGCTGGCCAGACATTTGTCTTCTCCCCCTGCCCTTCATTCAACAACAAATTTCTGGTTTGTGTTTGCCTTGTTATTTTCTTTCTTTTTTTAGAAGTGCCCCTACTAACTCCAAATAAATGTGTCAAGGTAGAGAGCAACAATAAAGCACACAGCTGAAAGAGCCAGCAACCAAGGAACAGCCACAGCACTATCATTCTCAGTGCAGCTTTTAACATTCTCATCCTTCTGCTGTTTTTCTGGGATTCAAAACAAAGACCAAAGCAACCAAACAACAAAACCAAAACAACTAAACAAAAACACCCCTCTATAATTATCACAGCAAATAACAGAATATTGACTAACTCTTCATATGGGTGTCCAACATCACTACACTTGCAATGCCTTCCTGCTCTCAAGCAGCCATCAATCTTTTCTCTGCCACCATCAAGAGCTCTATTACCAAAATAAATGCTCCTGGGGAAAGAAAGGACTTCCATGATGGTCATCACATCTTGACCCCTCTTCTGACCCTTGCTCCAAGTTCCACTTCAAGTGCCTTCATCCATATCAAGAAAAGCACACAGAAGTCAAAA
The DNA here is from genome assembly GCA_033816785.1 of Picus viridis. Classification (NCBI taxonomy): domain Eukaryota; kingdom Metazoa; phylum Chordata; class Aves; order Piciformes; family Picidae; genus Picus; species Picus viridis. The sequence goes on from CM066583.1 coordinate 14,105,000, forward strand.
AGCCTCATAAAACATTTTGCTCATCCTGATTAGTGAATCACTTTAAAGCACCAAGTTGAAAACAAAATCCTAGGCCTTTGCTGAGAGTTCAACAAAGTGGAAGGCATTACACTACTGACAGATGTTTGACAAACTCTATCCCATAAGGAATCTCTCAGACTGACAACAGATCACTATGCACAGAACCAAAAAGTATCTTCTCTTTTTAGATTCCTCACAGAAACGTTTGTACCCACGCTAGTGAGGACAACAGGATCACAGGATGTTAGCAGTTGCAAGGGATCTCCAAAGATCATTGAGTCCAACCCCCGCTGCCAGAGCAGGACCATAGAATCCAGCACAGGTCACACAGGAATGCATCCAGATGGGGCTTGAAAGTCTCCAGAGAAGGAGACTCCACAACCTCTCTGGGGAGCCTGCTCCAGTGTTCTGTGACCCTCACACTGAAGAAGTTCCTCCTCATGTTGAGGTGGAACCTCCTGCACTGCAGTTTATATCCATTGCCCTTTGTCCTATCCCAGGGTGCAACTGAGCAGAGTCTGTTCCCTTCCTCTTGAGCCCCAGCCCTCAGACATTTATAAACATTTACTAAATCCCCTCTCAGTCTTCTCTTCTCCAGACATCAAATTAATTCTAAAAAGTTCACTGCCCTGCTGGACACTGGAAGGGATACCAGCCTCAGTTTCTGATGTGATCAAATGGTTAAAAAAGAGTTTCATGCTGAACATGAGCGTTCCCTCAAAACAACCAATTCATGTTGCCACTGAAAAAAATTCTAAAGCACTTCAGATGCCTGCTTCAGTGAGCAAAGTCTCCAACTGGAAGATGCACACAGGAAGATGGGTCCTCCCCCTGGCTGGTTTACATGGTTGTAATGAATTCAGGTAGTGAATCTCACCAGTTGAGACGCAGGTATATCCAATAATTTAATTGCATAGATGGCCCTACCTGGCGCAGTCCGATGTAGCTGCTGTTGGTACCCAAATGTATGTAGGTTCAACAAATTATGAGCCTCTCTGGAGTGCAGATGGGTGTCAGGGAGCAGCAGGGGACTCAGCGCCCCTCTCCTCACACACCCATCAGCACGGGGATGGACACAGCTTTCCACATGTGCATGACCGCAGCAGGACAGCGTCCGGAAGGCAACTACAGGACTTGAAGTCCATGAGATCTGCCACGCAAAGCAAAGCAGGGTTGCTGGTTGAACTTCAGCGTGTGCAAGCTTTCCTGCTCACTTTTTTATTGGAACAACCTTCTTAACCCTCTATCAGGGTCATGGAACAAGAGATGCTGCCTCAAGAGAGAAAGGCTTTGAGAAGTTTGTTGCTGTGGTGATGCTGGTGTGAAATCTGTGGCTTTATACCTCACTACCACAGCACAAAGTCACACAACACTATCAGACTCTTGCATTTGTGCATGGAATTGACTCCAAGTCAGAAAAGCATGTATGCCCACACTCACCTCATGGTAATACAGTGGGGTTTAGCTATGCACTTCAGTGACTTGTTGAATGGATTAATCCCACGTCTGTAGTTGCATCCATGCTAAAATGCTTGGTTGAAGGGGGACTTAAATCTGCATTGAGTTTAACTTCTTTAGCTTCCTTCATCTGTGTAGGTTTGTGGTGGTAATAGTTTTCATGGGTTCATAGACAGAGGAATGAAAACTCTTCTTCTGTTGTAGCATCTTCCAGGACTAGCAAGGAGATCTCAGGCTGGAAGAGGGTATACCAGTAATACAAGCCAGAGATCATACACAGAGTTTTGCAAAATGCATTAGAATTAGTCTGTATTATTTTATTTTCAAAAGAAAACTGTTCTAAGACAGAAGAGACTCCTAAACCACTAAGCAATACAAACTTTGCCTCCCTTGACTTTTTTTCCAAGCAGCTGAGTATCATTAGATGGATCCCAGTAAAGAAAAAGGGGGAAATAGGGCTCCAAACACCAGCAGCCTGACTGATCTTTGTTATTAAGGTGTAAACAGAAAGGAATTCCATTGAAGCCACTAGAATAAGAGCACTGTCATCTCCTTAATCTCAATTCACTACACAAATGATATTCAGTATTTATCAAAGACTGACAGTCTGAAACTTATCTAGAAGAATGCATAACTTGGCCTGAAGAATCCCCAATTGAAGGTTATTAAACAAAATGTGCAAACAAAAGCACAGCAACTACACTGCTGCCCAGTACAGTCACAGAATCACACAGAATCACAGCATGTTAGGGGCTGGAAGGGACCTCAAAAGATCATACACTCCAACTCCCCTGCCAGAGCAGGATGCCCTAGAGCAGATCACACAGGAACACATGCAGGCAGGTCTTGCGTATCTCCAGAGAGGGAGACTCCAACGCACCCCCTGGGCTGCCTATTCCAGGGCTTTGTCAGCCTCACAGTGGAAAAAGTCTTCCTCCTGTTTCCATGGAACTTCCTATGCCTCAATTTCCACCACTGCCCCTTGTGCTGGCATTGGGCATCACCGAGCAGAGCCTGGCTCCATCCTCTTGGCACTCACCCTGCACATCATTGCTTTGTGGACAGTTACAACGGCAAGCAATGGCCTGAAGCTTGTGTATTTATAACCCAAATGGAGCAACGTTAACACTGATGTTAAGGCATCAGGGTCATTATATTCTATTGCTTGCACCCCAAAACAGACATCTGCTGTTGTTCTTATGCAGCACATAGATATGATCCATTCCATCAACTGCAGCAGGAACACTTTTGATGCTCCCTTTGCCCCTGCCAAATAAAACAGACCAAGTGTTTAGTAATCACTTTGCATGTAAACTACAAGTGAAAAGACTTGTTTTACTTGGCATGGCCTCTAATATGTCCACTGTGAGAAAAGTCTGGCAGCACCCTCTATAAGCTATCTGGAGAGGCTGCTCTCAGGCAAAGATTTCAAGGATCTTTAAGAAGGAAACAGGCAGACACATACAAACCATGACAGCTTTGATTCTGGACAGTTGACAGCATTCACCACAGCTTTAATGCTAAGATACACAACATCTTTCTGCATGTGCATTGTATATAATGTGTTCCTTACTCCTGGGATCCATATATCTCACTCAGACATACATCATACAAACAAACATGCACATAACTTCTTTTTTTTTCCCCCAGGAATGAAATACTAATTGCATTTCATACATAACAAATTCCCTGATGATGCTTAGCTCTATTGCACAGGACATTTGTGTTTCAGTCACATCATCTGAAAACATTCTGAGCAGAGAGGGGTTTCTCTGTCTCTGCTTCCGTTTGTTCCCAAGCAGCTAGTTCACTGCTAAGAAATGCTGATGAAACAGATTTTTATTGATCAGCTTTGTGCTTCATCTAACATACCAGGATGTTTGGTGCCTGATCCACAGTAAGTGGATAATCAATTTCTTGCTTCCTTAATAAATCAAGTTATTAAATGCAAAATATGTGCAGCTGAGACTACAAGAAGCTCATTTGCAAATAAGGCAATGGTGGGATTCCTTAAGAAGATGGCCTCTGCCTTTCCAAAGCCTGTGGATATATTGTAAAAGAGGGGAGCCAATAAAGTAATAACGTATTTGAAATACAGCTGCTTGACTCCAGATAACATAATTTCATTACCTGCCTTAGAGACACTAACCCAAAAGAAACAAACTGACCGATAAAGAATGCAATTTTGTTTTCATCTGTTTATTTCCACCCACCCCCCAAGACTATGTTAGCCAAGCCTCCCTCACATTCTCAGAACTATCAGCAGTTTTATTCTTGCCATAAATCACAGAACAGAAGGATATTACCAGCACTTAGCAAATAACCCAAATAAACCCATCCACCGGTATCAGCATAACCTCTGGATTAGTGTTCATCCATCTGAAAATGGAAGATAAAACGGGAACATCCAAGTTGTTCTGGGGAGGAGATGCAAGGTCAGTGTCATTGTCTTTTACTTTTTAAGCTCTTGCCAGGAGATTCCACCTACAGCTCTCCACGATGGATCTCAAAACTCTCTCAAGTTTAACGCTTTCTGGAATGATGCCAACAGGTTTATCTCCTCAAAAAAACCTCTCAGCTTCTCATCTGTGGAGAGCCCTGCACAGAAATGGGCTGCCTGGTGATGAGGGAGCTGGGGTTGTTTAGCCTGCAGAAGAGGAGGCTCAAAGGAGACCTTACTGCTCTCTACAACTAACTGAAGGGAGGTTGTAGCCAGGTGGGGTTGGTCTCTTCTCCCAGGCAACCAGCATCAGAACAAGAGGACACAGTCTCAAGCTGCACCAGGGGAAGTTTAGGCTGGAGGTGAGGAGAAAGACCTTCACAGAAAGAGTAACTGGCCATTGGAATGGGCTGCCCAGGGAGGTGGTGGAGTCACCATCCCTGGAGGTGTCCAAAAAGGATTGGACATGACACTTGAAGCCATGGTTTAGTAGTCATGAGGTCTTGGGTGACAGGTTAGACTTGATGGTCTCTGAGGTCTTTTCCAACCTTATTGATTCTATGATTCTACGAAGGACTTTTAGACCATCCTCTCCCTTCCCCTCCACTCTGAACTGCCTCTGAGCTGCAGAGCAGGCAGACCCAAGTCAGACAATCCAGTAAGAGACCACTGCCCACCAGGCACTGACCAGCCAGCCTGAAGCTATGGTGGGGTCTACTGAAGTTGGTATAGCCTTGTTGTACCAACTCACTCCCAAAGGTACTGCAGCCTTAAAGAGGTTTAGATACAAAGCCTGTACCTGGATACGGCACTGGGTGCCACAGGCACCAAAACGTTACTGCAAATTCAGCTGTTTCAGAACAAAAATATCTTCAGGGCAAGCAATGGATATAATCTCTGCAATAACTTCTTGGTATCTTCTATTTAAATAGTTTCTGCTCCTTCTCACCTATGTTAGGCCATAACCACCTAACTCTTAGCTAAGCTCAAGAATCAGCCCATTGTGAAGAAGAAACTTGGTCACATCAGCTCCACTGGAAGACAGCCACAAATTTTGATGCCAGTGGTGCTTAAATCTGATCAGAACCTGAGGGAGAGCCTTTGAATCAGCAGGAAGAGCACCAGCCCCATTTGAGTAACACCAAGAAAATTGCTGCTTTGCTCTCAGTAGACCAACTAGCAAGCAGCCTTCCCTTACCTTCCGCTGTTGCTGGTCTCTTCTCACAGGTAATCAGTGATAAAACAAGAGGGAATGGCCTCAAGCTACAACTGGGGAGGTTTAGACTGGACAGTAGGATTTTTTTTTTCACAGAGCACTCAGGCATTGGAATGCTCTGCCCAGGGAGGTGGATAAGTCACCAACCCTGGATGTGTTTAAAGGTGGTTTGGATGTGGTGCTTGGGGATATGGCTTAGGGGTGAAACTTGTAGAGTAGGGTTCTGGGTTGGACTTTGAGATCCTGAGGGTCTTTTCCAACCTGAATGTTTCTGTGATTCTGTGATGTTAGCCCCAAGCCTCAACGTAACAATGGTCACTGAGGTCAGTGCTGCTTTCCCACAACCACACAGTTATCAGCAGAGAAGAGATTGAATCTTGAGGGATGCACAAAGAACTACCTTTGTTGTTTGCAAGGTCTCACACAAGAAGTAACAATTATGAAAACCTGTTCCTGCTGTCTGCTCTTGTTCTCACAGAGAACACCTGAGGTTCAGCACAGCATGAGCAGGTAGCAAGGCAAACAGGACTGCCATACAGCTGGTGCTTTACCTACAGTCTGTGCCTGCCACCAGAGACAGCGTGTCTGCACACCGAGTCAGACTAACAGGTATGACAGGAGACCTGAAGCACCTAAATACTATTAGCTACTGCAAATGCCCAAACAATCCTAGCCCAAAATACAGTGTAAGCTAATTAATGGACAGTGGACTTTTCTAATGAAGGCATGTGACTGACTCGGCACTCCCAATCAAGCATGGCAGCTGACAAGGTACACCCCTAGTCCTTTGCAGTGCAAAACAAAGGCATTTAAAGCACCTTCACAGCAGGTTTTTTTAAAGTATGGCCACCTAATTGCTTGGAAAAACCTCTTCATGAGGGGATGTTTGCTCTGAAATCAGAGGAGAGTGTTTCAGTTTGGTCACAAGTTTGATTTGTCAGCTTAGGCCAAAAAAACAAAGCAAAGGGGAAAGCAAAAAGTTCATTGTAGAATAAAGATATCCCCACAGGGACATAAACATGTAGAAGTGCAGTTGTTAGGAATCACACTTTAATTTTTCCAGTAAAGCTTTTTACAGGGTCTATCATTAGTGAGCCATCCACAAGACACTTGCTGGAGAGACTGCAAGAAATGAATTATAAGACCTTGAAACCGAGTCATAGTAAATGAATGCAGCCACTGCTCAATTAACCATGATTCACATTTTCTTACAGAATTATGAGAGTCATTTCAAAAAACATGGGTAAACACCACTGATCACACGAGCTGTGAGCTCTCTCAAGGCATTAACCAGCCAGGAAAAGCAAAAGTTTGGAAGTAGAAGAGGAAGCTCAGGGGAGACCTTTATTACTCTCTACAGCTATCTGAAGGGAGGCTGTAGAGAGGTGGGGGCTGGTCTCTTCTCCCAGAAAACCAGCACCAGAACAAGAGGACATAGTCTCAAGCTGCACCAGAGGAAGTTTAGGCTTGAGGTGAAGAGAAAGTTCTTCAAAGAAAGAGAAATTGGCCATTGGAATGTGCTGCCCAGGGAGGTGGTGGAGTCACCGTCCCTGGAGTGTTCAAAAAGGGATTGGACGGGGCACTTGAAGCCATGGTTTAGTTAGCCATGAGGTGTTGGGTCATAGGTTGGACTTGATGATCTCTGAGGTCTTTTCCAACCTTATTGATTCTATGATTCTGTGAAAACACTGTGTATTTGTGCAACAAAACTGGAGTCCGTGGAGACCTATTCCCTATTTCCACACCCATTACAAAGCCATCCTCACATCATGGAACCAGAGTCATTCCGATCAAGGAAAACAGGTGCCAGGTTTTCTTAGGATGGGAGGGGGGCGGGGGCAGAAATCATGAATTATCCATGCAAGGCAGACAAATTAGCTCAATCAGTTGGTGTGGCACCCAGCTAAACCCACTGAGCAGAAGTTTGCAGGAGCTTTTCGGCAGGCTAACAAATCGCTCCCGATCCCACCCTTTCTCCCTCTCGCCCATTGATATCGAGAACCTCCCACTACATTCTGTGCTGTAGAAAACACAAATGTCAAATTATTTTTATAGATGCTGAAGCAGGACTTTGCAAGTCTATTTAGGAATCAATCTGGGAAGCCTTACAGCGTCTCAGCATTGCTGTGTCAGTTTTCCTGTATTTGTACTGCTGCCATCAAGCATCCTAGCTGTCAGGAGTTAAATGCAAGCAGCTCGTAACAGGGATATTTGGAAATAATGTAGCACATTAAGGAGAACTTTCAGTCACACCGTACAATTTGTCAGATTGCCAGCAGAACAACTCATCTGAGCAGACAGATTGTTGCTTATTCTTTAGCTGTCACTTGTGTTACTTCACTTCAGCTACTTTTGCCTGACACTTGGCATGGAGTTAGTCAATCATACTGACGGCTGCCTGATGATCTCTGATAAAATGCACAAACAAAGCAGAGATTCTGGTGACTCATCCATCAGTCCACAGGATAACTTGATACCCCAGACAGGGGCTCCAGGGAAGGAACCCCCTGCCAGCCACACATGGTGGTAGGTATTACTGACACAATCTAGTCATGGCATCCTTCCCAAGACTTCCTTCACCTTGAGTGCTGTGTCCAGTTCTGGGCTCCTCAGTTTAAGAAGGACATTGAGAGTCTTAAACTCTGTCCAGAGAAGGGCAACAAGGCTGGGGAGAGGTCTGGAGCACAGCCCTGTGAGGAGAGGCTGAAGGAGCTGGGGTTGCTTAGCCTGCAGAAGAGGAGGCTCAGGGGAGACCTGCTTGCTCTCTACAACTACCTGAAGGGAGGTTGTAGCCAGGAGGGGTTTGGTCTCTGTTCCCAGGCAACCAGCACCAGAACAACAGGACACAGTCTCAAGCTGTGCCAGGGGAAGTTTAGGCTGGAGGTGAGGAGAAAGTTCTTCACAAAAAGTTGTTAGCCACTAGAATGTGCTGCCCAGGGAGGTGGTGGAGTCACCATCCCTGGAGGTGTTCAAGAGGGCATTGGACGTGGCACTTGGTGCCATGGTTTAGTAGTCATGAGGTCTGTGGTGACAGGTTGGACTTGAAGATCTCTGAGGTCTCTTCCAACCTTGTTGATTCTATGACTCTATGAAGACTGAGAAATTACTGAGATAAATTGTTTGGATTTGCTGAATTAAAAATATCTTGAGATTCTGCATCTGTAGATCTTCTAAGTATTTCTGCAAACTCTGTGTGCTACCTCTGCTGAAGTTAGGGCATTGAAAACATCTATCCAATATGAAACAAACAAACAAACAACAAACTCTGCAGAGCATACAGAGATTCTGTGGGCTTGCTCCAAACACCTCTGGAGATCTGACCAGGCATCTTCCATCAGAGACTCCACCAACTCTTGTATTAATCACTCACCAATTACAATGCAACATGAGCATCCTGCCACTCTCCCTTGACAGACAATCAATTTTCTTTTCATGTGTTTATTTTGTTTTAATATCCTGCCTAGCATTCCACAGGTGGAGCACAAAAAAGACTTTATAAAACGATGCTGTTGCAGAACAGTAAGTGTATGTCCACTGCCTGCCCCTTTCCCCTCCATATGCAGACACACAGCAATAACCTTCATGCATCTTAAAGCTGCATCTGCTCACTCATGTGTGAAAATGAACCTCAGATTTCCACCAGTGATGAGGACAGAAGCCTAATGGTTTAGTCCAAATTAGCTCTCGAATTGGATCATATATATTTTAATGAAGTAGAAGCTAATGTAGGGGCTGGAGTCAGTAAGCTGGATACTAGATGAGCTCCTGTGATTGCTTTTGTCCTTGGTTTGATTAGTTTGGCAAACACAATCATTTACATGAATGGTGACTATCTTACAAAGGGGGAATCACATCCCAAGGGAGCAGGAGAAAAGAACGTGCAGCCTAGTCATAAAAAGGTTTTAATGTGCAAATAAATATCAGGTGATTATATTCTCTGCCTGCATGCTCCTCATTGACAAAGCAACTCAGGTGGCCCAGGTGGCATCACGCCGACCAGGACTGCCTGGTCACAGGCCTAAGCGAAGGTCACTGTGAGAAACAAGATGAACATCAGGTGAAAAGTTAACAGGCAGGTACATTCTAGGAAGAAATACCATCTCCACCAAACACTCCACTAAACAACACATGTAATATTTGCCCTAGTTTGTCAGTGAGGTCTTGTCTCAGCAGCTTCACCCTTCTCAAGCAGCACCACAATTCACTGACTCGGTCACAAAGCACAGAAGTGCACAGCGAGTAATGGTGTCAAGAGCTACCCAGTTCAGAATCAAACATGAATCCCAACACATGTATAAAACTTTCCTTTGTCCACAACACTGATGTAGGTTGCAAGCTTTTTCACTGGCTTGCCTGCTTTCAGATAGAACTCAACCCATCTACCTTAGAGGGGAACACACAATGTGCATCCTGATGCTCCTTCCTGGTCATTTCAGCTGAGCACACCAAGAACTTCATGACCCTTCACTGGCTTATGGAAAGGAACCTTTCACATACTGGACTGAGACATCTGAAACATTTCATCCTCACTGAGCAGAAGCAAGCAGGATTTACCAACTTCATGATGCTTCCAATCCTTCAGACAAGCCTCTTCTCCAATATTTGTATCTGTTGCACAGATGAGTCAACAAGATGTAAAAAGATGTATCAATAAAAATGATTACAACAGGTTACAGACAAGTGGACTAGGAATTAAACCTGACTCAATGGAACTGCCCATTTAAGGACACTAAATAAGCAGTATCATCTCTAGTAAATTATCATCTTCCTGAAACCCTAAAAGATCAAAAATGCTGATCTGGGACTATCCAAATGCTACTAGTCCACCGTTCACTGAAGATACCACAGCTGCACCTCCTGTAGATCAAAGGGTGCCAGGGAACGCCTCTAAGCACTGGAACTAACCCGTTTGTGCTGGGAGCCATTAAGGGACCCTGCACTTCTTTGGTGTAAGCCAACATGGCCAACAATCCCTAGACATAGCCTGAGAGCCATGAGGAGCTGAGGACCAGACCCAACCGGAGAGGGACATGAAGCTTCCCTGGTTGGGAGGGTGACAGTCTTGGGCTGCTCCCGCAACTGTCACCTTTCAGACCAGCACGGTCCCAGGTCTGTTCATATTGGTACTACAGGTCTCTCCTGCATGTGAGCTTCATGATTATTCCAAGCAGGAAATATGTGAGACTCCTTGCTGAAAGATGTCATGAACACCAGAATTTAACATGGCCTTCAGGGGAGTACTTGAGTTGGGCAAGTACCTAAGAGATCTGTTGAGTTTTACTGTGTAAGTGAGCCATAGCAGGTTCAAGACATCCCCTGAGCTACACAACATGTAAGGCTGAGAGAACACTCATGGAAGTATCAGACATGCTTGTCCCCCTCCTACCCCTAGGTCTGCTTATTATGGTCACTGCTGGAGACAGGATATTGGGACAGATGAAGTCTTTGTCTGAACCAGCACAGCTGATACTTTGTTAGAAGTGGTAACATCCATAAGAGTTTACTATGACAGAGCAGATGTGAGGAAGTGGTCAAGAAAACAGAGGAGCTGAGGAGTAATTTGGCAGGTATCACTTTGGCAGCAGTGCTGGCTTAAATAGCCTCCCTTCTCCCTGACCTCACCCACTTACACCCACCACTCCCTTCTTTGTGCTTGTTTAGCTGTTTGTGTAGCCACATCATGAACCAGCCTAGGAAAATGATTTGGGTGAGACAGCTCTCTTATTTTCATTTTCCCTCCCCTTTCTCTGGCTTACTTTTCAGCCAGACAAATACCCAGATTTAGCTGCTGCACAGCTGAACAAACAGTTTGCCAGGACAACACAAGAAGCAGTACAAATCAGGAAGATGTGTCCAGGGGGTGTTTATGCTCAGGATAAGCTAAATTTAAGCAGGACCAGCTCCACAGCCTGAGACTTCTTGGAGTATTGGAAGAAGTGGCCTTGTCCAGAGCAGGAGAACTTGCTACCCACCTACAGCAATGACTGGGAGAACACTCTGCCTGTCTGGTCTAGAAAAGACTCAGCTTCAATATGGATCAGTGAGAGAAGTTGTTTGAACAGACATTCCCTGCATCATAACTCAGACAAAAGAGCCCTCCTGGGAGAAACCAGGTCATGTTCAGTTAAAAAATGGGACGTGGCCCAGGTACCTGTAAATTATCCGAGGACATTCCTGCTAAGCAGAACTGCTGTGTCACTTCAACAGTAGTTATTGAGTACATTTGCCTTTATTAGTTCTCTGGGCAATTTCCCTATTAAGAACCCCCTGATTAAGTGGAAAATGATACACTGCCTTTGCATTCTTTATAAACAACATATGGTAGTTTACTGCCTAGGAACACACAGAAGCTGAGCAGAACACAAAGTAGAGGAGGGACTTGGGTACTACTGACAGCTGCTTTCTGAACACAGGCCATAAGCGACAACTTGGCCTCCATCTCCTTGCACAATCCATTCTGACACCTTGCCACACAGGAAACAGGAATAACGCATTAGGGAAGTGCAAGATGCCATCAAAATCACCTTTTGCTTTTCAGGTACGCAGCATTTAAAGGCTGGCTCCAGCTGTTTATGCTGCCTTCCTAACAGGCTGCCTGAAACAGGAACCAGCTCCTGACAGAGGCTGCAATACTTTGGTACAGGTGGATCAGCAGAGCATTCAGCCAAACACCTTCACTGCCTTAAAATAACAGCAGCAGCCACCGAACAGTGGCACGAGTGCTGGCAGCCAGATGATGCAGCCTGAATGACTGGTGGGCTCTTGGCTACACCTACTAAACTCCTCTCTCACTACACACTACCCCACCTTCTTGGAAAAGATATTTCCCAGGTCAGCCCAGAGGAAACCAGCAGAGGTTGAGTGAGGATAAATTAATAAGTTAACTGGGACACTACAGAGAGATTCAACTCTGGACTTCATGACGTTGAAAACACAAACCAAACAAGCATCAATCAAATTACTGATGTCACTCTAGGGTGTCCCCTTTCAATAAACTCTCTGAAGGTGAAGGAATTAGGTGACTTCCAACAGAAAGGTCATGCAACATAACTGTACAGAACGACATAAGATGGAGCTCCAACAGAAAAACTGATTTCTAAAGAGCCCTGAAAACTACATTCACTTCACCTCCCTCACCTCTTGAGATGCAACAGTCTCTGGCAGATTCTCCCAATACACACATAGCAGCTAAAATTAGGCTCATGATTGTGACTCACCCAAGTGGCTGCCAATCTCTCAGTTAAAAAAGAAACAACCCCAGCAGTTGTGTACCACACACAGCCATGTGCCGCACAGGACGCTCGGGTCGAAACTGGAGCAAAGCTGATTCCTGACTCCAGAGCGAAAAAACAACACGGGCTGAGCATCTCTTAAAAGTCAGGGTATTTTCTGGCACGTTATTTAAAACTGCAGGAAACACAATTGCCTGTGCTGACTCTGCTCAGCAACTGCAGAGAGTCCAATGGAGGGCTATGAGGATGATGAAGGGACTGGAGCACTGCCTGATGAGGCTGACAGACCTGGGGCAGGTTAGTATGGAGAAGAGAAGACTAAGAGGGGATTGTAATACATGTTTATTAATATCTGAGGGCTGGGGGTCAAGAGGGAGGGGACAGGCTCTGCTTAGGGGTACCCTGTGATAGGATGAGGGGCAATGGATATAACCTACAGCACAGGAGGTTCTACCTCAACATGAGGAGGAACTTCTTCACTGTGAGGGTCACAGAGCACTGCAACAGGCTCCCCAGAGAGGTTGTGAAGTGTCCTTCTCTGGAGAGTTCCAAGACCCATTTGGATGCATTTGTGTGTGACCTGCGCTGGAATCTATGGTCCTGCTCTGGCAGGGGGCTTGGTCCCTTCAAACCCCTAACATCCTGTGATCCTGTGATTTTGAAGGATTGATCAAGTATCTGATCAAGCCATTTGATTGAAGAACTTATTTATAGCAGGCAAAATGATTGTGTGTCTCTACTGGCTGTTTATCTGCAAGGAAAAACTGTAGCATGTAAATCAATTCAGGCAACACTTTCACTGTTAACTAGGTTATGTGAAAATCACTGTCTCACCTTTGTATCAGCACACACCAACCAAACCAAGCCTGACTTCAGGCAGCCTCATCAGGAGCTGAGGGAAAAGTTGTTTCTGAACAATTATGTCTCTCTGTTCAAACTGGAATCTTCTGCAGCAAAAAACTCCACCTTCCAAGTCTGATAAGCAGTCAGCTCATGTTTTAGTCACTGGAAGCAAGAGACAGTCAGTACTTCTGGACATAAACTCCCTAAAGAATAAATTATAACAGGAGGAGTCCAGCAGGGCTGCCACTACATTTAAAGACAAAATTCCCATTGAATTCAGCAAGACAAAAGTAGGCTTTGAGAAACGTTCCACACAACGTTCCACCAGACTTTGGTCTGCCCCCAAAAGAGGCAGAGCTGCCACAGCACTCATGAAATGGAAGGGAGAGAGAGATACTGGAATTAAAGATGCTTCTGCCTCTAAACAGTATTGTATTCACTGAGAACTTCTTCAGCACAGGCTCTGGAGCTTAGCTCCGTAACCAGCTGAACGCCGTGGGCACACTCACTGCCATCACACTGAGGCTTTTAAAGTGTGCTGCAGAGCTCACACCCTTCATACTACAAAGCAAGATTAACTTGTCCCTGCCACTCTAAACCGGGACCAGAGGAATTTAAAAGGAGAGCTCTTACCCTTTAGTCCCCATGGGACAGAAAGGAAGTTAGCCCCCAGTGTAGCTGGAAGCTCCTCTGTTCTCTGTGATTAAAACAAGACTGGAATGTGGCCCCAAAACTTAATCAAAACAGTGGTTTGGTTTTTTTCCTTGCCTCCCCCCCCCCAACCTAGTAAAATGCTCAAACATTGTGCCCCAGCTCATGGAGCCAGCATGCATATGAATCTGGAGAACCACAAAGGAGCCCTTATCTCATCTGTGTGATATTGCTTGTGTCTCAGAGAAGCTATCTAACTGCTCATTAAGAAACTGCAGTTCATCTGCTCAGTGGAGGGTGGATCAAGCCAGGCTGTGTTTAACAGCACTGTCTGGAGAGTCAGAAATGTATTCGATTCCCATATTTGCCCAAGACAACTGCACTGTGTTTGGGCAATGGGGCTGAGGAAATCTTTCTCCTTGTGCTGTAACAATAACTGTCTTTCTTCATAAACCAGAAATTATCAGCTACTGGTTGATCAAAATACCTTTGTAATCAGAAACCCGACTGTCTAACAGTCCTCCAGGCATCCTCTTCAGCCAGGTTAGATTAACAGAGGGGCAAAAAATTGAGCTCGTGTAGGTCAAGGCTGACACTTTCCAACTTGGCTGTCTTACATTATGCTCCTACAGCCACATTTCCACATTTAGTTTTTACTAATGCTGCAACCCCCCACACAATCTAACACATAAAGACACTGTGGGAGTCAGTGTCTATAAAAATGAGTGCAGTCCTACTTACATGGCTGAGCTACAAATTCGGATGTCCAACTTCAGACATCAGCATGCAAAAAATATTTGCCTACTGTGTCCAGTTCTGGGCCCCTCAATTTAAGAAGGACATTGAGACACTTGAACATGTCCAGAGAAGGGCAACAAGGCTGGGGAGAGGCCTTGAGCACAACCCTTTAAGGAGAGGCTGAGGGAGCTGGGGTTGTTTAGCCTGGAGAAGAGGAGGCTCAGGGCAGACCTTCTTGCTCTCTACAACTACCTGAAGGGAGGTTGTAGCCAGGTTGGGGTTGGTCTCTTCTCCCAGGCAACCAGCACCAGAACAAGGGGACACAGTCTCAAGCTGTGCCAGGGGAAGTTTAGGCTGGAGGTGAGGAGAAAGTTCTTCACAGAGTTGTTGACCATTGGAATGTGCTGCCCAGGGAGGTGGTGGAGTCACCATCCCTGGAGGTGTTCAAGAGGGGATTGGACGTGGCACTTGGTGCCATGGTTTAGTAGTCATGAGGTCTTGGGTGACAGGTTGGACTTGATGATCTTTGAGGTCTCTTCCAACCTTGGTGATTCTATGATTCTATGTAATTCATTTAAGGCTGCAAAGACAGTCAGGGTTAAGGACTGGAGATGAAACCAGACACTCTCACTCACAGTGCCTGTGCCTAACCAAAAGCTTCCTAGTGTGCAAATGCAGTTATCTCTCAGCTTCTAGCACAGAGTGAAGAGTCAGAAAAGACAGAAAGCTGTGGAGAAAAGCATTCAGTCTTCATAAAAAGGATCATGCATGGAAAGCACTCTTGTCTTACATATGGAACCTTAACAAAGTGTCTTGAAATGAATATATCCATTTCTCAAAGGCAATCACATTCAGCTTCCCCAGCAATGAACTTTCAGAGGACACTTTACTCACCCTATGTTCCTACAATGTGCAACTTTCATTAGGAGATGCACCCAACTCCAGCATACAAAAGAAAAGAAGCCACCAATTACTGTTCAGGGTGTTTTTCATTCTGCATTTACCAACGTACAGAAGGCCAGTCAATAACATCCAAAACAAAGACACAATAAAAACCCCACCCCAAAACCACCAACTCTGTGACCTGGCTGCTCTGCAGAAGAGGTGGCCATGAACAGCTGCTGGAGTGGAAGCCTGCAAAGCGCCACTGCTTTCCTACCCCGCTCTCTGGGAGGCTGGAGCCACACACGATATCAGGGAAGCCCTGTGGTGCCTTCCCTCTCAGCACCCAACACACAGAGGACTGAATCAGCACCCACACAGTTCCACTCTACCACAATGCCATGGAAAATTCAAATTTCCTCTGCCCACCCCTTGCCACCACTCCCAGCTGAGGCAATGCACATTGTGTGTCCTGGCTGATCACTGCGCTCCCAAAGACAGCAGCAAGAGCAGAGCTGCAGGGTTAAAAGCTCTGCATCTCTGGTATGCCACAGAACCTCCCTGCTTCTTGGACTTCAGATTGGATCCACAATGTTTGTCTAGCACAGTCTATTATTCCCAGGCTCCAGAAGGTGGGGTGTGGCTCAGCCCCTTGGCAAAGCACCCAAATCCCCCCACCCTCTCTGAAGGACTCACAGCTTAATGCTAGGGTTCAATGGAGGTCCAGGCAAAGGGGACAAGATCTGTGGATAAAACCAACACCACAATGCTTAGTTTGGCTGAACAGTCTTTAACACCACCTATTTCTCCTAAGTATATGCATATCAACTAAAGATATTTCATCAGTGCTTTGCCTGAATGGCTTCTCACAAGGACTGGGATATGCTTTTTAGGGGAGAAGGCAACGAAAAATATTGCAGGTATCAGGTTCAGTACTGAAAGATGCCAAAGCAGTAACATAAAACATAATGATGGCCAAATAACACAGCTTAGAGAGAGAAGAAGATGGGAGGGATGCAGGAAGAAGAATCAAGTACTTTTCATGTTATTTTAAGGTGGTAACACAAGGTTTATTTCTTCAACAAATGGGATTGTTTCTCAAGGAACCGAGCCAAACCCAACAGAAAGCTAACAAGACACAGACAATAAAGCACTGCCAGTGAGTATAACAGCTGTTTTTCAGCTCACTTAGTTTAACCTGTCCTTGCCTTTGGCAGAAGACTTCTGATTTTAGCAAGACAACTGGGATTTCATAGCAATGCTGAACAAACATTTTATAGAGAACACAGAGGGGGAAAAAATGTTTCTGTTCTCTGCGCACTGTTCATCCAAGATGGACACTGGGTTTGTTGCCTCACCTTCCTCCATTTGAAGTGAAGGCTAAAATTCACAGAGCAAAGTGCTTCTGAAAATCTTGCCCTCAGTATGTTCCTTGTGTTCCTCTTCACTCTCCCCTGAGGTGGTTAATTTATTTTGTTAAACAAATAGACTACACTGGAACTAAAACAACTTACTGAAGGTATTGCTTAATCAGCTTCATCAAGCTTGAGTGAAAAAATATTTAGCTTGTTTTAAAGGGTTCCAATATTTGCATTTAGAGGAATATTAAGTAGGAATTAAATCATCTTCCTGACATATCTGGGCCTTGATTAATGAGTAATAAAAATGTCTACATTTCATCTTGACAAAATCCAGAGTCGCTGCCTTAACAAAATGCTATCATGCAACTGAAGCTTGCAGAGTATTTTGATCATTTTAATGATACCATACCCAGTCCTAGTGCTGGCCATGGATTAAATCTCAACTTACATGCTGCTTCCCTCCTGAAAGGAAGGTTTAAGGGGCAGCTGGGCTGAGGTAAGAGAGCAGCAGCAAAGCAGAACATTCTCCTGGAAGTTCAGAGTTCCCTCCACTGCTAAATGTTTTCACTGGTGCCAGTGAAGGGAGGATGTGTCACAAGAGGAGTGTGTGACACTTCAGCTGTAATTAAACTTGTTGCTGAGTGTGATCCACGTAGAAGTAATTCTTGATCCACTTCAGCTGATTTCCCAGTGATTATTTCCCCACGGAAGAATGAAGGACTTTTAGCAGGCACCGATAAAGGCATGGAGCTGAATACGAGCGCAAAAGAGCCACTTGGACTGGAATGGGCACATTACAGGTTGTAATCTTTGCAAGTGCTTTAGAGAAGGATACTAGAACCTGCCTCCTTGCAAGCCTTCTGTCAAACAAGTCAATTGCACCTCCTCTCCTATGGCTGTTCCCTGGTACCTGGTATTTACCACTTTATGTATTGCAGCAGAATCAGTTCTTCATGTACAACTTTCTGCATTTAACCCCTATGTGTGCTTCAGAAAAGAGCAGTAAGCTTGGTATCTTTCCTAAGCTCAGGTGTTGGCCTCTTCTCCCTAGCAGAACAAGGGGACACAGTCTCAAGCTGCAACAGGGGAAGTTTAGGCTGGAGGTGAGGAGAAAGTTCTTCACCGAGAGAGTAATTCGCCATTGGGATGGGCTGCCCGGGGAGGTGGTGGAGTCGCCGTCCAAGAGGGGACTGGATGTGGCACTTGGTGCCACGGTCTAGTTGTGAGGTTTGTGGTTACAGGTTGGACTCGATGATCTTCAAGGTCTCTTCCAACCTTGGTAATACTGTAAAGGTGTGCAGCCAGGCGTGAGCTATCTGTCCACAGATGGAGCCAGTGGAGTTCCAGGCATTACAACTGTAATTAAAATCTGTTACTGCACTAAATATGTTATTTAGTGCCATTTCAGATGCCTTAGTTTACTCCACCTGGCTGATCTAAACAGGCATGTATTTTCCCCAGGTCCAGTATCCTGCCCTTTTCATGTATATTCACAGGATATTGGGAATTCAGACAAAGTGGCAGTAGGTCATTATGTTACACACCTGAATTGTTCCTCAGCAATACTTCTGTGGTCTCACATTCCTACTGCCCAGTGGGCATCTTCCCTCATCTGACCCTTTGTCCAGAAAGCTACCGAAGACATTTCATTTGTCCAAGCATACGGTACAACTTCTAGTCTACAGGCTCACAGGATATTAGAGGTTGAAAAGGACCTCCAGAGATCATCAAGTCCAACCCCCTGCCAGAGCAGGACCATAGAATCCAGCACAGGTCACACAGGAACACATCCAGATGGGTCCTGAAAGTCTCCAGAGAAGAAGATTCCACAACCTCTCTGGGCAGCCTGTTCCAGCGCTCTGTGACACAGTGAAGAAGTTCCTCCTCACGTCAAGGTGGAACCTTCTGTGCTGTAGTTTATATCCACTGCCCCTTGTCTAGCTTAACTTATCTCCCAACTAGTGTATCACTATCACACTTCCATTAATCCTCTTCTAGTTCAAACAGAAGAGACTAGATATATATATACAGCCAAAGTGCCCCTGTGGCAATGGCACTAATGTACAGTACAGTATTACCAAGGTTGGAAGAGACCTCGAAGATCATCGAGTCCAACCTGTAACCACAAACCTCACAACTAGACCATGGCACCAAGTGCCACATCCAGTCCCCTCTTGAACGCCTCCAGGGACGGTGACTCCACCACCTCCCCGGGCAGCCCATTCCAATAGCGAATCACTCTCTCGGTGAAGAACTTTCTCCTCACCTCCAGCCTAAACTTCCCCTGGCGCAGCTTGAGACTGTGTCCCCTTGTTCTGGGAGAAGAGGCCAACCCCTTCCTGGCTACAACCACCCTTCAGGTAGTTGTAGAAAGCAATGAGGTCTCCCCTGAGCCTCCTCTTCTCCAGGCTAAACAGCCCCAGCTCCCTCAGCCTCTCCTCACAGGGCTTGTGCTCAAGGCCTCTCCCCAGCCTTGTTGCCCTTCTCTGGACTGAAGATCCTGCCTTTCTCTGCAGATTTCCTGTGGAAACCTCTGCGTCTTCCTGTTTGTGAGGCAGGTACATCAGCACTTCTGTAAGGGCTCCATAAAAACTAATTTATGCTAAAAAGCAGAAATTATGCTAACTGGGGCCATGTGACAGACAAACACAAGCTATCACTGCACAAAGACAAGTCAGATATACCCAACTTCTAATTAAGCATTGCGTTTTCCGGCACCATGGCTCGGGCAGACAATCGGGTAAGGAAAAGGAGGTGGTGAATAGCATTTATATTTGGAATTGTTTTGACTCTGCTAATTGCTGTTTAAAAAAAAAAAAAGGATTTTGTTTGATTGTTTATACAGCATTTTTAGGAGAGTAAAAAAAAAAAAAAATAATCCAGCACTGAGACAAGTCTCTGAGCACTTAAAACATTTCCAGAGAGATTTGCGGACAAAATCTTTGGTGATCAAGAACAATCAAACACAATCCAAGTCCTGAATCTAAACGAGAGCCTACTTAGAGCTTTTCATCTCCCTTGAGAAACCATGGTCCCTTGAAAGACTTTGGCAGACCTGGCTGGATACTTTGGTACTTAATATGCAACAGCAAGAGCGAACAAGCTTGTGAACAGCCATTAAATCACAATCAAGGAGAGAGCCTAATCAAGTCTAAAAAGAGCAACATTACATTTGAGCATGCAGTTCGTTATCAGCTGAACACATTAAACCATTAAAAGCATTCACAGAGGAATCTGATGAATAATTTCATAGATAGAGGATACCAACATTTGAATATGAATACAAGCCACAAACTCGCTCTGGGTTGAAATGCCTGCACCTCGCAGCTACAGAGCAGCACCAGATATAATGCAGGCCACAAAAGTAATGTGAACAGGAATATTTTACAAAGCAGGCATCAAAAGGAGAGAGGAAAGCAGCTTAAAACCATCACCTGAAGGGGACAGCAGCGTGGCTGAAGGAACTCCTAAGCTACAACACGTTCAAGCAAGGAGCTCCTCAGAAATTCCTGCTTCCATTGACCGGTTTCCACTCCCCACAGGAGATATACACATTAATAAACATAATAACATTGTGCTCATTTTAGAGAGGCACAGAGAGGCAAAGTGTGTCTCCACCAGGGGACACAATAAGAAGTCATTTAATACTTTAGCAGTGTAGTTTGTAAAGTATTTGGACAGCAAAATATTCTGACAGCAAGAGAATGAGGTATGTCTCTTTAGACCTCTGTACACAGGGATTAAATGAAGCTAGAAAAGCAAAAGGTACCACTGTTTCCCAACAGAGACCTCAGTTGAGGCTTCTCAACATGAGATGGATGTAAAATTGGTGACTGGACAGATGGGCAGAGTCCAACAAGATGACATTTAACAAATCCAAGTGCCGGGTGCTGCACTTAGGTCACAACAACCCCAGGCAGTGCTACAGGCTGGGGTCAGAGCGGCTGGAGAGCTGCCAAACAGATAGGGACCCAGGGGCGCTGATTGACAGCTGGCTGAACATGAGCCAGCAGTGTGCCCAGGTGGACAAGAAGGCCAATGGCATCCTGGCATGCATCAAGAATAGCGTGGCCAGCAGGAGCAGGGAGGTCATTGTGCCCTGTACTTAGCACTGGTTAGGCCACACCTTGAGTCCTGTGTCCAGTTCTGAGTCCTTCAATTTAAGAAGGACATTGAGACACTTAAACATGTCCAGAGAAGGGCAACAAGGCTGGGGAGAGGCCTTGAGCACAGCCCTGTGAGGAGAGGCTGAGGGAGCTGGGGGTGTTTAGCCTGGAGAAGAGGAGGCTCAGGGGAGACCTTCTTGCTCTCTACAACTCCCTGAAGGGAGGTTGTAGCCAGGAGGGAGTTGGTCTCTTCTCCCAGGCAACCAGCACCAGAACAACAGGACACAGTCTCAAGCTGTGCCAGGGGAAGTTTAGGTTGGAGGTGAGGAGAAAGTTATTCACCGAGAGAGTTGTTAGCCATTGGAATATGCTGCTCAGGGAGGTAATGGAGTCACCATCCCTGGAGGTGTTCAAGAGGGGACTGGACATGGCACTTGGTGCCATGGTTTAGTCATGAGGTCTGTGGTGACAGGTTGGACTCGATGATCTTTGAGGTCTCTTCCAACCTTGGTGATTCTGTGTGATTAACAAGACCTAATCTTCAGAGAGCAGTATGTTCTTGGTCCTTTCAAATCATCCTTTTAAAATGTCCTCAAAACAGGCACCCAAAAATCTTTACTATTTTATATAAGTAAATACTGCAAATATTGTAACTTCTCACTCTTAACCCTCAGCTCACCTCTACTCTTAAGTATACATTTTAGAAAATTAGTTCTATTGATACAAGTTTGTAGGTTTGTAAAGCATTTGTCAGTTGCTCCCTAAACCACATTTTGTGTTGTGTCTACAGAGCACACAGGATGAAGATGTTCAACTCCCTGCCTGGGATGCTTAGGCACTGTGAAAAAACAGTAAGAGATAGCAACAACAAATCAGCAGGACAGCCAGCACCAGCATTCCAGCATCCCAGAATCATATTTATCTGCCTGGAAAACCAAACCCAGGAGTGCCAGCTCCTGCTTTACATTATTCCACACTATACAATCATAGAATTGTCAGGGTTGGAAGGGACCTCAAGGGTCATCTAGTTCCAAACCCCCTGCCATGGGCAAGGACACCTCACACTAGATGATGTGCTCACAACCACATCCAGCCTGGTCTCAAAAACTTCCAGGGATGAGGCTTCCACCACCTCCCTGGGCAACCTGTGCCAGTGTCTCACCACCCTCATGGGAAAGAACTTCTTCCTAACATCCAATCTGAGTTTACCCATTTCTAGTTTTGCTCCATTCCCCCTAGTCCTATCACTACCTGACACCCTAAACAGTCCCTCACCAGCTTTCTTGGAGCCCCCTTCAGATAGTGAAAGGCCACAATAAGGTCTTTTCAGAGGCTTCTCTTCTCCACACTGAACAGCCCCAACCCTGTATCCATAGGAGAGGAGCTCCAGCCCTCTCCTTGTGGCCCTTCTTTGGACACCTTCCAGCACCTCCAGATCCCTCTTGTAATAGGGGCTCCAAAACTGGTTGCAGTACTCAAGGTGGGGTCTCACCAGAGGGGGAAATGTGAAAGTTAAGTCAGGTTTGGCAACTTCTTACAAGTGCCTCTGCTTCAGAGTAGGTCAGCAGGCAGAACAGCAGCACCGTGCCCGTGACGGCACACCAGGGATGTTGAACCGTCAGTGTTCAACAGCTTAACTCCTGAATAAAACTTAAATGAAGCAGCACCAGTGCATTTAAAGGTCCTAAATCAGACAAAATTGCAAAAGAGAGATGCCCAAAAGGTGAATGCTAAAGGGAAATGCATTAGGGATGGGACAGAGGGTGACCTTCATACATTGGCATGTAAGTTGTTTGAATCAAAGCACCATTAAAACTTAATTTGGCTGCAAAAGGTCTTCTTGGCCCACCAGATCTTCACAGACTGAAAGTTTCCACTCCTGCACAGAAGGCTTCTCACTAGGGAATATGAAGCAGACACGTAGTGGAAAATTTTGTTAACAACCTAGAATCAGTTATGGACCTGAGAATAATCAAAGCCCGGAGCCAGACAAAAAGAACAGTTAACAAAGGAGAGAGGGAAAGTGAACACAGTGTGATGAAAACATAAATACTGAGCATTGCACTGTCGTTCAGCTCGGTTACACGCTCCTGAGGGACACACAGAGCACTCTGAGCCATGGCAAGGACACTGAGAACTGGCAGGAGCGTGCAGCACACCACAGGGCTGAGCTCTCTAGCACAAACCAGAGCTATAACCATTCTATGCATCTTATAACATAATCAAGCCATAGGCACATATCCAGTGCCTACTGGTAGGCAATGGAAAACATTCTTTCACTTTTGTTTTAACTTGGACTGTGGTTGGAAAGAACAGAGTCTCAGGTTCCAAAGGAAGAGCACATGAACTGATAGTCTTGAGGAAAAGCAGTAACTTTGTATTCCACTGCTGCCCTCATCTCAGTGTAGTCCATAGCACCACACTCAAAAATATCACTGTGTATTCCATGGAATCCAACTGGATACAGTGTGTAAGCAACTATACCAAACAGCAACACTCCATCCACATACAAGTAGGCCTTTCATCACCATCAACTGGATCATAGCATGGGTTGGATTGGAAAGGACCTCTGAGGGTCATCCAGTCCAACTGCCCTGCAGTGAGCAGGGACATCCTCCACTGGATGAGATTGCTCAGAGCCTTGTCAAGCCTGACCTTGAATATCTCCAAGGATAGGGCCTCAACTACCTCCCTGGGCTACCTGTTCCAAGTCTAACTCCAAAGGAAGAGAAGGAAAAGCTGAGTATGAAATGGGTGATGGGCTGTACTATAGCTCCCACAGGTCTCTTACTGAATGGGTGAAGGGGTGCCATAGCCCTGTGGAAATCCTTGTGGAGGTGGGAACCCTCCAGGTGATGTAGAGACTATGTATGAGATAAATGATGGCAGTGGTGGAGGAGCTCCTCTTCCTGGGGGAAGTGGCCCATATCCACCAATTGCCTGTTAATGAATTAATTCTCAGGTTAACTACATGAACATAAGGAACAGTTGTTATTCCCCTTTTCAAGATTCAAAGCAGAAACTCAAGATCCATGTTGATCTGCCTTCTGTGGACCTACAACTACAACTGTCCGTCAAAGACAACAGATTGCTACTACTGTGCTTTAATGAATTCCACTTAAGCCAAGCTTCTAACCAAAGTTCTCAAGAAATTCCATAGAAATACTTGAGGAAAAACAGGATAAACTTTATGGCACAGCCTAAACTTCAGACTATCCTGCAGTTTTTCCCATAAGCATGGTTAAAGTCATCCCTAATATCTGCTTTAATTCTCCTTGTAGAAGAGGCACTCCTAATACATCCACACTATGGATCAATCAATTTAGTCACTCCCCATGATCCAGGGACTGAAGAAGTTTCAGTTTAAATTCACACTTACTTCTTAATTCCTTGTTTGAGAGGTTTCTGACAGCAGTTGCTTATAAACCTCAGAAGACAGAAGGCCACTGCAACATGACAAAGCAACTAATACTCAAGCTAGCAAGAAAGACAATATGCATGCATCACAAAACACCACTCCCAAAAACTTCTGTCCTACAGTCCTCAGCCAGGGGGATGGAGACAGGCATCAACACCACAGCTGCAGATACTAAATCCATTGCTTTAAACATCATTCATGCCCTTAACCCAAGGGTCCTTTAAGGAAAACAAGAAGCACAAATAAATGCCTACAACAAACAGCTGAAGCACCCTGCACCCTCCCAGCATCCATGCTCCTATAGCATCCTGCTTCATCTTACTTATTTTGTGTCTGGCCCCCTTAAAGCTCCCTGCCTAGTAGAAAAAAAAAACTCAAGCAGAGGATGCTGAGCAGCCTCATTCCAGCCTCATCTATTACTTGATTAGGAAACAACTGGCACTGAACAGAGCTGGATCCTCGTCAAAGAGCAGGTATGCTGAATGCACGCAGTACAGCAAATTACAGGCATATTTACTTCCACTTAATCCTGATGCATCTCCTTAAAACAGGAAGTGAGAAGCACAACCTTTTCTGTATTCAAAGTATTCATACTTATCCCTAATCATCCTTCTAATAAAACAACAACAGTGAGCCTGTGGAAAGTGTTTCCTGCAGGTTTTATGCACTCAGCCACTCTTTTGGCCACCATTCACCCTCTTCTCATTTAAGCTTAGGCCATACCTTAAAAGTTTATTGTGTTTCATAGGTAGCAGAGAGAAACACTTCATGGTATTACAGCAAGTAAACTCTTTTTTCATTCAACTATAAAAGACAAGACAATCAGCTGGCTACTGAACCTGAAATAGTTACTGGGCTTCCTCTGTGAACTGGTGCAACGACAGAAAAATGGGAGTTAGGTGGCAAAAGCAAGAGCCAGACCATCTCCTCTAATTAACATCAGACTAGCTTTCTAGTTTCCTGGCAACTTTGGAGTTTCAGCCTTGTCAGATGGAAAGTATTTGCTTGATAAAATTTTCAGAAATTCTCATCACTCTAATTTGCCAGTGAAACAGATTTTTGCAGGGAGGAGGAGGAAGTGAAATGAAATTAGATCCTGTTTTCTTCCTTAATCAAACTGATGAAAACAACCAAAAAAAACCCCAAAAAACCCCAAACCCCAACCTAAATGAAGAAATGGTTGATAAAACATTATGCCAATTCTTTATCTATAGCCTACTCCTCGTTTCACACGAAAGCCCCAGTGGTTCAACCTGGGTGTACACAACCCCCCTGGACACACTGCAATAAAACCTTCATCTGCATGAGTGAATCTGACTCCTTGGTTTTGCCAAAAATCTGTACACTCATTTGTGAGCATAACAAGCATTTAATGTCTCAGCCATTGGGACAATAATGAGAAATGCCCTTTTCACTTGGCTGTCAGAGAGCTTGTAAACTCTTGAGCAACAACTCTAACATAACCCCACACAGATGGTCCAAATTTAGAGTACCACAACCAAGAAAAGATGACAAGAGGCCAACTTCATAATGTGGCCAGAGACTTTGTTGTCATATAGAAGTAATTAATTTGGTCCAGTTCAGATTACTAGACTGCACTTCTCAGTACAGCATCTGAGCCCGTCTGCGTCACGAAATGGTAATCACTCCACTGTAGCCACAGAAAGAGAGCTGGAACCCTGGAGAGAACCCTTCACAATCCCCCTGCTCTGCTTCTGTGCCATATGGCCCAACTCGCATCACAATCTAATAAATGCGAGACTCTGTGATCCCTTTGGTCTCCGAGTCAGGCTCTGCAGCCAGAAATTTCCATCTTGCAATAGAATGAAAACAAATCTGCTTGAAAAACCTTTTGGAAAGAGCATGACAATCCCCAGTTTCTGTTTCTCCCACTCAGCTTGCCCAGGCCCTCTCCAGAGAAAGCACAGTGTGCCTGGGTGTCAAAAACCCACCAAATGGTGCTCCTTGAATTGTGTCAAAACTCACTTTGTGGCAATCCAGGCACAAACCATGCTGTTAAAAACGTGGTGCTCCTAAGGTGACTTTGCTAAGTACCTCTTCTACCGGTACCTAAGTACCGCTAAGGGCCCTCGAATGTTAGCTTGATGCTGTTATAGGGAGCCTGGGTTGCAATCAAAGTCCTTTCTTTTTCAGAACTGCATGATTAAATGGTCAGAATTTCCTACAGGTCCTTTTGAAGCTTTTCATCCATTAGCCCAGCATGTACCATCAATGGTAAAAATATTAACTGTCCTTCCACCAGACAGAGAATGATGGGTTATTCTCATTTCAATTATCCCAAGGGCCAGATCTTTACTTTGTTTTGTTCTGTTTCCCAGTTACAAAGAGCAAAACACGTCCTTTCAGCCTGGCTGACTTTCATCAGCGATTAAGGGGAGAAAGCAGAAAACCTATCAAATCTAAGAGCCACGCAGCAAAAGCCAAAATGTTCGTTCCTTAGTGCCATGCTCAGACTAGCTGAGCACTTGGTGCCATGGCACACCACCAGCTTTCACACCACACTGCCAGGAGAACTGCCACAAGCTGAACGATGCCAGGAACTCAGGAAAGGGCAGACAGAGGATCACTTGCTCCTGGCAAGGCAGCAGCTCCTGCTCTAGCAGCATCATTTGGTGCAGAAAGCCACTATCTTCTCAAAGGTGAGATAAGACCAGAGCAAGGTGGCAGCAGAAGGCAGCTTGCTGTGAAGAGGGTGGAGAAGAAGAGAGCTGCTGCCCCAGCAGAGAGATTTCTGCATTCCTGTAATCTCTGACTTTCAGCTCCCATCGAGCTCACATGCCAAGGCTCCACATTTCTATTCTGCAGCTTTGAGCATTGCCCAACTATTTCTGAGGGGGAACAGAAGTGCAGAAGCTGTTATTTAACACGTGGGACATACAGAAGTGAATCATACAGAGACCACTCTCCAGCTGGCCCCACTCTCCCATTCATAGGAGAGTTTTCATATTCTTCTGGGCTGCTGTTTGTTTTAACTGCTGGAATATAGATGCTGGCCACTTTAACAGTGCAGGCAAACTCAGCACCCATCACTGACCTGCAGAAAGGGAATCCTCTGATAAAGTTACTTTGAAAAATCCATTAAATATAAGAAGATTCTAAGCATCATTTCTCCCACCATTTCTTGTTTCCCACTAGATTCTGTGCTTTCATTTCTTTGGCTGTTACAGAGAACTGAGTCCTGCATAGTTAGGAAAATGGCATCTTTCCCTTTTAATTTATCCCCCACAGCACAGACATTCAAACTGGTGGTTCAGCAGAAAGGAGGTCAATGTACTAATGGAATCAATAAACTTAAGTGTGATGAAGTAACTGCCACTTCAATTACTGTATAAGCTGTAAATCATTTTCAAACTCAAGAAATGGCCTTCTATCAGTAAACTATCTGTTTAAGCAACTGTTTAAAACTCAAAGTGTGATCCTGTAAATATTTGGGGGCTCAGCTCCACATCTTACTCAATTTCTGTTTATTTCCCATTGCTTATTCCTTAACTGACTGTGATTCAGAACAAAGACAAACTGAAGGATTATTTAAAATCAGAAATTATGATTATCATAGCATCATAGTATCAGTCAGGGTTGGAAGGGACCACAAGGACCAGCTAGTTCTAACCTCCCTGCCATGGGCAGGGACACCCCACACTAGAGCAGCCTGGCCAGAGCCTCATCCAGCCTGGGCTTAAACACCTCCAGGGATGGGGCCTCAACCACCTCCCTGCACAACCCATGCCAGGGCTTCACCACTCTCATGGGGAAGAACTTCCTCCTCACATCCAGCCTGAATCTCCCCACCTCCAGCTTCATTCCATTCCCCCTAGTCCTATCACTACCTGAGAGCCTGAGCAGTCCCTCCCCAGCCTTCTTGTAGCCCCCTTCAGATACTGGAAGGCCACAATGAGGTCACCTGGGAGCCTTCTCTTCTCCAGACTGAACAGCCCCAACTCCTTCAGTCTGTTCTCATAGGAGAGGTGCTCCAGCCCTCTGCTCAGCCTCGTGGCCCTTCTCTGGACACCTTCCAGCACCTCCAGATCCCTCCTGTAACAGGGGCTCCAGTACTCCAGGTGGGGTCTCAGCAGAGCTGAGTAGAGGGGGAGAATCACCTCC
This sequence comes from Picus viridis, assembly GCA_033816785.1. Classification (NCBI taxonomy): domain Eukaryota; kingdom Metazoa; phylum Chordata; class Aves; order Piciformes; family Picidae; genus Picus; species Picus viridis. Next base: position 14,133,488 of record CM066583.1, read on the forward strand.
CTTGACCTGCTGGCCACACTTCTCCTGATGCAGCCCAGGAGCTGATTGGCTTTCTGGGCTGCAAGTGCACATTGAGAGCTCCTGTTGAGCTTCTCCTCCCCCAGCACCCCCAAGTCTCTCTCCTCAGGGCTGCTCTCCAGCCACTCCCTGCCCAGCCTGGATATGTGCCTGGGATTGCCTCGACCCAGATGCAGGACCCTGCACTTGGTCTTGTTGAAGCCTGAATCTCCCCACCTCCAGCTTCATTCCATTCCCCCTAGTGCTATCACTACCTGATAGCCTGAGAAGTCCCTCCCCAGCCTTCTTGTAGGCCCCCTTCAGATACTGGAAGGCCACAATGAGGTCTCCTGCCTCCTGCTCTCCACTTGTTCCCTCTATTCCTGCACAGCACACTGTGACAGTAACCATTTCTCCCAGGGCAACCTGTGCCCAGGAGCCATACCTGTGCCCACACCAAGCTGCTGTCCAGACACAGAGAGCACAAAGCTCTCTGCAAGCCACCATCAAATTACCAGAAACTCTACAGGCTGATCTGCTGTGTGCTGATCTGGACCGCTCTTGTTAAGCTCCATATGCTGCATTGCCCTGTGTGACAGGTCTCTAACCTAGGAAGCAAAAGCATGGGCATTTTTTCCCCCACTCTGGAAGCTTAAAATAAGTTCCCTAGGTGACAGGAAGTCTTGGCTGCCCAAGAAGATAAAGTAATACTGCAGCACAATATAACATGACCTCCTCTTAACAGTTCTCATGCCCCAGCCAAGTGGATCACCCAGTCACTCTCTCTCTCTCAAACCCTGAAAGGTGCTCACAGGCACAGAAAAGCAACAGCAAGAAAGCCCAGAGAGACATTAATACAGTTTAAGTAGTATATACATAGAGTGGCATGAGGATGCACAGCAACACTTAGATGCAACAAAAGATTATCATCCTCTAGTCCAGGACAGATATGAGTTGTTACACTGAAAATGATAACCACTAGCAACATTAATTATCTAGGCTGAAGCAGAATGTATGTGGGGTTATAAACTACTGAAGCATAGATTATGAGACAAGAGGAGTCAATGCTGTCCCTGTAAACTCTTCCTAAAGATCTCCTGTGTTCTCAGGCAAAATAATTTGCAGCAGCTCTGCTTTTGGTGAACTCCTCATTCTCTGTTGAAGAACAGAGCAGAATAGAGCAGAATACAGCAGAATAGAGCAGGTTGGAAAAAACCTTCGAGATCATCAAGTCCAACCTGTCATCCAACACCATCTAATCAACTAAACCATGGCACCAAGTCCCTCATCCAGTCTCTTCCTAGACACCTCCAGTGATGGTGACTCCACCACCTCCCTGGGCAGCACATTCCAATGGCCAATCTCTCTTTCTATGAAGAACTTCTTCCAAACATCCAGCATAAACCTCCCCTGGCGCAGCCTGAGACCGTGTCCTCTTGTTCTGGTGCTTCTTGCCTGAGCTTCAAAACTGAATTAAAATGTGGGATTCCTCTGCACTTTGTGCTGCAGGAATGCACACAGAGCTTCCAAGCCTTCCCTGATTTGAACAGGACTCATTTTTTACCAGCTGTGTATTTTGCTCATACAAAATTTACCCCTAAATGGCTATGATAGTTATGCTCATGCAGGTTTAAGAATTAAGAATGCAGAGGGTAAAGAATAGAAAGAAGAAATAAAGAAGAAGAAAAAAAAAAAATCAAATTACAGAAGACCAAGAGCAAAAGTAAAAGTGCAGTGAAGCAGAGGCAGGAGAAGGCCAGGGAGGCCACGTGCTGTGTGCCCAGATTCCAGCGTGGAAGAACATCCAGGCAGTGGCATGCAAAACTCAGTGACACTGTGCAGGCCTTGAAGCAGATGCATTAATTCAAAACAGAGTTTGCTATGTGAATTGAAAGTCACAAATATACATAGCAAACCCCTGTATTTTTCTAGCTAGATTTCTGTCTTTGTGCATTATTCTGATCAGCAAGAAAAAACAAATTCAGCTCATGGAGTTTCCCAATAAAGTGAACAAAGCTACCCAGAAGATGTATTTTGGAAAAGGAATGCAACAGGACACAGACTCTGCCAGAAGTTTCTGCTAGTCACTTCTGGATACAGACTTCTCCACACATGACTCCCTCAGTGTGGGAGTGAGGGTCAAGGGATGGTGGGGAGCAGGTGTCATGCAAAGCATGAAAAGACACTGTGAAGAATGACTGCAGAGCTACCCTTGCGAACATCTGTTCACTCGTTTGGCTTTACAAGGTGGAATACAGAGCTGTGGCAGCAGAGAGAAGTGAAATAGACTGAAAAGTAGCAGATGCCTGGAGATGGAGAAAGGTGAAAGAATTATTTAGGTGGTATTTTAACAATGAACCAGACAACAAAAGCATATTAGCAGATATGGTGGAGATGAACAGCATCCTCAGATTCTCACATGCTGCCATAGCTTTTGAGATTGTTTCACTTGCTTCTGAAAGAACTAATGGAAACTGGGATCCATACCAGATGACTAGAAATGGATAGACACTGACCTTATTTTTATAAAAGGAGATGTAGGAGTAGGAGGAAATCTGGAAAGCACCAAGTAGTCAGTGTAGCTTCAATTCCCACAAAAATTCTGGAAGCTATCACTAAATATACTGAATGTGAGCAATGAGTGAGGTCCAACTTGACATTCTCAAAAGCAAATACCATCAAAATTATCTAATTCCCTCATATAGCAGAGTAACAGACCTTAGAGGCAGAAGAGGGAATACAGAATCAACCAGGTTGGAAAAGACCTTCAAGATCATCAAGTCCAACCCATCACCCAACATCATCTAAGCAACTAAACCATGGCACCAAGTGCTTCACCCTGGCTCTTCCTAAACACCTCCAGTGATGGTGACTCCACCACCTCCCTGGGCAGCACATTCCAATGGCCAATCTCTCTCTCTGGGAAGAATTTCTTCCTCACATCCAGCCTAAACTTCCCCTGGCACAGCTTGAGACTGTGTCCTCTTGTTCTGGTGCTGGTTGCCTGGGATGAGAGACCAACCCCCTCCTGGCTACAACCTCCCTTCAGGTAGCTGTAGAGCGCAATAAGGTTTCCCCTGAGCCTCCTCTTCTGCAGGCTAAGCAACCCCAGCTCCCTCAGCCTCTCCTCATAGGGCTGTGCTCCAGACCCCTCCCCAGCTTTCTTGCCCTTCTCTGGACATGTTCCAGCAACTCAACATCTTTCCTGAATGGAGGGGCCCAGAACTGGACACAGGACTCAAGGTGTGGCCTAACCAGTGCTGAGTACAGGGCACAATGACTTCCCTGCTCCTGCTGGCCACACTGTTCCTGGTGCAGGCCAGGATGCCATTGGCCTTCTTGGCCACCTGGGCACACTGCAGGCTCATGTTCAGCCTACTATCAACCAGTACCCCCAGGTCCCTCTCTGCCTGGCTGCTCTCCAGCCACTCTGACCCCAGCCTGTAGCACTGCATGGGGTTGCTGTGGCCAATGTGTAGAACCTGGCACTTAGATACGTTACAAAGGCAACAGATACACTGTCTGTCAAGTAGGTTTGCAAAAGAACACATTCTTTGTCTGGTATTACTTAACACTTGCATGAAGTAGCTATGCTTGTTAGATCTGAGGACGACACCAAGCTGAAACATACAGGCTGCGAACTCAAAGTGATCTCCTCCAGTTGGAAAAACACTCAAAAATGGCCAGGTGCCATTCAGTAAGTCACTGGCAGTCAGTGAGCACAAATAATGAAGTGTTCATAATCAGAACAGGCAAGAGCAAAGTACACTCAGCAAAAGAGGAGCTGGGAGTGTTAATGAATCATGAGACAGTAATGTCTGCACCATGGCACTGTATGGAGATGGATAAAGAGGCTGCAAGACATGTGTGGACTGTGAGCCTCAGAAAGGGAACTTCTACTCCAACAGGAAAATCTCAGCTGGAAGAGTGTTCATGCCACAGGACTAATGTGGATTAACTGGAGAGAGCCTAGAAGAATGCAGTAAAAATGCTGAGAGGTCTAGGAATGCAGCACCAAGTGAGCACCAAGGAAAGGACGACAAAGCTGAAGTTATTAAACCTAAAGAATGCAAGACACAGGAGGAGCACAATAAAGGCTTTTAGATGTATTAAAACTTGATGAAAAGAGACAAGGAAAAAAACTTTCCTGGATAGGGAAAGAAGTAAACTGAAACAAGGCAGTTCTAAATCAGGTATTAAAGAAAACAGTCTAACCCAGATGTCCAGGTTCTTATCAGGATCAATTCTCCAGTATAGTTCTCCACAATCACACTGACAGCATCTGAGAGTCTGTACAGGCCTGGAAACAATCTGTGGCTGCTTAAGACAGCAGTGGTACCCAGAGAAACAGGTAGCAGACTGCACATGCACTGATTCAGCAGTGAAGCTCCTTCCCAACTTTCCCATTCCCATACTGCTCTGGCTACTTGTCCTTAGCCCCTGGCCTGCGTCTGATGCCTTTCCAGTTTTGTCAGTGCTACGGCTGCAGAGCTGCACCAGGTGCTGGGACAGTGAAATAAGCCAATTTAAAAACAACCCTGGGTTTGGAGAGTTTGTTTTAGGAGGGCTGTAACCTGGGAATCAGCAAACTACACAGCATCCAGACCTCTGCAACAGCCAGGTGAACCCAGGTCACACACACAAATGAGCATGCAAGCCACTTTTACACTCAGAAGCTGCTTACATCCAAAACTTTGACAACGAGCTCTCATCAGGCAAAACTGAGCTGGGGGTCACAGAATCACAAATCAACCAGGCTGGAAGAGACCTCCAAGATCATTAAGTCCAGCGATCACCCAACCCTAACTAATCAATCAGACCATGGCAGTAAGTGCCTAATCCAGGCTTTTCTTAAACACCTCCAGGGACACCAACCCTACCACCTCCCTGGGCAGCCCATTCCCATGGGCATTCTCTCTGTGAAGACCTTCTATCTAAGACCAAGCCTAAACTTCCCTTGGCACAACTTGAGACTGTGTCCTCTTGTTCTGTTGCTGGTTGCCTGGGAGAAGAGACCAACCCCACCACCACCCCTGCCAGCTGCAGCCTCCCTTCAGGTAGTTGTAGAGAGCAATGAGGTCTCCTCTGAGCCTCCTCTTCTCTAGGCTTAACAACCCCAGCTCCCTCGGCCTCTCCTCATAGGGCTTGCACACTCACCACAAACTTCCACATTTTCTTAAGGCTTTGTACCATAATACTCACAGGAGTGTTTCAAGTCCTGTACATCTCCACTGAGACTACGCAACTGGCACCTCAGTACTGCAAGTGCAATGCTGTCATGGCATTCTGAAACTAGAACATTAACAAGACTTTCTCCTGGACACCCCCACGTGCATGGTGGCACTTCCACTCTTCTGCAAGAAATCTCACAGCAGGTATCCTCTGAACCCAATTAGCAGTGCCCATTCAATAAATAGAGTAGAGTAGAGTAGAGTAGAGTAGAGTAGAGTAGAGTAGAGTAGAGTAGAGTAGAGTAGAGTAGAGTAGAGTAGAATAGAGTAGAGTAGAATAGAGTAGAGTAGAATAGAGTAGAGTAGAATAGAGTAGAGTAGAATAGAGTAGAGTAGAATAGAGTAGAGTAGAATAGAGTAGAGTAGAATAGAGTAGAGTAGAATAGAGAGTAGAGTAGAGTAGAGTAGAGTAGAGTAGAGTAGAGTAGAGTAGAGTAGAGTAGACCAGACCAGGCTGGAAAAGACCTTTGAGATCATCGAGTCCAACCTATCACCCAACACCATCTAATCAACTAAACCATGGCACCAAGTGCCTCATCCAGTCTCTTCCTAAACACCTCCAGCGATGGTGACTCCACCACCTCCCTGGGCAGCACATTCCAATGGCCAATCTCTCTCTCTCTGTGAAGAACTTCTTCCTAACATCCAGCCTAATACATTTTCTACAGATCATAAGTAAAAACCTCCTTCAAAAACAGGTAGCAGAGGCAAATATTAAGGGCTATTGTTATAAGCAGGTTAGCTAACACAGTGTAAGCATTTAACCTCCTGGAGCTCATTGGCTGGAGTACAATGGTCAACGTTGTACAGCATGCATGCAGATCCCAGGCCTTCCACGGTACTGATTGCAGTAATTACAAAGCAGGTAGCTTAAATTTGTTGTCTGAGTAGCTTAGCAGTTGACCCTGACAGTAACTAAATACAAAGGTGCAGTTAATTTTAAAGACACACAGATTACATTGCTAATGCAGCTCTAACAACTGGAACAGGAACAAAGAGCGTTGCCCCAGATTGTGATAGCCATGTGAAAGAGTCAGGAATTAAACCAGGATCATGTTTTAGGCTGACTTTGCTCAACCACAGGTATCCTCCATTATAGCCTGAAGACCTCATAGGGCATTTATTTCAGCCCAAAGCAAAATTCTGCAGTGCTCCTCTGATTGGTAATTCTTCTGCTCTGGGGGAAATGGTCACATTCCTCCACAAACAGTTTAAACACTCATTATTTTCTTTGCTGAACCCTGCAGTGAAACTCCTATCTAGAAGGGGCCATGCAAAAGCACTTCTAATATTTCTGCTGCTCATAGAGCAATAGTCTTCATCCGCTTCAGTGATTTCCTACCCAACAGGTACAACACAGAAGTAATGAGCATTGTAAAACTTAACACAGTACCATATACATTTTACAGCCCTGCAGATCCAGATCAGAGAACATCCAGATTGTTTTTACAGCACTAATGCCAGACACATTCCAAATTATCATGTATGCAATGATTCTAAGAAATTTATGACTCTTGCCAAGGTAATGTTAAAAACAACAGCACAAGAGCAAACAAACAACAACAAAAAAACAACTCAAAACATGTAATTGAGAAAAGTAATATTTTTTTCATTCCAGCCATTCTTTGGGGAAGGAAAAACTCCACAGAATCACAGAATGTTAGGGGCTGGAAGGAACCTCGAAAGATCATCCAGTCCAACCCCCTGCCAGAGCAGGATCACCCAGAGCAAATCACACAGGAACACATCCAGGCAGGTCTTGAATATCTCCAGAGAGGAAGACTCCACAACCCCTCTGGGCAGCCTGTTCCAGGGTTCTGTCACCCTCACAGTGAAATGATTCTTCCTCCTGTTTCCATGGAACTTCCTATGCCTCAACTTCCACCCACTGTCCCTTGTGCTGTCATTAGGCATCACTGAGCAGAGCCTGCCTCCATCCTCTTGGCACTCACCCTTTACATATTTATAAACATTAATGAGGTCACCCCCCAGGCTCCTCTTCTCCAAGATGAAGATTCCCAGCTCCCTCAGTCTCTCTTCTCCCTTAATCATTTTTGTGGCTCTGTGCTGGATTCTTTCAAGCAGTTCCCTGAGGCCTGTCTTGAACTGAGGGTCCCAGAACTGGACACAATATTCCAGATGTGGCCTCACCAGGGCAGAGTAGAGGTGGAGGACAACCTCTCTGGACCTACTAACCACAGCCCTTCTAATCCACCCCAGAATGGCATTGGCCTTCTTGGTCACAAGGGCACATTGCTGGCTTATGGTCAACCTTCCATCCATCAGGATCTCCAGGTCCTTTTCCCCTTCACTGCTCTCCAGCAGGTCAGTTCCCAAACCTATACTGATACCTGGGGTTGTTCTTCCTCAGGTGCAAGACTCTGCACTTGCCAATCATGTTTTAAGTAGATGTTATTACCAAAGACAATCATTTACACCAAAATAAAAAAGTAGCTTAGTAAAAAGCATAATTCACTACAGCAAGTATCAGGCACTAAAATATACATGTAAATGAAAAGTCATTCACAAGGCTCTACTGTTTTTACAGGGCAGCATTTAGAAAGCAGTATGATGTAGGATGTAAAAGTACATGAAAGCTCTGGACAAGGGACTGTAAAATGAGATTCCCTTATATCAGGCTGAGATCAGGAAAATAACTTCCCTGTGTAGCTTACCTCTCTTTTCCCTTCTGTTTACCTACTGTAACAGGATCACACAAATCTTCAAGTAACCAAACACTTCAGGATCTTTGATGTTGCCCTTATAACCAAAGAGGCAGAACAAGACTTCCATGTGTGACATTTGGATACAGAAGGATTCGAGTTACCTGGCTCAAGACTGAACGGAAAGCTTCAGGCAGCCCTGCAAACCAGAATTGATTCTGTTGAAGCCCAAGGGATGCAAAAACAACAGGACTTGCCTCGTTTGCCCATCCTCTGCAGAGAGATCACAACTCACCTGGAGTTCCGTCTTTGAACTGACACAGAACCACCAAGGTTGGAAGTGACCTCAAAGATCATCGAGTCCAACTTGTCACCACAGACCTCATGACTAAACCATGGCACCAAGTGCCACTACAGAAAGGAGGTTGTCACTGTTGGTAAGCTGAGCAAAAATGTCTTACTTCAGGAATCTGTCTGGAAGCAAGAATGGCTTTGGATCTGTTCCAGGCTCTTTGAAGAAAGTACCTGATGTCCAAACACCTTGATTAGAAAACTGCTCAGTGGTTGTTCAACACTGCTCATTTTCATCCAACACTATGTTTATCTTCTTTATTTCATGTCTCTCTCTTAGCAGCAAGTTCCAGCCTGGTGTAGTCACGAAGCATTAGCTCAATATTGGCTAAGTAAAGCAAGAAGAGTCTGCATGAGCATGGTTCTCACAGCAGTGCCATGGTTAAAGCTGACATCAGTGGGCAGGCTTCCCCCAGCTCTTGGGAAGGACTCATCCAGGGACTCCCCAGCCCAGCCCTAGAAAATTTTATGAGAGCACACTGTATTTTATTGCCATTTCCCTGTGTTCTCAAAGAACAGCAGCTCAAACTTCTGCATTAACTCTGCAAACCACACAGGCAGCCTAAGTGCCTGGAACCACCTGCACATAAAGTTTCACATAGAGCACCTGCAAGAACCTCAATTTGTGTGCCAACACGAAGCTGAGAACATACAGACTAGGAAGAAACAAAATTTCATCAGAATTTTTTTTCCCAAGCCTAGCACAAAGTAGTTTCACACAAAACCACTCATCTGAAGTCAGCCTTACAAGGAGCAGGAAGCTCTTCAGGAACAGAGGGCAAGGTACTGTTTGCCAGTTCTGTGACACTTTTGTCTGATCTACATTTGATAGAATAAGCCTGCATGCCACCACCATCCAAGACTGTGTCTAGGGCTGTCTGAGACCAAACTTCATTATTAAATCCAGAAACACATCACCTGAAGAGTAAACCTATTGAGTTAATTATTCTGTGCTTTTAGCACAGAATATACCAGCCTACTGAGTCTGGTTCTACAGAAGCAGAAATCTACCACTTCCACACAAAAAGCTGCAGCCTCCAGTTCTTACCAGAAGATTCCCTTCATATTTATGAAACCAAATCAATCAACATTCTCAAAGGCTCCAATTTCAGTGCAAGTTACATCTTAATTGTATTTAAAATGTCTTCTGGAAACTACTGAATGTCTTCTCCTTCCATTTCTCACAGCGTCTCAGGCACAGACAAGGAACTGCCCGGGAACATACTGCAGTACCCACACAGACTTCTGGTTTGGTTCTGTTGTGTTAACAAAGCACATCCATCCCAGCTGAATTTGCCTTGTAGAGGAGATGCAAGCAGCACTGCTTAGTATGCTTCCTAATTGCCTCTAACAAGGTTTGAGTGAAGGACAGAACAAATGCAAACAAAATTATCTTACTTTCTATTGCACTTGAGTTTTGACAGACTGGAAGCCTTCCAAATTCTCCTTCTATGTTGTGGTTAAAATAGGAACACCCAGTCTGCAACAAATGGAGAGTGGTGCAATTAAACATGTTAGCTGCTGAAGAACTGTCATCTCTGGAGCTGCCTTGAAGCACGATGAGCCAACAAATTTGCCTACTTAGGAAGCATCATGTGCACCATGACTGAAGTTTTGTGACATTAACACAGACCCTTCAAGAATAAGAAGTGATACAAATCGCTGCAAGCTCCGCTTGCTAAGCTTAGGATTGCTCCCTAAATACGACACAAATAGAATCAGTCTAAACCTATCCACTTTTCCAACGCCCATTAAGGCCTCCTAAATGAAAAGTCTGTCCTTGGGGGCAGTTTGTCACATCACAAAATGGTGACATACGCACCACGACAGGCTGACATTATCCCACCCCACCAACAAGTAAATGTCACGATTGTGACATAAGTGTTGCCCTACAACCACCTTTTGCTGGCCTCAATGATACCACGCACAAATATTTGACCATGTGAAGCAAAGAGAACCGCTGACACCTCTGAGGCCAGAGCAGGGCAACTCTGTTCCCTTGTGTAAGCCAACATCAGCATACTCATTCCCAGTTCTACAGCACCAGAAATGCCTCCAGTGCTACCAGGTCTGGTCCAGCCACACACAAACCACACTACCAATCTGACCACGAGCAGTCTGATGCAGGAGAAGTTAGGTCGTTGCATTAGTCAAGCTAAATGAAGCAGTAACAACTCTCCAGCCAGCATCTTTTAGCAGTAACAGGGAAGGGTGAATCTAAATTAGTCTTCTAATTATTTCCTCTTTAACTTGACTATATAAGCCATTAACTAAGTGATACAGTACAATGCCCTGAAAATTATTATTATAGAACAGACCTGTTTGCTTCGCTACTGTCCCTTCAACAACAAGTGAGGGAGGAGAACAAAGGCACCATCATTTCCCCCCCCCATGTAGACAGACTGATGATACCTACCAAAACCAGGGGTCCTTCCTCAGAATTATCAGCATGTGATTCAGAAGGTACAAAAAGCAGCTGAATATACTAAAAAAAATTAGAATAGAATAGAATAGAATAGAATAGAATAGAATAGAATAGAATAGAATAGAATAGAATAGAATAGAATAACCAAGGTTGGAAGAGACCCTGAAGATCATCGAGTCCAACCTGCAACCACAACCCCACAACTAGACCATGGCACCAAGTGCCACATCCAGTCCCCTCCTGAACGCCTCCAGGGACGGAGACTCAACCACCTCCCGGGCAGCCCATTCCAATGACGAATCACTCTCTCGGTGAAGAACTTCCTCCTCACCTCCAGCCTAAACTTCCCCTGTTGCAGCTTGAGACTGTGTCCCCTTGTTCTGGTGCTGGTTGCTAGGGAGAAGAGGCCAACCCCTTCCTGGCTACAACCACCCTTCAGGTAGTTGTAGAGAGCAATGAGGTCGCCCCTGAGCCTCCTCTTCTCCAGGCTAAGCAACCCCAGCTCCCTCAGCCTCTCCTCATAGGGCTGTGCTCGAGGCCTCTCCCCAGCCTTGTTGCCCTTCTCTGGACACTTTCAAGTGTCTCAATGTCCTTCTTAAACTGAGGGGCCCAGAACTGGACACAGTACTCAAGGTGCGGCCTAACCAAAGCAGAGTACAGGGACACAATGACCTCCCTGCTCCTGCTGGCCATACTATTCCTAATGCAGGCCAGGGTGCGGTTGGCCCTCTTGGCTGCCTGGGCACACTGCTGGATCATGTTCAGCTTCCCATCAACCAGCACCCCCAGGTCCCTCTCTGCCTGGCCGCTCTCCAGCCACTCTGACCCCAGCCTGTAGCACTGCATGGGGTTGCTGTGGCCAATGTGCAGAACCCGGCACTTGGATGTGTTCAATCTCATGCCATTGGACTCTGCCCATCTGTCCAACCTGTCGAGGTCTCTCTGCAAAGCCTCTCTGCCCTCCAGCAGATCAACTCCTGCCCCCAGCTTGGTGTCATCTGCAAATTTACTGATGATGGACTCAATGCCCTCATCCAGATCATCAATAAAGATGTTGAAGAGCATGGGCCCCAGCACTGATCCCTGGGGCACACCACTAGTGCCTGGCTGCCAGCTGGATGTGGCACCATTCACCACCACTCTCTGGGCTCGGCCCTCCAGCCAGTTCCTAACCCAACGCAGTGTGCTCCTGTCCAAGCCATGGGCTGCCAGCTTGGCCAGGAGTTTGCTGTGGGGGACTGTGTCAAAGGCCTTGATGAGGTCCAGGTAGACCACATCCACCACTAGTCCTGATCTGTTACCAGCATGAGACTCATGTGGTTAGCAATGAGGGACCCCCCCTAATACTCTCGGGGCTTAAATAGATCTTAATTAATATGGTGACTAGTAGGGTCGCAGCACAAGCCCGGAGATCGGATCCAGAACACACTGAAGCCCTTTGGGTTCAGAAGCACTGCTGTGGTGGGCTAACCCCATTCTGAAAACAAAACCAAAACAGGGGGAGGGCTTGCAGGTACTTTTCCCTCCCTGCAGGGCGTTTTCCCCCTGGGAAACTGAGTCTGTTCCACTCCCCCTCCCTGCCCAGCTAGGGTACAAAAAACAGGACACAGCAGCTATTGGGTCTCCTTTTGGCTCCTGCCTCTCCTGGATGAGAGCTACTGCGGCTGCTTGGCTGCTTTCCTGCTCCTCTGCCACGTGGTTGCGTCTGATCATTCTCCCTGCTGCCTCTGCACCTCTTCAGAGAGAGATTGGTTTTGTATGCTTCTTCTTTGTCCCCCTCCCATCCATCCTTGTTCCTTGCCCTTGTGAACCTTACCTGTTATTGTTATATAGAGAGAGACATAGATATAGATAGATAGATAGATAGATAGATAGATAGATAGATAGATAGATATTCTGCTTAAAGAAAACTCTTTACGTCTGTACTTCCAAGCCGACTCCAAATTATTGTTTGGTGGATTTCCTCCTTTGCTTTCCCCCTCTCTGTTGGGAGGGAGGAGGGGGAGCAGGGGAGAGATTCTCAGCCTTGCCCCCATCTTGGCTCTTAACTCCCAGTTAAGGATTAAACCACCACAACTGCTCACATAGCTAAGTGACAGCAGAGTGCATCAGTGAACTCTGAAGAAAGACCTCAATATAGGGAGCTCTCTCCAACAGGAAAGCTACAAGGGCTCAGATCCCATTTCTCTCTGTTGAGTTGACTGTCTGGTGCAAGGAGATTGATGCAGGAATCAATTCACTCAAGCCAGCTGGTTTCCCTCTATCTGCAGTGATGGTAAGTTGAGCAGGATATTAGTTTTTTCCACCTGATGTGCCTTCCAAATGTAACATGATGACACTAGTGATGCTGAACAGCTTTCTAGCTACAGCAGCTAGAAAGATTAAATTAACCAATCCATAGAAAGGGAGCTAGAGGACTAAGAGACTGTAAGAAGACAAAGAAAGGCAAAACCAACAAAGCTCTGCTTGAGCTAATGACTCTGATTTTTCCTAGTTAAACTCAGTAACAGAGAAACATTTAGGGGGGAAAAAAATGAGAGGAAAAATGGGAAGAAACAACAGTGTAAGATTCAGCATTTAAAATATAATACCTCTTTACTTTCCCTCATTTTGTAGGCTCCTGCACCTCTTCTTTTCCATTACTGTGAACATTCCACTAACTGTGAGACAAATCAAACCTAAGAACCCTTCTGTCCCAGATGAAATTCAAGTCAATGAAATGGTGCTGCTTTACTCTAGCCGAGAAATATAACCACAGCACGGGTTCCCATGGAGCCTACAGACAGTCCCCTGTAATTGAATGGTTTTATTGATACCCTTCAACCCAAGAGCACTTAGAAAACATTATTTTAAAATCATGAAGTGTTTGTAAACAAGAATGAGCAAGATTTTCTAAATCTACCTTTGGCACTTCTTCAGACCTTAAGAAACTTGATTGTGCCTGTTTAATAATTGGCCTTAAAGCAACTCAAGAGAAAAGGGTGGATTTTTGCTTTAACAGAATCACCAGCTTCCACTGGAGAAAACCCTAGTTAATTACAGGCTCACAGGATGTTAGGGGTGAGAAGGGACCTCCAGAGGTCATCGAGTCCAACCCCCTGCCAGAGCAGGACCATACAATCTAGCTCAGGTCACACAGGAACACATCCAGACACGCCTTGAAAGCCTCCAGAGAAGGAGACTCCACAACCTCTTTGGGCAGCTTGTTCCAGTGCTCTGTGACCCTTACAGTGAAGAAGTTCCCCCCTGTGTTGAGGTGGAACCTCCTGTGCTGCAGCTTACATCCATTGCTCCTTGTCCTACCCCAGGAAGCAAGTGAGCAGAGCCTGTCCCCTCCCTCCTGACCCCCAGCCCTCAGATATTTATAAACATTTATTATATCCCCTCTAAGTCTTCTCTTTTCCAGACTAAAAGCCCCAGGTCCCTCAGCCTCTCCTCATAAGGCACGGGTTCCAGCCCCCAATCCCTATGCCCTGCAAACTTGGAATGAACAAGCAGGATTCCTTGTATCTATCAAAACACCTGCATCAAGCAGCACACCAGAGGATCAGCTGGTTTAAAGTCAAATGCTGAGACATCAAAGGCATTTTTATACACTTGGCAAGAGTGAGACATTTGAATACTCTTAGGTAAACTTTCAGAAATTAAAATTGAGCCCCACTTGTTGATAAGAACACAAACTGTGTTGGTCATGTACCAGCAGGATAAGGGCTTGAATTGAAAATTACTCCTGGTTCAGATGAGGTTGTCCATGAGTTGTGCCAGGGAGGGGTTGGGCTGGAGATGAGGAAAAATTTCTTTGCTGCAACCAGTGGTCAGGGATTGGAAGAGGCTGCCCAGGGAGGTGGTTGGAGTTGCCACCCCTGGAGGCGTTCAAGAAACGTGTGGCCGTGGCACTTGGGGACACGGTGTAATGCCCATGGTGGTGTTGGGTTGATGGTTGGACCTGATAATCTTGGAGGTCTTTTCCAACCCAAACAATTCTGTGATTCTTTTCCAACCCAAACAACTCTGTGATTCTGCGTTACAGACATTTATTCAGCTTTAAATAACCCAGGAAAACATTCACCATATAGCACATGTCCATATGCTAGTACCATCATCCAACACTTCCCAAAAGATGCTTTAATACATTCCACAGAAGCAAAAAGACATCTAAAAACTACTTCTGCCATGCATCTTTCTTTCTAGACACAACATCAATTCAAGAGAAATGGCACCCTTTAAAATCCCAACCTGGTGAGAAACTTGCAGTAGAAAACAGGTACTTTGCAAACTATGTGTTGAGAGCTCTCCTTGTCATTGGATGGAATTTGTTTGAATGTAAACACTATTTTAATCAATATAGCAAGGAATAGTTTTGAAATGCTAAGATGGAGCTACATTTCCACATGATTTCCTAGAATCATGGAACTGTTTAGGTTGGAAAAGGCCTTTAAGATCATGAAGTTCAACCAAAAACCTTGCACTGGCAAGTCCATCCCTAAACTGACCTCACCAGTGCCAAGTAGAGAGGGACACAGAATCACCGAGGTTGGAAGAGACCTCAAAGATCATCAGGTCCAACCTGTCACCACAGATTTCATGACTACTAAACCATGGCACCAAGTGCCACGTCCAATCCCCTCTTGAACACCTCCAGGAATGGGGACTCCACCACCTTCCCGGGCAGCACATTCTAGTGGCTAAAAGCTCTCTCTGGGAAGAACTTTCTCCTCACCTCCAGCCTAAACTTCCCCTGGCACACCTTGAGACTGTGTCCTCTTGTTCTGGTGCTGGTTGCCTGGGAGAAGAGACCAACCCCCTCCTGGCTACAACCTCCCTTCAGGTAGCTGTAGACAGCAATTAGGTCTCCCCTGAGCCTCCTCTTCTCCAGACTAAACAATCCCAGCTCACTGTCCAGTCATGCTGGCCACACTATTTCTGATACAAACCAGGAAGCCATTGGCACTTTTGGCCACCTAAGCACAGAGCTGGCTCATAGTACTCCCAGTGCTGACCAACACCTGCAGGTCCTTTTCTGACAAGCACCTTTCCAGTCACTCTCCCCCAAGCCTGGAGCATTCATGGGGTTGTTGTGACCCAAGTGCAGCACTTGGCCTTTTTGAATCTCACACAACTGGCCTCTGCTCATTAAAGCTAAGAGCAAATAAACTATGATAATTTTTCAATTAAACCTAGATGAGCAGCACAGTAATTTCACTGAAGGGTAATACACAAATTCTTTTTTAGATGGCTTGTGCAGATTACAGACCTGGAAATGGGATTCTGAGTCCTTCATTTCTAATTATGATCATTTAAACTCACCCAGAAGCTTGACACAGAAGCAGTGGATTTCATTTCTGTGGTGGGTTGAAATTCACACACCCCCACAAATTAACTTTGCCAGACAAGTTCATTTGGAAGCAAATTGGTCTCTTCTCCCAGGCAACCAGCATCAGAACAAGAGGACATAGTCTCAAGCTGCACCAGGGGAAGTTTAGGCTGGAGGTGAGGAGAAAGTTCTTCCCAGAGAGAGTAATTGGCCATTGGGATGTGCTGCCCAGGGAGGTGGTGGAGTCTCCAACCCTGGGGGTGTTTAGGAAGAGACTGGATGTGGCACTTGGTGCCATGGTTTAGTAGACATGAGGTCTTGGGTGACAGGTTGAACTTGATGATCTTTGAGGTGTCTTCCAACCTTATTGATTCTATGACATTAAAGCATTCCCAATCTAAAACTCATCCTCAATGACTTTTAAGAGATCACTTCACAGCTTATGGCCTGGGGGCAAGAGGTGAAATACACTGTTCCTAGGCCAGTTTCGATTTAGATGATGCATTTTGTGGACACTGTTTGTGTTGGGTGTTTTTAAACACCTGCTATAGCTATCCTCCCAGGCTGCAGATACTGCAATGAATGCAAGATCGCCTCAAGCAACGCTGTGCTGTCTGTCCAAGCCTGCAGACAGCATGTGACCAAGTGTGAACATCTACATTCAGTGGAATGGCAACTCCCAAACTGATGACATGTCTGTGTCATTATTAACCATGTCTTTGAAGATGTTGTGGGTGTTTTTTTTCCAGCTAGAACTGGGAAGATGATACTATTTAAGCCCTCAGGGGTGAGGAAGGTGATTTAATACACAGAGAAGGAAATGAAGGCAGAATAACAAAGGAGACACAGAGAACAGAGGAGGAACGAGAGACATACAAAAAAGCAGACAGAAAAGTAACAGAAACAAAGGACAGACACAGAAGGTGCCTAGAAGCAGGCAGAGATTCAGACTGAGTGATGGCGACTGTGACAATCAGGTTCAGTTAATAAATAGAAGTCTATTTAGCAGCTGGGGAAAAAAAAACCCTTGCATATTTTGTGCAAACCCTCCACACACAACAGACTGTGGATCAAAGCCTCTATATCACTTCCTGGCACACAGTCTATGCCTAAATGGGAATTTCAGTGCTCTCATCTGAATGGGCTTGACTTCTGAGCTACCGACCCCTGTGAAACAACCACGCTGGCCTGAGCCCTGCTCCCTCAGGGAGCCTCAATATACTCCACAAAACACAGCAGTGCAACCACCAGACTTGCTGGCAGTTTCTGCAAACCAGATAAAGATTATATCCTACTTTAGCCTTACATTCCCATCTTCTGGAATTATCTCTCCGAAGCCACAGACACTAGAGCCAAGATGTAATCCCTCACAATAATGTGGTCATTGATTCCAACAGGAAGTGGAGGGTCTTCTTTGCAGCCAGCTCCAGCATTCAGGAAACATCTCTTGCCTCAGCAGCACACACAAAAACAGCTCAAACATTCTTGCATGCTTGCAGACTGCCCAAGACAAACCAAGTCCACCCACTGCTTGCCTTCCATTCCATTCTTACATTGGGCCAGTTCATGCCAGTTTAAGAAGTGGGGTTTCAGCAGTGAACTAAACTAAACATAAATAGTCTATCCTGATCATTTACCAGCTAACAAGCCAGCTCTCACACTGGCTGTGTGTGGCAGCCTGATATCAATCATCTCCCTCTTCTACCCCAAGCATCTTCTAAAAAAGAAATGGAACACAGGGCATGAGGTGCTTATACCATGAACTTAAAAAATGTTCTCTCCCAGAGCTTAGTGAAAGCAACACCAAGGTTCACAGCCCTCAAAGTGTAGCCCACCTTTCAAAAAAACACATCTTTTTTTAAAGCAGCTGGGAGAGGAGGGAGGAAAAGGAGATCTTGGTGGTGGTCCTCGGTACTCTGCACAGTAGCGCTTGAGAGATGCTCCAGGAAGATGAGCATATGCATTTCATTAGGAACTGAGAACACCTCCACTGAGTTACCCCTGATGGTTTATAAGCAGAGGTGCCTAGTTCAGCCTATGCAGAGGAATCATAGAATCATTGGGGTTGGAAGGCACCTCAAGGACCAGCCAGTTCCAACCCCCTTGCCGTGGGCAGAGACACCTCACATTACATCAGGTTGCTCACAGCCACATCCAGCCTGGCCTTCAAAACCGCCAGGGAGGAGGCTTCCACCACCTCCCTGGGCAACCTGTGCCAGTGTCTCACCTCCCTCAAGGGGAAGAACTTCTTCCTAACATCCAATCTGAGTTTACCCATTTCTAGTTTTGTTTCATTCCCCCAGGCCTATCATTACCTGACACCCTAAAAGTCCCTCCCCAGCTTTCTTGTAGCCCCCTTCTGATGCTGGAAGGCCACAATAAGGTCTTTTCAGAGGCTTCTCTTCTCCAGACCGAACAGCCCCAACTCTCTCAGTCTGTCTTCATAGGAAA
Organism: Picus viridis; assembly: GCA_033816785.1. Classification (NCBI taxonomy): domain Eukaryota; kingdom Metazoa; phylum Chordata; class Aves; order Piciformes; family Picidae; genus Picus; species Picus viridis. The sequence continues at coordinate 14,151,920 of CM066583.1, forward strand.
GGAGCTCCAGCCCTCAGATCATCTTTGTGGCCCTTCTCTGGACAGGTTCCAGCACATGCATGTCTGTCTTGTAATAGGGGCTCCAGAACTGGATGCATTACTCCAGGTGGAATGCATTCCCCTACATCTTCTCTTGCAGAATCTGGTGGGAGCCAACAGCTCAATCAGTGAACTGCAAAGTGGGTTTCACAAAGCTAGAGAAATGCTGCTCAGCTGATGCACAACATACTCTCCTTCTTCTCTTCTTTACAGTGGTTTTAGAGTTTAGAAATAATGTCTGTGTTCCAAGAGAAATTTACAACACTGAGGGCAGGCTGCTTGCTCCAACAACACGGGCACTGTTGTTCTATCCACACATCCTCCCTGCTCCAGTATGTGCTCAGCAGCACCTCAGTGGATGTCTCATAGGAGAGAGGAAAAATTAACTCTGGATTCTTTCCTATTTGTTTTTCCTATCGGGCTGGGAAACATCAAAAAGAAGAGGATCAGATTTCAGCTGACCCTATCAGCACTGGCCTCCCTCGTCCAAGGGACAGAAAAGCTCAGAACCACCAGCAGCAACACTTTCCCAATTCTCTACCCCCAGCAGTGGCACAGCCAAGGGCAGCCAGGGAGTTTATCAGCCCTCTACAGTCTGTCAGTGCTGCTCAGGACACAGGTCCCGCTCCAAAGCCACTGTACTCCAACATAAGTGTTCTGCATAGTTTCTGTTCAGTTTGTACTTCTCACTCAGGGCAAAGAACACGTTTCAAGTCTACTCTCAAGGCAGCAAGCCTTTTGACATGCTTGCTGTTATGTGGTTGGGTAACAGGCAGGGAACCATAGGAAACCACTTCTTAAAAGCCAAACAAATTAGCAAAATACGAAATGGGTCTCTGAATCAAATGTTGCTCCTTCTGATGAGGTCCCAGTGCCTGTGTGGCACGTGAGCCCTGGGGGGGGGGGGAAGGACAACCACTCAGTTCATAGGGCCTGCTTGCTCCTCAGCTCTAACCACATGAAATACTCCAATAGGCAGGACTCCAAAGCCCTATACACATCGCTTAGTCTCTGTGGTTTATGAGACTAACATAAGAGCGGCCAGAAGGAACGAGGCTCACGTAGCAGATCTGCAACCAATATAGAGAAGCCCAAGCTAATATGAACCCTCGCTGGCCACAACAGGGCTCCATGAAGTGCTCAGAAGGAGCACAGTGGGGTCACTCCAAAAAACAGCTGGGAACCTACAGACAGAAGTATGTTAACACCAACCTGCCATGGAGTAGGGTACAAGGTTAGTTGAGATTAGAGCATGTGAGTGCCAACACAGAGCAGATCCCAGTGGCTGGACTTTGACTTCCTTTCCACTGCAGGCTGAAGTGAGTTGACCAAAAGTGCGTGTTTTTGTGCCACCCAACTGCTTGTGCTTACAGGTCTCCAGCAGTACCAATCTGGTCCCTTGGCACCTACAGGCATTTTGGGCAACACATTTCCCTGCACTTCACCTCAAGAACACTGGACCAGGCTGAATGTTAGAGCTCTCTGTATGTATACTGCATCCCCATGGGGCCTGCTGCCTGGTGGTGATAAATGAGCAGAAAAGATGTCTCTATGACCCAGAAAGTAACCCACCTGTCTTTGGCACGGGTCACTTTTGCTTTGTGTACTTCCAGGTTTAAGCCTCATCCATGTAGCCCAAAAGAGTGATTCCAACATATTTCTCTAGCTTTCCATCTCCTCAGACATCTGTCTTGCAGTGACAATTGCTGGTGGAGGCACAGCAATGCATTAACTATAAATAGGCTGTTCATCAACACCTGAGAAAAGCAACTTTGCTTTATGGTAGCTCAGTTAGGGAGGGCAGGCTACACCCTGCTGGAGTTTACAGACTGAACAAATCATCATCATTCTCACCTGTTATTAGCCTGGAGAAGAGGAGGCTCAGGGCAGACCTTATTGCTCTCTACAACTAACTCAAGGGTGGTTGTAGATAGGAGGGGGGTTGGTCTCTTCTCCCAGGCAACCAGCACCAGAACAACAGGACACAGTCTCAAGCTGTGCCAGGGGAAGTTTAGGCTGGAGGTGAGGAGAAAGTTATTCACAGGGAGAGTTGTTGGCCATTGGAATGTGCTGCCCAGGGAGGTGGTGGAGTCCCCATCCCTGGAGGTGTTCAAGAGGGCATTGGACGTGGCACTTGGTGCCATCGTTTAGTAGTCATGCGGTCTTGGGTGACAGGTTGGACTTGATGATCTTCGAGGTCTTTTCCAACCTTATTGATTCTATGATGATTCTATGATTACAGAAACACTTAAAGGCCATCGGCTTAGAGCAGAGCCCCAGTGTACCACAACTTGCTCATACTGCCCTTTCCCTGTGGCAGGGTCAGGCTAGGGAGCAAAGTGGCAGTAACACTGACACAGAAAGTGTGTTCAGAGAGTGTAGCCTGCCATCTGATAGAGCTGAACACCCTGGCCAGCAACCATGGGTCTCCTGCTCAGTGGGAATAAGAACAGATCACTGTAGTTGGTGTTTGCAAGTTTCATAGTATCAGCCAGGGTTGGAAGGGACCACAAGGATCAGCTAGTTCCAACACCCCTGCCATGGCCAGGGACACCCCACACTAGATCAGGCTGGCCAGAGCCTCATCCAGCCTGGGCTTAAACACCTCCAGGGATGGGGCTTCAACCACCTCCCTGCACAACCCATTCCAGGGCTTCACCACTCTCATGGGGAAGAACTTCCTCCTCACATCCAGCCTGAATCTCCCCACCTCCAGCTTCATTCCATTCCCCCTAGTCCTATCACTACCTGAGATCCTGAGCAGTCCCTCCCCAGCCTTCTTGTATCCCCCTTCAGATCCTGGAAGGCCACAATGAGGTCACCTCGGAGCCTTCTCTTCTCCAGACTGAACAGCCCCAACTCCTTCAGTCTGTCCTCATAGGAGAGGTGCTCCAGCCCTCTGCTCATCCTCGTGGCCCTTCTCTGGACACCTTCCAGCCCCTCCAGATCCCTCCTGTAATAGGGGCTCCAGTACTCCAGGTGGGGTCTCAGCAAAGCTGAGTAGAGGGGGAGAATCACCTCCCTTGACCTGCTGGCCACACTTCTCCTGATGCAGCCCAGGCTCTGATTGGCTTTCCGGGCTGCAAGTGCACACTGAGAGCTCCTGTTGAGCTTCTCCTCCACCAGCACCCCCAAGTCTCTCTCCTCAGGGCTGCTCTCCAGCCACTCCCTGCCCAGCCTGGATATGTGCCTGGGATTGCCTCGACCCAGATGCAGGACCCTGCACTTGGCCTTGTTGAAGCTCATGAGGTTGGCTTGTGCCCACCTCTCCAGCCTGTCAAGGTCCCTCTGGATGGATCCCTTCCCTCCAGCGTGTCTGCTGCACCACACAGCTTGGTGTCACCAGCAACCTTGCTGAGGGTGCACTCAATGCCACTGTCCATGGCACCCACAAAGATGTTGAACAAGACTGGTCCCAGGACTGATCCCTGGGACATGCACCCATTGACAGCCACTCTTTGGGTGTGGCCATCGAGCCAGTTCTTTAAGTAAGTTTCTACAACAGTTGATGCAGTTTTACATTATCTTGAATGAGCTTCCAAAGATCATAGAAGAAACAAACTTCATTAAGTAAATGGCAGGGGGAAAAACATTAAATACACCTACTTCATCTGCTAGAACAAACTTCTAACAACCACAGAGATTAGCACTTGCTAATGACCAAAATAAGTGGGTTTGTCACCTCCCTTGTACACAGGGCACACACAAAGTTTCTTACTTTTACTTACTGCAGTGAAGAGGTAGCAAAAGTGAGTTATAAAAGAAAATTCTAAATGGCAAAACAGATGTTATCCAGAGAAACATTTACCAGTGTAAAGAGTAGGAAAGGTACAAACACTGAGAAAGAAGCTGAGTTGTTTAAGTATAATGGTAAAGGAGGGCAGAAAAGAATTATGTTAAACACAGGTTAAGTTTCACTGAAAATGGCTTTAGTCACATAATCTTTAGTCTGCCCAATGATCCTGAAGGGCCAGAGTCTAGGCATTTAAATTAAACTGCTCTACACTTAAAAGGAGACCTGATCAAAACAAACATCAGAACAACAAGAGAAGTTTGCATGACCTGTGAGAGCCTTTTCTTCTCCAGTTCATACAGTGTACTGAGAGACAATCAAAGGGACAAAGAAACCACAGATGTGATTTTCTACAGTCATGCCTCTTTTAGGTGTTATGGTGATAACCATTACTTTCATATCAAAGCAACGGTGATCCTAAGGGATAGGGAAGCACTGTTATTCTCACATTGCAGGTGGGAAATTGAGGCATAAAATCCCCTATATAATGCAAGTTATTTCAGGTGGTACTGGTGAGGTAACTGCCAAAGCTCCTCAGTACTTCCATTCTACTTCGACTTAACCCAACAGCCCTTCATTTGGAACCTCACACTCTGCCTCTGTCCAAGCCTCACATTTCCCTCAAGTATCACTGTGAACACCACATCACTGCCTGAAAGCTTACAGAAAGGTGATGGGGCTGGGCAGAGCCCGCCCCCCAGGGCACCACCCACGCTCCCAGTCCTGCAACACAGCAGCGCCTCAGCGTCCCTCCTCTTGCCACAACGGCCTCACCCAGAGCTGACAAAATCCACTGGGATCCAGGAACAGTTCCCCACTCCAGTGAGTCCAGCACAAGGGCCAGCACACACCTGCCACACGGAGCCCTGTGAAACACAGCCTCTCACAAGAGGTGACACTGCCCTCCCTTGCCACTGCACAACAGCACTGGGGCTAGAGTGCTTACCCAGCAGAAGAGTCTAAATCCTCCTTCTGCATGAATAGTTGAAGTACACATCTCCTGCCAGAACAGAGACTCACAACCCTTACTGCTAAAGCTGTTCCACTTTTTCTTGGCACGTTGCATATCTATTGGTTTGGACAAAAGCAAGACAGAACCACCACCCCCCTGCACACATACACACACGGTGGGCAGGTTTCTAAACTCCTGCTTAACTCTCAGCTCAGAGGGGAGATTGGAGCCCTTGCCCCAGTGACTGCCTATGTATGAATATCCCAAATTATAAGAAAAGGAAAAAAAATAATTAAAAAGGGGGAGGCAAAACAGGGAGGAGGCAAAACAGGGAGGAGGCAAAACAGGGAGGAGGCAAAACAGGGAGGAGGCAAAACAGGGAGGAGGCAAAACAGGGAGGAGGCAAAAAAACAGGGAGGGAAAACAGGGAGGCAAAACAGGGAGGAGGCAAAACAGGGAGGAGGCAAAACAGGGAGGAGGCAAAACAGGGAGGGGCAGGAGGCAAAACAGGGAGGAGGCAAAACTTGATCAGCAGTTGGAGCAGTCCTTGGACTGAAACTTAGACCTCTGTGTAATTTCTGTCATGCTACATCCTTTAAGCACAGAACTCTGCTTCTCAGGGATGTATGCAGGTAGAACTGTAACTATAAATTCTTGAGAGCTGCACATGGATTTTCCTGCAGTATCTACCACAACAGAGTCTTAATCTGTAACTGAAAGCCCAACAGCCACACTACAATAAGGAAATAACTGCAGCAGCAGCAATAAACTCCAGATATTTGGGTGAGGAAGAACTTTAAAAGCTGTGGTTAAGCAAAGTTTGTCACCTAGGCCCCTCTACAAGAAGTGGTGAGAGGGGCACATGCTTTCAGAAGTCAAACCATCCAAACTTTCTCACTCATACCAAACTTTCTCAGTGCTAATATGTTAAGACTGTCAGGTGAAAGATCAAACCAGGGAACATCTCCACCTCTGTCCTACTGCAGAATTCCAAGCTCAGGTTTGAAAGCTGAAGTTAGGCATGACAAAGGATCCCATCCATCACTCCTTTCACAAGCGGTTTTGTCATTGGTGATTTGTTAGGGTTTTAAATTCTTATTCCTGGGGCAGAGGTTTGAGGATGGGAATGATTGATAAAGAATGTGAGACCACGGGAACAGAAATGCTGAAGGAATGCTGCAGGTCATCAGGTTTCATCCTGAGCTATGGCAAGCAGTCATATGCTGCAGACTACTTTCAGCTACTCTTAGCTGCTGCTTTAGTGAATTTGTGCTTTCAGGAACTAGAAGGGCAACATGGCTGATGACAGGCCTTGAGCACAAGCCCTGTGAGGAGAGGCTGAGGGAGCTGGGATTGTTTAGCCTGGAGAAGAGGAGACTCAGGGGTGACCTCATTGCTCTCTACAACTACCTGAAGGGTGGTTGTAGCCAGGTGGGAGTTGGTCTCTGCTCTCAAGCAACCAGCACCAGAACAAGAGGACACAGACTCAAGCTGCACCAGGGGAAGTTTAGGCTGGAGGAGAGGAGAAAGTTCTTCACTGAGTTGTTTGCCATTGGAATGTGCTGCCCAGGGTGGTGGAGTCACCATCTCTGGAGGTGTTCGAGAGGGGACTGGATGTGGAACTTGGTGCCATGGTTTAGTCATGAGGTCTGTGGTGACAGGTTGCACTTGATGATCTTTGAGGTCTCTTCCAACCTTGGTGATTCTGTGAAGCACTCACTTGCACCGTACTGCAGATCATCTCTCCTTATCCGACCATGACAGACTTGGCAATGTTAGATTTATGGTTGGACTGGATGTCTTATGAAGAACTTCCCCAACCTAAATGACTCCATGAAAATATTTCACTTGGGCATACAAAGAGCTTGGCATAAAGCCTCCATGATCTTGGGAAGTTTCATGCTTCAAATTCATAGTTGAGTACACACCTCACAGAACTTCCTGGTTTAGCCAAACAGTTACTTTTTTTTTTTCCTCCTGTCTGAAAAGCTCCTCAGCAGATTCCTAACACTGTCAAGCTTGGGAAGAATGCATTATGTTCCCACTGTGATATGTGAACCTGTTATCAAGAGCCTAAACACGTACCTAATGATTGGTATTAAGCCAGATTCGGCTCATCACGCACATGGAACACATCAGTGGCATCGGAGAGAGGATTTCAATCTGGTGTTTGTCTTTAGTGTCCATTGCTAAACTTCCCTCACAGATTTCCAGTCTCTGCCTTCATCCCAGTGTTGCCACAGCAGCAGCTGCTCAAGCTAGGGCCGCCAGCACCTTGCTCCTAAGCAAACTAGGCAATGCCAGTTAAACCAGCAAACCAGGTAAAATCAGGCATGACTGCAGGTGTGGAGGGCAGCACATGGAGGAGGACTTTCAAGTGTATTTGAAACACACACTTAATAATTATGTATGTATCAGTTTTAAGTGCCTGTTTAGAGGACAAGAAGAGCTGCTCTCTCTTTCCTATAGCAGCTGAAACGTGGAGAGAGCTCAGCTGGCAGAGACACGACCAGCAAGCTGTAAGACTGGACAAGAGAGTAAGCAGAGCCCGGCAGAAGCAAATAAATTTAGGGGGGTGGGGGGGAGATGTTAAACTCCACAGTTACCTCAGATCAAAATCATTCTGCTTTCTGTGTGGGATTCTGCTGTTCCATTCAAATACGATTATGGGCTTTGGTTTCTGGTCTTTATCGCACTATCATCTTGAGCATTTTAAACCCCCTCTCCCTCTGGGAAATCTGCCTTTCACTTTGCAGTGTATCTGCCATTTATCAAAGATCTGAGCTGTCAGGGGTTTTGACCTCGTGCTCCCTTCAGTTTCATAAGCAGCAGCCCGGCCGCTCCGGAGAAACGGCACCAAAACCATCCCACAAATGGACTTTTGGCCAGTTTGGCTAGAGCTACTTACATTTACTGCTACAGACACTGCGACAGCAATACTGAAGTCAATGCTTTTTATAGATTCCCCTCAGCAAAATTTACTGCAAACAGAACAAACCAGAAAACCAACTGAAAGAAAAGGTCTGCCCGAAGAATACGTTTACTGATCACTGGGCTGTATCAATCATCAATGGTGAAACTGTGCGGCAGAGAGTGGCATATTTTAAAACAAAAGGAAAAAATAAGTATCTGTATATCACAGAATCAATAAGGTTAGAAAAGACCTCAAAGTCTCAAGCTGCACCAGGAGAAGTTTAGGCTGGAGGTGAGGAGAAAGTTCTTCAATGAGAGAGTTGTTGGCCATTGGAATGGGCTGTGCAGGGAGGTGGTGGAGTCACCGTCCCTGGAGGTGATCAAGAGGGGATTGGATGTGGCACTTGGTGCCATGGTCTAGTCGTCGTGAGGTCTGTGGTGACAGGTTGGACTTGATGATCTTTGAGGTCTCTTCCAACTTTGATGATTCGGTGATTCTGTGATCATCAAGTCCAACCTGTCACCCAACACCTCACGACGACTAAACCATGGCACCAAGTACCACATCCAATCCCCTCCTGAACGCCTCCGGGGATAGAATAGAATAAACCAGGTTGGAAGAGACCTGCAAGCTCATCATGTCCAACCTATCATCCAACACCACCTAATCAACTAAACCATGGCACCAAGCACCCCATCAAGTCTCCCCCTGAACACCTCCAATGATGGTGACTCCACCACCTCCCGGGCAGCACATTCCAATGGGGAATCACTCTCTCTGTATAGAACTTCCTCCTAACATCCAGCCTAAACCTCCCCTGGCACAGCTTGAGACTATGTCCCCTTGTTCTGGTGCTGCTTGCCTGGGAGAAGAGACCAACCTCTGCCTGTTTACAACCTCCCTTAAGGTAGTTGTAGACAGCAATAAGGTCTGCCCTGAGCCTCCTCTTCTGCAGGCTAAGCAACCCCAGCTCCTTCAGCCTCTCCTCATAGGGCTGTGTTCCAAGCCCCCTCACCAACTTTCTTGCCCTTCTCTGGACACGCTCCAGCAAGTCAACATCCTTCCTAAACTGAGGAGCCCAGAACTGGACACAGGACTCAAGGTGTGGCCTAACCAGTGCAGTGTACAGGGGCACAATGACCTCCCTGCTCCTGCTGGCCACACTGTCCCTGATGCAGGCCAGGATGCCTTTGGCCCTCCTGGCTGCCTGGGCACACTGCAGGCTCATGTTCCACCACCTCCCTGGGCAGCACATTGCAATAGAGAGAAGCCTGGATCAGTTCAAGTTCCTTTGTGCAGCAATTGCTGTAGGTGTGCAATAAACCTTCCTTCTGACAAGGTGCTGCTAAATACTACACCTGGGGGGGGAAAAAACTTTGTGTATTTCTGTTTGCTTCCATAAATACTAAAGCTGGAAAAAACTTTGTATATTTCTATGTTTATTTCCATAAATACTAAGCCTGGGGGGAAAAAAAACTTTGTATATTTCCATGTTTGTTTCCATAAATACTAAACCTGGGAAAAAAAACTTTGTATCTTTCTATGTTTACTTCCATAAATACTACAACTGGGGAAAAAGAAAACCACCTTTGTGTATTTCCATGTTTATTTCCATAAATACTACACCTGGAAGTAAAAAACTTTGTATCTTTCTATGTTTACTTCCATAAATACTACACCAGAGGGACCTTGACAGGCTGGACAGCGTCCAACAGGAGGGCATTCAACAAGTCCAAGTGCCGGGTGCTGCACTTTGGCCACAACAACCCCAGGCAGAGCTACAGTCTGAGGTCAGAGTGGCTGAAGAGCAGCCAGGCAGAAAGGGACCTGGGGGGTACTGGTTGACAGCTGGCTGAACATGAGCCTGCAGTGTGCCCAGGTGGACAAGAAGGCCAGTGGCATCCTGGCATGCATCAAGAATAGTGTGGCCAGCAGGAGCAGGGAAGTCTTCCTGCCCCTGTACTCAGCACTGGTTAGGCCACACCTTGAGTCCTGTGTCCAGTTCTGGGCCCCTCAGAAGGACACTGAGACACTTGAAGGTGTCCAGAGAAGGGCAACAAGGCTGGGGAGAGGCCTTGAGCACAGCCCTGTGAGGAGAGGCTGAGGGAGCTGGGGTTGCTTAGCCTCCAGAAGAGGAGGCTCAGGGGAGACCTTATTGCTCTCTACAACTACCTGAAGGGAAGTTGCAGCCAGGAGGGGGTTGGTCTCTTCTCCCAGGCAGCCAGCACCAGAACAAGAGGACACAGTCCCAAGCTGTGCCAGGGGAAGTTTAGGCTGGAGGTGAGGAGAAAGTTCTTCCCAGAGAGAGTTGTTAGCCATTGGAATGTGCTGCCCAGGGAGGTGGTGGAGTCACTGTCTCTGGAGATGTTCAAGAGGGGATTGGACATGGCACTTGGTGCCATGGTTTAGTAGTCATGAGGTGTTGGGTGACAGGTTGGACTTGATGATCTTTGAGGCCTCTTCTAACCTTGTTGATTCTATGATTCTGTGATACACCTGCATTAAAAAACTCTTTGTGTATTTCTATGTTTATTTCCATAAACACGACACCTGGGGGGAAAAAAGAAAGCTTTTTGTATTTCTATGTTTATTTTCATAACACAGAGCTGCATGTTTATGAGGGATCAGGACATCAGCTTACTAGACAAATAAGGGCTTGCAAGGAGTTAATATTTTGACAACAAACAAACAAGGATATACTGGCACCATGAAATTGCAGACTTAAAACAAGTTGGCCAAAGTGCTGGTCACAATACTTCAGCAGTCTGCACAGAGCGTGAAGAGCAGCCCATGAGTCAAAAGTCAATTGTGAATATGAGATTCACTCTCTCTGTACTGCTGGTTCAGTTTTGGTTGGTGTTTTTTACATCAGCTAGTATCAATGCGCACTGGGGATCCCCCAGGAGGCTCAAAAAGGATATAGTTTTGCAAAGAAAGTTGTTTACCTAGCACAAAAAAAGGCTCCTGGGATGACTGTGAGGGCTCTTCTAAGGAAAAGGGTTTCCAAAAGCTCTCAATGGCATCCTGGCTGGCATTAGAAATGCTGTGTCCAGCAAGAGCAAGGAGGTGATTGACCCTTTGTACTCAGCTTTGGTGAGGCCACACCTCGAGCATTGTGTCCAGTTTGGGGCACCTCAATACTAGAGAGATGTGAAGGTGCTGGAGCCAGAGCAGAGGAGGGCAAGGAAGCTGGGAAAGGGCCTGGAGAATAAATCTTATGAAGAGCAACTGAAGGAGCTGGGGATGGTTAGGTTGAAAAAGAGGAGTCTGAGGGGAGACCTCATTGCTTGCTACAGCAACCTGGAAGGAGGTTGTAGAGAGGCTGATGCTGGTCTCTTCTCACAGGTAATTAGTGATAGAACAAGAGCAAATGGACTCAAGCTGTGGCTGGGTAGGTTTAGACTGAACATGAGGAAACATTTCTTCCCAGCAAGAGGGGTCAGGGATTGGAATGTGCTGCCCAGGGAGGTGGTGGAGTCACCAACCTTGGATGTGTTTAAAGGTGGTTTGGATGTGGTGCTTGGGGATATGGCTTAGGGATGAACCTTGCAGAGTATGAATGATTCTGTGCGTGCTCTGTTGACTACTTTTCCCCAAATCAGGAAGGGCAGTGTATTTATAGTTAATCTGGGAAGACACATACTCAGCTTAACGCAGCAAGAGGCTGTCCTGCGAGCACACCACCTGTGTCCACCCCGATGCACAACACTGTGTCATTTATCAGTTACGCAAGTGTCAATCAGCAGCCCGTGCCGGAGTGAAGGGTGCGCTGCACCACCCACCTGTCATCTCCTCGGCTCATGATATTTTAAGACTGGAAAGGAAATTAGTTCCACTTGCATGAGCCCTTGTTTGAAAGTAGCAGCGCACAACAGATCTCTGCGGGCACGGAGGACAGAGAGAAGAGATACTAATTGTAGCAATGCACTAACCAGATACGCTCTCGTCGTTACAAGGAGCAGCTCTGCAAGGCTCGCATCACTAGTGATGGTTTTAACCACTCATCCCACTGTTAGGAAAGGTGACAGGCCTGTTATCAGTGAGGGGATTTATAAATAATTAATTATTCAAACACAAAGTAAGAGTGGTGAGGGCACAAAGCAGGAAGCAATTTGCATTCCTCCCGGCACAGCTCCCTCTCGACAGCGCAAGGTACTCGAGGTACAGTGCTCTTCCCCGTTACACCAGCTCACTTCACAATCAGTGCAGCCATATACTCTGCTGCACTACCAAACCCGCTGCTTCCCTAATTCACAAAGCTGAGGACATTACGAGAGGGTAATAAAGTAGGTGTCAAGACTTCTACAGCATGGAAAAGCAGGGGGAGGAGGGAGGACTAACTTAATTTATAGCCTCCTTCATTTCTTTCAAGACACACAACATACTCCCATGACTGCAGCACAAGAGCACTTACAAGACATCACTAATATTTATTTTCAGTTCCATGTGCACATCAGCCTAACCTTTGCTCCTTCTGCATTTATTTATGTGCCTTTGACCCACACAGGAGCATGCCATGGTGGCACCTTCCAGGAACTATTCATGCAGGTGCACACCCCTCAGAGGACCACTTACCCACTCATCCTTCATGACTATTTGTCTCTCCATCACAGAGCTCAAAGGAACAATCCTACCACCTTTTCCTTCTTCATGTGTTTTACCAAGTGAGATGTTTAAGAGGCTATGTGGTCACCTGGAGCCCATCACGGTCAAATTTTCAGCTACACAGCTGTAAACAGTAAAGGAACTAGATCAGCTCCTTGGTTTACAAAGTGCTGAGTACCTCCAAATAGGTGCCAGGTGTGCGTGGTGACACCTAAAGATTGCTGAGTACCTCCAAATAGGTGCCAGGTGTGTGTGGTGACACCTAAAGATTGCCGAGTACCTCCAAATAGGTGCCAGGTGTGTGTGGTGACACCCAAAGATTGCTCAGTGCCTCCTGAGGTTTGCAGGGCCTGATCCAAAACCCCGCTGTTACCAGCGGCAGCCCTTCTCTCCTTGTCTGTGGTGTGCTTGGGGCAGACAAGTGCTTCCCAGCTCCAGCCTGTGCTTCCCAGGCAGGGCAGGATTTGCCAGCTTCTGAATGTGCCAAGTCTGAGCAGCACTGGATCTCAGCCTTCCTGCCTCCATACACTTAAACCAGAGTAAAATAAACACACACATACACATGTAACTATATAACCAAACCACCATTCAAGACCACCTTAAATATGTTTTGGATCAGGTACTTATTTTCAATTCTTTTAATCTCAGCAGCAGCAAAATTCTCTCCAAGCCCTTTAAGCCCATCCTGCTTCCTTTTGGCTTAATGTATTTCTTCCAGTTCTTTTCACACACACACACACTCAAAAAAGAGAAAGATCCTACAAACTCTTTACAAATCATTTTTCTCTCATGTTTCTCTGGAAGCTTTTGTGAAAATCAGATCTTCTACTGGAAACATGCAATAAAACAAAGCTAAGAAGAAGAGAGGCTTCTAAAAAGCCTGCCAACGGTCACACCGTAAAACACCCAGTGCAAAAAAGATTGGCTGCTCTCATCCGGGATAGGGCAGCGAAGAGTCTTTCATTACCAGGTCACTTGTTCCAGTCCACTCCTGCCTGACGGTAACTCCCCCCGACGGCAGGTAGAGTAAGCCACGCATTTGTTTAACTAACTCCGCAAAAGCATTCCTCATTGAACATGTGAAGTGTGGAGACTGTCTCCAGGCATTCACCACGAGAGTATCCTCCTGCACGACCGAGTTAGTAGAGAATAACTAACAAATTAACTAAGCGGCAGCAAAGACTTTAACCGCCTGCCTTGGTTCTGCCAGTTGTCGTTTATCTCTGCTTGTGGAGAGACTACTTGGTAGTACTTTAGCAAGCGAACTGTGGCACACCGTGAAAAAATAACAACATTTTAGCAATACAAGCCCTGAGTGCAGCATCTGTTATTAAATCTTTGCAGAGAGGCGAGGAGAGACCACTAGTCATAAACGTGGATTAGCAAGGTTCTACTGTATTTGGTTTAGAGCGCAGAGCATTTTGCATGAAAGCTGTTACTTGCCATTTATGCCAAAAAAAAAAAGAGAAAATGAACTCATGCCAACTTTTTAATACTGAATTCTTCGGGGAAGTAGTTCTTACAGCCTGCAAGCACTGTCCACAAAAAACCAGCAGCAGTCTAAGCAGCAGAGAAACGGGGGAAGGACAGAATGGGAAGAGCTGATGCTACTGATTTGCAACATTTTCTTTTCAAAGAGCATGGCCATCACCTTAGGCTTCCTTCCTGAGCAAATAAAACAGTGCCTGGGAAGCTGTCAGGCTTTATGATGCCGACTCCAACTCTGACGCCTCTGACCATTAACATAAGTGCTCGGCGTGTGTAAGAGCAACACTGCATCCTCATGCCTGAAGCCTTAGCAGCTCCACAGCCTAGATAATTCCCTAGCAAAACCAGGCGAAAACCACGATTTGAGATCCCAGAGGAAGGAGGATAATTCCCACACTTATGAGAAGCACAACACAAACTCCCTGAAGTGAGCCAAGCTTAAGTAAACTTTACATGAAATTCACAAAGTTCAAGCAGAGTCAGAGCTCCGCTGAACTGCAGTAGAAAAAAAAGTCAGGAGTCTTCCAGATACGCTAAAACCCTCCAGGAGAAAGTTGTCTTGAGCCTTCATGACGATATTTCCCTCAGTATGAAGTTACACAGACAGTGCAAGGTGCCCTGTAATCTTTACCTGTGACACCCACTGCTACCATACAGTGTTTCAGAAAAACTAGAAGCAGCGAATCCCCGGAACCACCCGTGCAAACACACAACGGTTAATGGGTCGATACATAAAGAAATGACAACCGGCTGAAATTGAAAAGGAGTTAAAAATAGATTATGGGTGCTCACCAGGAGAGGTTTTCGTCTAAAATAAATCATAAAATAATAAAGGCCAGACACGCTGCTTTAACTGCGGGAAGCTGTGACCACCGACGCCCTCATGCACCAACACCGGTCACAGTGCGGGATTTTATCCATCGCTGGGGCTGGAACAATCCTCGGAGAACTGCTGCTATTCCCAGAGCTTTGCGGGACAGGACATCCCCTGGTCTCTGCGGCAGGCGGCAGGCAGCCGGCCCGGCGGGGGAAACACCGGGCTGTGCCGCGGGGAAACACTGGGGCGTGCCGGGGGAAGCCCGTCCGACCCCATCCCTCCCCGTGAACCGTCCGCTGCGTGGCGGAGACTCGGCGAGGCCGCCCCGCTCACCCTCCACCTCAAGCCCGGCGCTGAGTTTTCTTGGGCTTTTGGTTTTGTTTGGGCTTTTTTTCCTTCTCTGGCTCTTAAGGAGACCAAGCGCAGCGCGGGGGAGATTACACGGGGGATGACTGAATCGAGGTGAATCGATTAAGGCGCGACAATTTAATCTGGGACTTTATGCGGGGCTGGAGGAGATAATCCCCACAGCACAGCTCGCCCTGTGCCTCTTCTTTACCCGCGGACCGCCGGGGCCCCGCCGACGGCAGGCGGACACCGCGCCGCCGCTCCGGGGCTGCGGCCATCCTCCTCCTCGCACACCGCGCACCGGCCCCGCTGCAAGATGCGCGCTCGCAAACTTTTCAAAGTTCTCGGGAAGTGGCGGAGGATGCGCGGAGTCGGCCCGACCCTGGCCGTGCCTTTCCATCCCAGGGCCCCTCAGGCGCTGCCCGCCCCGAGCTCGGCCCGCGGGGACCCCCACGCTCCCGGCCGGGCAGCGGGGAGCGGCGCGCACCGCTCGCACCGCCAGCGGCTGAGCGCAAGCGCCAGAGGCAGGATGCGTCCCGCTACTTGGGGCGGCAAAGCCACGGTGAGGGCAAGAGTAAGAGCAGGCTGTAATGTAAGGACCCCGTCACCCGACCCGCACTGCCCCGCGCACTCACGCTGCTGTTCTCGCCCGTCCAGTGCACCATCGCCTGGTTGTGAGATGCGTCCCCTTTGAGCACGAAGGAGGTGCTGATGAGGGAGACCTGCTCCCGGTCCGCCGGCGAAGATGCTCTCCTGTACCGGCCGTCCCCCGCCGCAGCCCCACTGCCTCGCCGCGGCTCCGGAGGGCTGCGTGCCCCACGGGTCAGGGCTCCGGGGCGCGGGCGGCCACAGGGCTCTGCGCAGCGCAGAGCAGCGGCGGCGGCAGCCAGCAGCGACGGCAGCAGCAGTAGCAGCGGCAAGCGGGCGGCCCCGCGTGGAGCGGCGGCGGACACGCGTGTCCCGCCGTGCGCCATGGTGGCTCTCCGGCGTGGCAGTGACAGGCGGGGAGGTGGCGGGGAGGGAGACACCGCCGCGGAGGGCGGGTTGTAACCGGAGCGGGGCTGCGCACCCAGCTGGGGCGCCGCCGCCATCTGCTGGCCCGCGCCGAAACGTCCAGCGCGAGCGGAAGGATCTCGCCCACGGGCGGGCGGACGGCGGGGCACGGGCAGGGTCATAGCGGAGCCGCGCAGGTGCCGCCCGGCGAGGGGGCACGGGCCGGCACGAGCAGAGCTCGCTGCTGCTGCTGTTTGGGGGTTTTTTTGGCGCTGAGGTCCAGAGAAGAGCTCTTGGAGCGCGCTCCCGGCAAAAGTCAGCAGTCCCTCGGGGCTGCGGGGGGGACACGGGCCGAGGGTCGCAGGGGGTGAGCGCGTGCCCCCTGCCTCAGGCGGCACAGGGGAGGGCTCTGGTTGGGTTGTCAGTGCCTGGGCTGCAGAGCTGAGGTCCCAAGGGCTCTGGCCGAGGTACCAGTGAAGCAGGTGCAAAGAATACAGAATTAACCATGTGGGAAAAGACCTTCGAGATGGTTGAGTCCAACCTCTCACCCAACACCATCTAATCAACTAAACCATGGCACCAAGTGCCTCATCCAGACTCTTTTTAAACATTTCCAGGGATGGTGACTCCACCACCTCCCTGGGCAGCACATTCCAATGGCCACGCTCTCTTTCGGGGAAGAATTTCTTCCTCACATCCAGCCTGAACCTCCCCTGGCACAGCTTGAGACTGTGTCCTCTTGTTCTGGTGCTGGTTGCCTGGGAGAAGAGACCAACCCCCACCTGGCTGCAACCTCCCTTCAGGTAGTTGCAGGGAGCAAGAAGGTCTCCCTGAGCCTCCTCTTCTCCAGGCTAAGCAACCCCAGCTCCCTCAGCCTCTCCTCATAGGGTTTGTGCTCCAAACCCCTCCCCAGCTTTGTTGTGGTTAAGACAAAAGTGCTCCAGTGGAGACCATGAGTGAGTCCATCCTTCTGCTCCTCACCTTCTGGAAGACACCAGGCTTGTGGCCAGCACTGCCCAGAGCCAACTGCTAATCCAGCATTGTGCTCTGTGGGCACCTGGGACTTGTAAATTGTGATGGATACAATGAAATCCTCAAGTCATCACGGACAGGATGGGCAATGACTGGGTCTGTGCAGTGTAGTGTTACTCAAACTAGGCAGGCAAAGCAGTGGAAGAAGATTCAGGCATCACAGATTGGATGCTCTTCCTGCTCTACTGCAGCATGCTGTGTAACTGCGGATAAACTATGGCTTGTGGAGCACTTTGATACTGGGAGAGGAAGCAGTTAGAATCACCAGGTAATTGAGGTTGGCAGGAACCTTTGGAGGATTCTTGCTCCAACCCTCTTCAGAGTCCAAGCCCAAACCTGGACCTGTACTTAACTTCACAGTAAGATAAGGTTGCTCAGATCTTAATGTCAGCAAATGCACTTGAAAGAGCAGCAAGGCAAACAATGACTCCAACTACAGACACATTAGATGGCAGCACACAGAAGAAATGTGGGCTGGGCAAAACCCAGGTGAGTCAAGTTAGTAAACCAGCTTTAGTTGTAATCTGCCTTTACCCTAATAGCCTAGAAAATTAGGATTACAAAGGCTGTCTAGGCAGATTAACAGGGAAAAAAATAGTATCCACTCATTCAACTCTGCCATTTGTAGGCCAGGTATGACTACCATCATGGCCTATAGTAATCAGGCCATCCCAAATTCATGTGAAAAAGGCTTTCAGCAAGCTGTGTGATCACAGATTAACTCTACACACCTGTGGTATCCCACCCTATTACTCCTGCAAGTGGCTCAAACTATAAGGCAGTTTCAAATTCAGGATGACTCTCACATTTCAAAAGGAATTAAGGTTTAAAATGTATATATATATATACATACATATATTTACATTATATATGTAAACTAAAAGTCTCACCTGGAGGATGCTAAAGCAGACAGAAATTGATGTAATTCTTATTTCCTTTTATTAGTGATGAGATTTGAGTCCCTAGGATGGAATCCTTCAGGCTACCACTGTGTTGCCACTGATTGAATCCCTTAGTACCAGGTCCTTACAAGGTTAGGGACTGGATGGAAACAAAGGTAACTTCACTGTTTCCCTCCTTTAGAGATTACCATACCCAAGACAGATCAGTAGGCAATCCTGTGAAATATTGGCACCATCTCCTGTCTCTGTAATAGACATTCTCAGAATAGATGAGAACTACTGGCACTAACAAAGGGCTTTTACCTGGCTGCTTCTTCAATGGCTTGTTGAACTTGGTTTTGCAGCAGCCAGATTAATATACACTTAGTCAACCTTCCAATCTAATAAATAATGCATAGTTACTGTATCAGTAACCCACAACAATAAAATGCAACTCTAGTCAAGGGATGTGGCAGCAACAGAACCTGTATTGCATTATATCACATCTGTGTATGATAACAGCATAGAAACATAGAATCAATGAGGTTGGAAAAGACCTCGAAGATCATCAAGTCCAACCTGTCACCACAGACCTCATGACTACTAAACCATGGCACCAAGTGCCACATCCAATGCCCTCTTGAACACCTCCAGGGACGGTGACTCCACCACCTCCCTGGGCAGCACATTCCAATGGCTAACAACTCTCTCTGGGTTAAACTTTCTCTTCACCTCCAGCCTAAACATCCCCTGGCACAGTTTGAGACTGTGTCCTCTTGTTCTGGTGCTGGTTGTCTGGGAGAAGAGACCAACCCCCTCCCGGCTACAACCTCCCTTCAGGTAGTTAGTTCCAAAACATTGAGCAATTTGGATGGGAAGGCTGAGGATTGAAAAACTGTGGAGTAAGTTCCATTATATAACTCCCAGTAATGCAATTCAAGGTCCTGTAGTTAAATCACCAGAGAGGGGATCACATTTATTTGTTTTGTCCAACATCAGGGGATGGCATCGCAGGTCAGGGTCCAAGTCTGTTAGGCAAGTAGAGTACAAAAAGAGAAAACAAAGGTTGATCCAGCTTCAGAGATGTTTGCTTACGCAAAGGACAATCAAAATAGCATACTTCTAGTCCAAAGCATGATCAGAATACTTAATTACTTCTGTTATGACTCTTCCAGCTGAAATGCAAACATAATCACAGAATCAAGCAGATAGAATCCAACTGATCACCTAATCAACTAGACCACAGCACTAAGTGCCTCATCCAGGCTTTTCTTAAACACCTCCAGGGACATCAACCCCACCACCTCCCTGGGCAGCCCAAAGGGCAATCTCTCTTTCTGTGAAGAACCTCCTTCTAAGATCAAGCCTAAACTTCCCCCTGCACAACTTGAGACTGTGTCCTCTTGTTCTGTCACAGGTTGCCTAGGAGAAGAGACCAACCTTCACCTGGCTGCAACCTCCCTTCAGGGAGTTGTAGAGAGCAAGAAGGTCTCCCCTGAGCCTCCTCTTCTCCAGGCTGAACAACCCCAGCTCCCTCAGCCACTCCTCATAAGAAGAGACAAAGCTGCTAGTGATTTTTATAGGTTTGTTAAGATCAGGTATGTTAGAAAGAAGCTGATGTACAGGGCACTGAGTACATTTTTATCTGTAATGCCCAAGCAAGCTAAGCAATAGAAGAGATCAACTTTCCCAGTTCCGAAGCTACTTCAGACCAAGTTAGGGATCCTAAAACAAAGAGGCTTCCCTAAATGGCTGTCACCTTTGATGTCTTCTTTGGTTCAGCAAATACACACAGGCAGACAAAAAGACAAAGAACCTGGTATCAGACACCTCTGAGCTCCTCTAGTCCCAGAATAGAAGAAAAAAAGCTTGAAAAAAAGAATTAGTTGTAAAGCCAAGGCAAGTTTCTTCCTGCTAATGGCAGAATTATTAGTGCTATCCGAATCAAGTCCACTCATTTTTATTGACTGTCAGAACAGATTAAGGTTTAAGAGGCTTCAATTAACCCACTTCATTTTTACCAGATTAATTTCCCATCAAACACTGAAAGTATTGCAGAAAGCCACCAGTTGTACTCAAGCAGCAATCAAGATGCAAAGCTAATAGTCAATATCCTTCCTAAACTTGGCCCCTCAGTTCAGGAAGGATGTTGACTTGCTAGAACGTGTCCAGAGAAGGGCAACGAAGTTAGTGAGGGGCTTGGAACACAAGCCCTATGAGGAGAGGCTGAGGGAGCTGGGGTTGCATAGCCTGGAGAAGAGGAGACTCAGGGGTGACCTTATTGCTCTCTACAACTGCCTGAAGAGAGGTTGTAGCCAGGCAGAGGTTGGTCTCTTCTCCCAGGCAGTCAGCACCAGAACAAGAGGACACAGTCTCAGGCTGCATCAGGGGAGGTTTAGGCTGGATGTTAGGATGAAGTTCTATACAGAGAAAGTGATTGGCCATTGGAATGTGCTGCCCAGGGAGGTGGTGGAGTCACCATCATTGGAGGTGTTCAGGAGGAGGCTTGATGGGGTGCTTGGTGCCATGGTTTAGTTGTTTAGGTGGTTTGGATTGTTTGATAGGTTGGACACGATGATCTCGAAGGTCTCTTCCAACCTGGTCTATTCTATTCTATTCTATTCTATTCTATTCTATTCTATTCTATTCTATTCTATTCTATTCTATTCTATTCTATTCTATTCTATTCTATTCTATTCTATTCTCTTCTGTTGCTGGATGGCAAGAAGCACTCTCACCCATCAAAATATTGATAACGACCTGGGAGATGTTTCATGCTCGCAGCCTTAGGTTGGTAACACAAGAATTACCCCTTGAAGCATGCTCCATGCAGATTGCTTGCTTCTTTTAAAGGTTGGTTTAAATTAATGTATCAAATGCATTTAGGATACCTTGTTCTAGCCATTAGATACAAACCCGTTTCCATTGATGTTGTGCTTATGTTAACAACTTCATTAGGAGCACAGTGACCTACAGGGGGTTTTGTCAAAATGCAGGCAAACAGCCTCATCTCACATGTGTTTATCAACATGCCTGACTCCAAAACTGCCTGACTGCTCACCCTGAGCTAACAAATTAATACATGGCAAGGCTTTATTGCCTTGTTACCCAATTAGCAAAGAACCAAACGCTTTCCTCTGTGTCAAATGCAAATGATTGTACATAATGCCTTACTCGCATTTCCCTTACGCCAAACAGCAGAGGTTTTACTTAGCTCAGCCTCTCAGGGTCCAAAATAACTTCTATTTTTGTACTACCACAGTTACCAAAACATAATATCTATTTCCCCAGTCAACAAATCTAGGTGTCTTAACACTTTCCTCAATAGCTGTTCCATTTGAGAGAGTAAACTCAAGCAGATGTCAGATTGTTTTGTTTGCATTAATTCACTGATAGGTGGCTGTCAGCAGCCAGCCCAGATGCCCGCAGAAGAAAGCCTAATTAATAGGAAGCAATGCTTGTCACTGGGAAAACAGAACCCTGCCTCAGTGGGAAGTGCTGAAGTTGAGAAAGTGAGTAGCTGCCTTTGTTCTGTGAAAGACTGACTAAGCTACAAAGTACACGTTCAATTATCCTATTCAAATTTGAACAATACGAAAGAGAGGATTTCAGTACAGTGTATTATCTCTGATTATGACAGCAAGCTGTGTTCGGGTATGAGCACACCAACTGGCATACAGCTAGCAGGAGGAATATGGAAGAGCTGTGAACTGTGTGAGGGAAAGCTAAACAGCTTTTAATTTTACCAGTATCAAGCTAGCAAACAGTATATATGCAGAAAAAAAGTGGCACAACCACCCACCTTTGTACAGTCCAGTAGCCCATAAACAAGAAGGCACTGAGGCAGACTAGAAACCTCATCCTTTGAGCAGCTTCAGCCCTCATCTAATTCAACAGAAGTAACTGAGCAGCTCAGCACCTTGCAGGATTTGTACTGTTAAGTAAAGAAATATACACAATAGTTTTGTCTAGTTTAAGCTCCTAGAATTAAAGAGGTGGGGGGGGGAGAAGTAAAATCACTGTCACAAAGCAGAATGAATAGAAGCTGATGTTTCACCTCCCATCAATTAGACAAAAGAAATAAGGGGGTACAACCAACCTGTATAAAGTTGTTATGCTACAGAGCCTGAATAGACAGTGTATGGTGAGGCATAATGCTGTGGTGGCTGTTACAAGATTGAGTTTTCAGCCTTCATCATTTCTCCCCAGCAATTAACGAGGTGAGTTCTGAGTTGGATTGATTGTGTGGACTTCAGGAGCTAACACAGCACAGAAGCTTTCTCTTTTATGTGGCTAGACAATGGGGATTTGTCTTCCACAGAACTGTTTTGCACTTGTGTTTCTTCTGGCCTAAGATTTCATAAAGCTTATTTAACAACATCTAGAAAGCTGGGGAGGATTTGGGTGTTTAGTTAAGTAAAATGTGGCATGAAGGATGCAATTCTCAGGTTTACATTCAGCTCAGGCACAGATATGCAGTTCCTCCCATTTTAAAACCACTGTTAAGGTCTTACCCAGCCATTGACATTCTGATCTAGCCTTATCACTGTCATTCTATTCATGAGTTTGCTAATACAGTTGCACTTCTGGGCAAATGGGATCAGGAAAATAAATAAATACAAGCAAATACAGAAATATTAAGCTCAGCTAAACCAAATCCACTCTAAATCCAACTTCTGGTCTTTTCCAAAGGATCCCTGAAGTCATCATTTTTCTAGTAGATCTTCCCATCTGGTAAATGCTTAGTGGGAACTCAGTGTGACATGTTTACAGCTACCTTGATGCTCTCCAACTCTTCATGGAAAGAGCTCAGGGAGGAATGCAGATGTGGGCAGACTCCAATTTATGGCTGATAGGTTTTAACCAACAGAGCAAAGCCATTCTACTGCAAGCAATCAAGCTTAAGTTGGTGTGGGACTGAGTACTAACTGTGTGGTCTCTGTGTGCCTATTTAAAGGGGTGGGGAAGGATTTTGCTCTAAGTTTTCCAGGGAGTTTACTCAACTTTGTCTCATGGCCGAGGTGTGCAGATGCGGTGGCTGGTTCAAAGCCAAACCAAGAGAAATGAGAGAGTCTTGTGTAGAAGATGTATTCAGCAACTAAAACATGATATATTCAACTAAAACATGATAGGAGACTGCACAGTTTTCAATCTGTGAAAGAGGTTTACTTAAAGTAACAACCCTCAGAAACAGGTGTTACAAATAGTCACAGAATGACAGAATCAACCAGGTTGGAGAAGAACTTTGAGATCATCAAGTCCAACCTGTCACCCAACACCATCTCATCAACTCAACCATGGCACCAAGTGCCTCATCCAGGCTATTTTAAAACACTCCCAGGGACAGTGACTCCACCACCTCCCTGGGCAGCCCATTCCAATGGCCAGTCTCTCTGTCTGTGAATAGAATAGCACACACATTTTGTTTAGGTAGTACTTTGTCCTGAGCTGGCTTGTTCTTTTCCATGGGTTTTGTGTGCTTTGGGTTTTTTCTTTGCCTTGTTTATTTGCTCTATAGATATGTGCGGCACAGAGGAAAGGATAAAGGGGAGTCTTGTTCCTTTTCCCTCAAAAAAGCTGCTGAAAGTAATGCAGCACTGTGAAAAATGTGCACTATCACATGCCAGGGAGCCTGACTATCCCACTTTCTGGAGAAGACTGTTGGGTAATAGTGAAAATCCAAGTATCATAGTGTCAGTCAGGGTTGGAAGGGATCACAAGGATCATCTAGTTCCAACCCCCTGCCATGGGCAGGGACACCCCACACTAGATCAGGCTGACCAGAGCCTCATCCAGCCTGGGCTTAAACACTTTCAGGGACAGGGCCTCAACCACCTCCCTGGATAAGTAATAGAAACATAAAAGACAACTGCCACCAATTCCTCCCCTACAAGCTATGGTTCTTCAAAAACACAACAGCTGAAGGCAGATGTTTTGTATAAGTGAAAGGCTGGAGGGCATTGAAATCACAAGCTGGAGAAATGCAAAGGACTTCACACATTCCAAGGCTCTCCTTATCAGTTTTATTTCTACACTTAAACATTAATTTCTTTTAAACCACTCTTGCTCTGCATTTGACCTAGTAAAACAATCCCAACCCCTCTGCATTTTGTAACATCATTACATCATCTTTTGTGCACCAAGACAGGTTACGTATGTCAAAGCCGTGTTACTTTTTCCCCAGGTATTGCCCTGTGAATATAGGATGATGTAACTCATTACCTTGAGTCCTGTGTCCAGTTCTGGGCCCCACAGGTTAGGAAAGATGTTGAGTTGCTCTGGAAAGGGTCCAGAGAAGGGCAACAAAGCTGGGGAGGGGTCTGGAGCACAGCCCTGTGGGGAGACGCTGAGGGAGCTGGGGTTGCTTAGCCTGGAGAAGAGGAGGCTCAGGGCAGACCTTATTGCTGTCTACAACTACCTGAAGGGAGATTGTAGCCAGGTGAGGGTTGGTCTCTTCTCCCAGGCAACCAGCACCAGAACAAGAGGACACAGTCTCAAGCTGTGCCAAGGGAGGTTTAGGCTGGATGTTAGGAAGAAGTTCTTCCCAGAAAGAGATTGGCCATTGGAATGTGCTGCCCAGGGAGGTGGTGGAGTCACCATCCCTGGAGGTGTTTAGGAGGAGACTGGATGGGGTGCTTGGTGCCATGGTTTAGTTGATTGGATGGTGCTGGATGATAGGTTGGACTTGATGATCTCAAAGATCTTTTCCAACCTGGTTAATTCTGTTCTGCTCTATTCATTTGATAAAAACAAACCACTGGATAAATATTAAAGTGTTTCCAGCAGCCTTCTCTAAATTCCATTATCAGGAAATGTCTTAGAAACACACAGGGTGAAACACTAAGCAAATGAAAAGCATTTGCCTGCCTCGCTTTTTCTTTCCTATGTAGTATTTTCTCTCCAATTCCAAACAGTTGCAGCATGCCCTGAAGTTCCTTTTGATTCAGGATCTTGACAGAGCCTAAATCTCTAAAGATGCAGGTAGGCATTTTCAGTGCTTTTGGCTCCTAACTTCTACAAAGATCAGTGGGAGTTAAGAGCTCAAATGCTTGAGAGAGTGAATTTGCCCTCAGAAATCTGGCATGAGTTTCAGTTTTCTTTGGGATTATCAGCACCAGGGAAGTCTGGGAAACTGGTAGGTTTTTCCATGGGCCTGCAATATCATTCACTGGGGAACACAAATAATCCTGTGTGCAAGGTAAAGAAGAGCAAATGTCTACCCACAGGAAACAATACATAACACTTGCACAGCAGCTTGCAGATTCACAACGCTCTCCAGCGGGTTGGGACCAGGAGACTGCATAAAAATCTCAGTGTTGGCATTTAGGAAGTGTGGCAGTCTTCCTGTTTTCAAAGAAAGCCTGAAAACACTGAGCAAAGGAATCCTCCAGGCTCAGGATAGTAGAAGATAAAGAAAGCAGAGTGGAGAATTTCATTTTCATGTCCTGTTCTGGAAGACAAGTCCCGTGATTTTTCAACATTTCAGTTTTTCCTGTGCAGTACTGTGGCAGAAAGGCCTAGGCAGGATTTTTCTCACTCTTTTCTTCAGTGTTTCTTCCACTGTAGGACCTGAGCTGAGGAGTTCTGCTTTTGAACTGATACTTAGGTTTGGTGGGTGGTTGTTTTTGTTTGGTTTTTTTTTTTTTTTTTTTTTAAGAAAAAAGGACCTTTAACTAAGATTCCCTCCCCCAAAGTCTTCAGTTGGCAATCCTGATGGACTGAAGATGGAAGCAGAAATCTGCAAGAGATGGACATTAGAAACACTCAACAAAACAAATCTGCTCAGGGCTCACCGAGCTGCACCTGAAATCTGAATTTGCATCACCTAAACTGTGAAAATTGACAAGAAACTGAGAATCATTTATATGGTTTTATGTATAAATGGCCTCAAGCTACACCAGGGGAGTTTTAGACTGAATGTGAGGAAGAAATTCTTCCCAGCAAGAGAGATTTGCCGTTGGAATGTGCTGCCCAGGGAGGTGGTGGAGTCACCACCACTGGAGGTGTTTAAGAAGAGATTGGATGGGGTACTTGGCGCCATGGTTTAGTTCAATTAGATGGTGTTGGGTTGGACTTGATGATCTCAAAGGTCTTTTCTAACCTGGTTAATTCTATTCTATGTATTTTTATATATAAATAAATATATAAAGAAAATCTGTATTTTTATATAATACATATACAATGTGTACATATGCACTGGTTAGGCCACACCTTGAGTCCTGTGTCCAGTTCTGGGCCCCTCAGTTTAAGAAGGACATCAAGACGCTTGATTGTGTCCAGAGAAGGGCAGTGAGGCTGGGGAGAGGCCTTGAGCACAGCCCTACGAGGAGAGGCTGAGGGAGCTGGGGTTGCTTAGTCTGGAGAAGAGGAGGCTCAGGGGAGACCTTCTTGCTCTCTACAACTACCTGAAGGGAGGTTGCAGCCAGGAGAGGGTTGGTCTCTTCTCCCAGGCAACCAGCACCAGAACAAGAGGACACAGTCTCAAGCTGCACCAGAGGAAGTTTAGGCTGGAGGTGAGGAGAAAGTTCTACCCAGAGAGAGTTGTTAGCCATTGGAATGTGCTGCCCAGGGAGGTGGTGGAGTCCCCATCCCTGGAGGTGTTCAAGAAGGGATTGGATGTGGCACTTGGAGCCATGGTTTAGTAGTCATGAGGTCTGTGGTGACAGGTTGGACTTGATGATCTTTGAGGTCTCTTCCAACCTTGGTGATTCTGTGTGATATAGTGACAAACCTTCTTCTGTATTCCCATACTCTAATTTTGAACATGATATAGAGTGTAGCACTCATAATAGTAGAGTTATCAGCCAAAATACATAAATACAAAAGGGAGAGGAGGGGGAAGGCAATCAAATAGAACCATCAGATCTTTTCTCCCAAGACAACTTGCCCAAGAAAAATACAGCAAGGCCTCAGGTTTGTTTCTGCTGTTGTAAAGATCCTGCAGGTTTAGCCTGCTGTAATCATACAAATTCATCCATCAGTAAACACAGCAACTCTTAAGCCTCATGCAAGAAAGCCCATTAAAAATACCTGACTGGTGGAGCAAAGACAGCAGCCTGAAAAGCAAACACACTGCCCATAGCTATTTTTATAAGACCTAACCCACCTACACCATTCTGTCCAAAATTGCACTTTCTCATGAATTTTAAAGTTGTTTCACATGGCAAGACTAATCAACCCTTTGTGCCTGCAGTGCAGTCCTTGAGTGGTTTTTCTTGTTCAGCTTTCAAGCCAGAAACAAGTCGTCGTTCCTGCAGTTTTCCAGCAGTGCTGTTGTAGTTTTAGCCCCCACAGAACGGCGTCACAGGACACAAATGGTCAGGTTTGGGAAGTTTAAAACACAAACACAAAGAGACTTCTCTTGAGATCTCTGTTCTCAGCAGAAAGAAATATCAGTTAAGATCCTAGGATCCTATCACAGAACGTTAGGGAGTGGAAGGGACCTTGAGACATCATCTAATCCAACCCCCAAAACCTCCTAGAATGGCTTAGGTTGGAGGGGGCTTCAGAGATAGAACAGAACAGAATAGAATAGAATAGAAATAGAATAGAATAGAATAGAATAGAATAGAATAGAATAGAATAGAATAGAATAGACCAGATTGGAAAAGACCTTTGAGATCATCAAGTCCAACCTATCACTCAACACCATCTAATCAACTAAACCATGGCACCAAGCACCCCATCCAGTCTCTTCCTAAACACCTCCAGTGATGGTGACTCCACCACCTCCCTGGGCAGCACATTCCAATGGCCAATCACACAGCTTGAGACTGTGTCCTCTTGTTCTGGTGCTGGTTGCCTGGGAGAAGAGACCAACCCCCTCCTGTCTACAACTTCCCTTCAGGTAGTTGTAGACAGCAATGAGGTCTCCCCTGAGCCTCCTCTTCTCCAGGCTAAGCAACCCCAGCTCCCTCAGCCTCTCCTCATAGGGCTTGTGCTCCAAACCCCTCTACTCCAACCAATCATCTACTCCAACCCCCCTGCCATGGGTAATGACACCTCTTAACTAGACCGGGCTGCTCAAGGCCTCATCCAACCTGGCCTTCAACCTGGCATCCACAGCCTCCCTGGGCAACCTACTTCAGAGTCTCACCACACTCCTACTGAAGATACTCAGCTGTAGCTGGTTTGATGCAGAATTTTTCTCATCCTTAATTTATTCCTACCACTTTATTTTCAAAGCACCTTTACCTTCCAGGCTTTCCACCCCCAGCTGTTAGTTATCCCTAGGGATGTGCTACTGTGAATAGGCTGCACCTGACCTTTTTCTGTATTGGCTGAGCCTCCACCCATCTCCAAAACCAATGCAACTCTTTGTCAAGCTGTGGAATATTGCACAGGGCCCCTGCACTTAATTAATTCAATCAGTGATGACTGCAACACTTGATGCAGAGCTGGTCACTGTTGGGTTATACATCATGGGAAATACATTGAAGGCATTACTGACCTTGCAATGACCAAAAAAAGAGAGCAATAAAGCAAGGCTCTATGCCAAAGCTCACAAATCCACAGAGATCTTGAGCATCTGAAGTCATGCAAGAAGACTCACTGCTTTCACTGGGAGTCTTCCTTTGCAACCCTTGAAACAAAGGTGAGCCTCAAAGTGAGGCTGGACAGGACAACCTGATCTAGCTGAGGATGCCCCTGCCAACTGCAGAGGCGTTTGGCCTAGATGACCTTTGGAGCTCCCTTCCAACCCAGACCATACTATGATTCTGTGAAACAGAACACTTGTGTATCATAGTATCAGTCAGGGTTGGAAGGGACCACAAGGATCATTTAGTTCCAACCCCCCTGCCATGGGCAGGGACACCCCACACTAGATCAGGCTGGCCACAGCCTCATCCAGCCTGGGCTTAAACACTTTCAGGGACGGGGCCTCAACCACCTCCCTGCACAACCCATTCCAGGGCTTCACCACTCTCATGGGGAAGAACTTCCTCACATCTAGCCTGAATCTCCCCACCTCCAGCTTCATTCCATTCCCCCTAGTCCCTATCACTACCTGAGATCCTGAGAAGTCCCTCCCCAGCCTTCTTGTAGCCCCCTTAAGATACTGGAAGGCCACAATGAGGTCACCTGGGAGCCTTCTCTTCTCCAGACTGAACAGCCCCAACTCCTTCAGTCTGTCCTCACAGGAGAGGTGCTCCAGCCCTCTGATCATCCTTGTGGCCCTGCTCTGGACACCTTCCAGCACCTCCAGATCCCTCTTGTCATAGGGGCTCCAGAACTGGAGGCAGTACTCCAGGTGGGGTCTCACCAGAGCTGAGCAGAGGGAGCTGAGTAGAGAGAGGTGTGCATCTTTAGAAAGGGTTAAATATGGAGAAAATCCCAACTCCATGCCCACTGCATTCACTAAGCATCAGCATTTCAAAGGAGAAGGGACCATTAGTGTTTCCCATTAGTATTTCCCATACTAACAGTGCCCTGATGCATGCTGTCACATTTGTCAACTTGGACTTTTTATTTCCACCTTGCCCTAAAGCCTTACTCATCCCTCTGCCAGGCTGGACACCCACCTGCAGCACAGTTGCATGGAGCAGCCACTTAATCATCTGAGGTTTGTAGGTCTTGCAGGGCTGAAACCTTCACAATAACTGCTTTCCAGGAATGCCCTCAGAGGGTGCCAATCTAGGGCAGGTCATGCAGTGCCACAGAAATATGGCTGCTGGCTCTAGTCACCAAACATCTACTGAAGAACAAAAATAGCCTCTAACCATTCAGGAGTTAATCACATCTGATGTATATGTCAGAAGTGGTTATGTCTTCACAGCTACTGCCATTCACTTATTTCTTCTACTAAAAACATAGCTGCTGAACCTTAGATAGATTTACTCCCATGCAGCCCGAGCCTACAGTGATCTTTTTGAGGTGGATGCATGCATTAAATGAGCTAAAGGATAAGAAAATGTGACTCCATTAGAGCCACAATGCAAATGAGAAAAGTTTCCTACCAGTTTTACTTTGGCTTAGTCCCCTTATTTCCATTTAGTTAGACAGCCTCTCAGTCTCTCTGAAAAGCTCAGCCCTGCAGTGCTACAGGCTGGGGTCAGAGTGGCTGGAGAGTGGCCAGGCAGAGTGGGACCTGGGGGTACTGGTTGATGGTAGGCTGAACATGAGCCTGTAGTGTGCCCAGGCAGCCAAGATGGCCAATGGCATCTTGGCCTGCATCAGGAACAGTGTGGCCAGCAGGAGCAGGGAGGTCATTCTGCCCCTGCCCACTGCACTGGTTAGGCCACACCTTGAGTCCTGTCTCCAGTTCTGGGCCCCTCAGTTTAGGAAGGATGTTGTCTTGCTGGAAGGTGTCCAGAGAAGGGCAACAAAGTTGGTGAGGGGTTTGGAACACAAGCCCTATGAGGAGAGGCTGAGGGAGCTGGGGTTGCTTAGCCTGGAGAAGAGGAGACTGAGGGGTGACCTTATTGCTCTCTACAACTACCTGAAGGGAGGTTGTAGCCAGGCAGAGGTTGGCCTCTTCTCCCAGGCAGCCAGTACCAGAACAAGAGGACACAGTCTCAGGCTGTGCCAGGGGAGGTTTAGGCTGGATGTTAGGAAGAAGTTCTACACAGAGGAGTGATTGCCCATTGGAATGGGCTGCCCATGGAGGTGGTGGAGTCACCTTCATTGGAGGTGTTCAGGAGAAGACTTGATGGGGTGCTTGGTGCCATGGGTTAGTTGTTGGGTGGGTTGGATTGGTTGATGGGTTGGACGCGATGATCTTGAAGGTCTCTTCCAATCTGGTGTATTGTATTGTATGGTATTGTATTGCCCTTTGTTATGATTGTTTGCTTTAAATAGTTCTGCCAATATCCCCCAGCAGCAGCATCTTGTCATGGTGGTTACCCCAGGTTTTACACATTAAGCTAGATTCACATCTACCCAGAAGAGAGAGAACCAAAGTAGCTCTAAAGAAGCTCAGTCCTGCCTTCCCCAGCTGTGTCAGCAAGGCTGTGGTAAACTCACACAGCTGCAGTTCTAACAGTGTCTGCACTAGCAATTGATTATGAATGTTCCCTACCACTTTTTGATCTTCTTATCTCCTCACTGACCTCTGGAAGATACATGTTAGGTGTCTCTGTGTCCTATACTACAAGAGGACCTTGCTTTTCAGCAGCAGGGTTTGATGAGGGTCTGTGAAGCTTTCAGGGAATATTATCCTCTGTGTAACTGATTCTTTGCACAAATACCCTCTGCCCAATTTCTGTTCCGTTCTGAAATAACATCTTCAAAAACTGAGTGCAGCAAACTGTGCTCAGAGCAGGTTTTCCCACCAAAGCTGAGCTTAATGGGGTCAGAGTGGCTGGAGAGTAGTCAGGCCGAAAGGGACCTGGGGGTACTGGTTGACAGCAGCTGAACATGAGCCAGCAGTGTGCTCAGGTGGCCAAGAGGGCCAATGGCATCCTGGCCTGCACCAGGAACAGTGTGGCCAGCAGGAGCAGGGAGGTCATTGTGCCCCTGTGCTCAGCACTGGTTAGGCCACACCTTGAGTGCTGTGTCCAGTTCTGGGCCCCACAGGTTAGGAAACAGTTGAGTTGCTGGAGCGTGTCCAGAGAAGGGCAAGAAAGCTGGGGAGGGGTCTGGAGCACAGCCCTGTGAGGAGAGGCTGAGGGAGCTGGGGTTGCTTAGCCTGCAGAAGAGGAGGCTCAGGGCAGACCTTATTGCTGTCTACAACTACCCAAAGGGAGGTTGTAGCCAGGTGGGGGCTGGTCTTTTCTCCCAGGCAACCAGCACCAGAACAAGAGGACACAGTCTCAAGCTGTGCCAGGGGAGGTTTAGGCTGGATGTTAGGAAGAAGTTCTTCCCAGAAAGAGAGATTGGCCATTGGAATGTGCTGCCCAGGGAGGTGGTGGAGTCACCATCCCTGGAGGTGTTTAGGAAGAGACTGGATGGGGCACTTGGTGCCATGGTTTAGTTGATTAGATGGTACTGGATGATAGGTTGGACTTGATGATCTCGAAGGTCTTTTCCAACCTGGTCAATGCTGCATTTTGCCACGCAGACTGTAAACTCTGCATGTGTAACTGCACTGAAAGCAGCAGAGCAGCACACCACTTGTAGTTATTTTGGGTGCTAAAAGCACAGAACCTACCATAAGAAAAAGAAAAGGCAGGTGGAAATGTGTAAGTGTCTCCAAACCAGCAAACAAGAAATGATAATTGCAAATATTTGAAGTGGAAGCTCATGCATATGAACTACTATGTAGTGAAATATTGCCAAGAGACCACCTACTAATCACAGGAGGATGAGGGCACTGTCACTGTCTTCAGAGGGAGCAAGATGAGGCTTTTTAGATGATAATACCCCAGCCTGCTGAGCCAGGGCCAGGCTCTGAAGACAATCAAATCCCTCCTGCAAGCTGCTGTTCTGATGAGCATCAATAGGTCACACCAACTTCAGTGCAACACACAAGCTTTGCACTTCTCAGCACAGCATCTGTTTCTTTTATAGGGCTGTGCAAGTCTCACAAGTATTTGGGCAGGGAATCCTCGGGCAATGACATTTCAGAAGAGCTTTTGTTGGGCCATATTTGTTTTCCAAACATGTGCAGGTGTGAGAGGCAGACAGGTTTGGCTTGTAAAGCCAAAACATTCCTCATTTGCACACCTGCATTTCTGGCTAAATATCAGAATGCTGAGAGCCTGTAAGTGGCACTGCTGGATGATTAATGGTAATGCTTAACATTTACTAGCCCTGTGCACTGACTAAGCTAATCAAAGCTAAATAATGTGTAGCACTATCCAACTGGCTACAGCCATTGCAAATTACATCAAATTCTTATCCCTTTTGTTCCAAAGGTGTGTTGAGAAGCTTAAGCTTGGCTATAGACCAAATACAGTTGCAGCACTGACCGGTGCAGCAAAGGCATTCACCTGCCCTGGTCTCAGAACATCCTTCCTTCCATGTCCTCAAGGAACCACACTGGATGAAAGAACAGACTTCTCCTCAATCAAAATTGCAGCATCACATCTGCTGGTTTACTGTATTCAACAGCAGCCAGATCATCAATACACCCCACATCTGTAACACACACCCCATTCCCCCTCCCCCCAGGATTCCCCTGTGATGTGCATGTGAATCACTGCTTCACTCAAAGGAATTTGTCAAGTGGCTGGACTGTGGTGCTAGGGCTAGGGTTGCTGGGTTAGGATTAGGGTTAGGTCTTGGGGTTAGGGTTACAGATAAGTGGCATATGTGATAGCACTTCATGCTCATTGATTAGGGGTTAGAGCTTGGGGTTAGGGCTAGAGATAAGTGGCATATATGATTATCACTTCATCCTCATTGATCATAGTATCATAGTATCAGTCAGGGTTGGAAGGGACCACAAGGATCATCTAGTTCCAACCCCCTGCCATGGCCGGGGACACCCCACACTACATCAGCCTGGCCACAGCCTCATCCAGCCTGGGCTTAAACACCTCCAGGGATGGGGCCTCAACCACCTCCCTGGATAACCCATTCCAGGGCTTCACCACTCTCATGGGGAAGAACTTCCTCCTCACCTCCAGCCTGAATCTCCCCACCTCCAGCTTCATTCCATTCCCCCTAGTCCTATCACTACCTGAGATCCTGAGAAGTCCCTCCCCAGCCTTCCTGTAGCCCCCTTCAGATCCTGGAAGGCCACAATGAGGTCATCTTGGAGCCTTCTCTTCTCCAGACTGAACAGCCCCAACTCATAAGAGAGGTGCTCCAGCCCTCTGCTCATCCTCGTGGCCCTTCTCTGGACACCTTCCAGCACCTCCAGATCCCTCTTGTAATAGGGGCTCCAGAACTGGAGGCAGTACTCCATGTGGGGTCTCAGCAGAGCTGAGTAGAGGGGGAGAATCACCTCCCTTGACCTGCTGGCCACACTTCTCCTGATGCAGCCCAGGCTCTGATTGGCTTTCCAGGCTGCAAGTGCACACTGAGAGCTCCTGTTGAGCTTCTCGTCCACCAGCACCCCCAAGTCTCTCTCCTCAGGGCTGCTCTCCAGCCAGTCCCTGCCCAGCCTGGATTTGTGCCTGGGATTGCTTCAACCCAGATGCAGGACCCTGCCCTTGGTCTTGTTGAAGCTCATGAGGTTGGCTTGTGCCCACCACTCCAGCCTGTCCAGGTCCCTCTGGATGGCATCCCTTCCCTCCAGCGTGTTGAGGTTGATTAACCTCTGCTGTCTGATATGAAGTTGAGTCACAGTTCTGCTACTCGGTGGACTTGGATTCATTTCCATTTCCCATCTGGCCAAACAGAAACGATTGCTGTTTAGTTTCAGTGGCATTTTCTGCTGTTGAAGCATAAGAAACCAGAGCCATGCAGGAACACATGCAACAAACAAACCTGCTGATGAAGGAGGAAAAACTGCCACCATTGGAAGAAAAGGTTCCGTGAGGCCAAGGCAAACTTCTTACCAAACTCACTGAGAGCATGAAAAAGTAATGAATTATGGAGATTAAAGGTAAAAAGTGGAACTGGTTTGTATGCCTTGCTTGTTCCTAGTCAATATTACAGCGTGAGACTCCCTAATCAATGAAACAGGTGCATTCATGATGCAAAACTAATTAACTGGGACAACTTCGGAGCGGATATGTTGCTTCGCCCTACCGTCAGCCTGCAGTCTGCTGATGCAAGCGCGCCCTCCAGTGGTAAAAGAAGGAAGGACTTGGCAAAGGACTCCTCCTCTAGCTCAAGCCTATTCAATAGAACAGACCTAGAGCCCCCCAAAATGCCACTGTTTTATTTCCATGTAACAAGTGACAAATATTGAGATGCCACCATAACGCTAGGTGGGGAAAAGCTCTGTGGCTGGGATCTGCCTGCGTGGCTGCCTGTCCTGCAGGCAGCCTGGCCAGCATGACAGCCCCATGGGCTAGGACCGTGTGGGGAGTTGTAGAGCCCTCTGTCCCCCTGTCTCCTTCTGTCCCACTCTGTCCCCAGGAGCAGCCCAGGCTCCCTGTAAGGAGGGCTGGAGGAGGCTGCTTTAGGCAGCTAACAGGAAGGAGCATTCCCTGGCCCTTCAGGGGGTGCATGTTGAAGAAGTGCCATGCTGGAGGGCACAGTGCTGCCCATGGCACCACTCCTGGCTGGGTGACCTCCCCATGGTCTCTCCCTGGGCTCCTGAAGCAGTGGTGTTGTGCTGCAGCCAGTAGGGGCAGCCCTTATGCCGCGTGCAGGCCATTTCCTGGCTCTCTGAGGGGCTTTTTGGGGGTGCCAAGCCTAGGGGGGCTGCCCTGTAAGCAGGGCTGTGTGTTCCCAGTGCCTGGTGGGAGGTTCAAGGAGGGACACCCCCTGTCATCAGCAGGGATATGCCTGGCCCTGGCCTTTCAGAGGTGTGGGGCCAGCGTGTGTGGGGCTGAGCAGGTGCCCTCCCCCTGCCTTTGGGGCTGGGGCCCTGACCCTGGGACGTGAAGCTTCACTGCCTGGCTGCTGTCTCCTTCCTGTAGCTGTGGAGCCAGGCCTAGCTCTCAACTCCCTGGGTGTCAACCTGCCCTAAGCGGGGTGGGGTTCCGAGTGCCTTTGCGCTCAGCTGGCAGCCTGTGTGGGGTGCCCACCCCATCAGCAGGGTGTGGGTCACGACGCCCCTGAATCAGAGATGAGCTTCTGTGGGCCTTTGGGACCAGGGCTGTCCTGTGAGTCAGGGCCCACTAGGTGCCCAGTCAGTGCCTTGGCACTCCAGGCGCTTGGCAATGCCAGCAGCAGCTCCAGCCCCCTGTGAGCAGTGCTGTGCAGCCTCTGGCTGCTGCTTAGTGTGCCCAGCAAAACGTGCCCAGGGCACCTGCCTCAGAACCCGTCTCCAGCACCTACTGGAAGCCTGGAGAGAGTAGGAAGCCTGTGCAGTTCTTGCCAAAGGCAGGCTA
The DNA here is from genome assembly GCA_033816785.1 of Picus viridis. Taxonomy (NCBI): domain Eukaryota; kingdom Metazoa; phylum Chordata; class Aves; order Piciformes; family Picidae; genus Picus; species Picus viridis. The sequence continues at coordinate 14,187,613 of CM066583.1, forward strand.
GCAGGCCAAAAGCTTGTTTCCACTTACTGGTCCAGTAAAAAGTTTCCTGCTTCCTATGAGTATTGCCTCACTGATGTCCTTTGCAGTCTTCTCTCACAATGGAATCTGAGTGGTTCAGACATGCTAAATCACTGTGGCCTCCAGTTTCAAGCAGCTAGATGATAGGACAAAGATAAATGGCCTCATGTTACACCAGGGGACAATAAGGTTGGATTGTGTCAGTGTGGGAGTTGGGGCTCTTCAGCCTGGAGAAGGCTCCAGGGACACTCCAGAGTGACCTTCCAGTACCCGAGGGAGCTACAGGAAAGTTGGGGAAGGACAATTTCCAAGGGAGTGTAGTAACAGGATGAGCTGGAAGAGGGCAGATTTAGGATGGAAATGAAGAAGAAATTCTTTCCAGTGAGGGTGGTGAGGCACTGGAACAGATTGCCCAGGGAGGCTGTGGAAACCTGCTGCCCAGGGGTGTTCAAGGCCAGGGTGCCCTAAGCAACCTGGGCTCAGGAAAGGCATCCCTGCCCATGGCAGTGGGGTTGGAAATGGATGATCTTTAACATCCCTTCCAACCCAACCCATTCTGTGATTCTCTGTTACTGTGCCTTTTTGGCCCATGAGAAACTTGGGGGGATAGAAGCAAAGTCCTCCAGGTGGTCCCTGGCCCTCTGTCCTTCAGCACTGTGGTGTCATTCCAACAGCCCCTTTTATTAGTGCAAGGATGAAAACGTCTAGGGCTGCAAGTGCTGGCATCTTCCAGCTCAGCAATCAGATGGCTTACATAGGGCCAACCTGACAGAAGGCCAGCTCCTTTGCTGACACTTTCCAGTACTGTACTGGTTTAAGCTGAGCAACACAGAGCAGAGAGCACCAGAGCAGGCTGGATCACACATTCTCCACCACGCTGAGCCATGCTCACTGCATGACAGGAAAGGGGCTGCCTAGCATTTGTGAAACTTGCAATGTACTACACAGTTTGTGAAGTTCCTTCTGCTGGGATTTTCCCATTTCTTCCCCAGTTTCCAGGCTGGGGTTTGTCCCTGCTCTTCCAGTTTCAGTTTTTGTGGGGCTCAGGTGGTTTTCACAGCAGGGACTCCCTTGGTAGAGTATCTTTTCTTTGTTCTGTTCCTTTTGTGTGCTCTGCCAGCCCTGCAACAGAGCAGTGTATCGTCTGCAAGACCACCTCCAGCCAGGACCACCAAGGAGGACCCAGAGTAATTACTCCATTACAGCACTGCAGGTGATGAGTAAAATCAGGCTAGAAGCAGTACAAGAACAGGAGACACACAAAAGCTGGCATGGTTTGGATGTTCTCATCACATTTTCCTGTTTAGCCACACACCAAGAGATGAGAAACAGGTGGGTCTGAGCGTGAGCAGGAACAGCAGGTCCCTCCACCACAGCAGAAACCAGAGGAACAGTAAATCCTTTCCCCACCACCACCAAAACCCAGCAGAGGGTTGGTGTTTCCTAGAGCCACTCAGACCCTTTCCCTTCAAAGGCATCTTGAGGGGTCGAGGTGCGAACAGCTACGGCGAGGAGCTGGCAGCTGCCTCAGAACTCCTCCTGCTCGCCCCCACCATGTGCTTGGTGTGAGAGCTGGAGGGAGGTGGGAGAGCAGAGAGCCAGCGACAGGCACATGAACACCAGCAGCTTCGAGCTGCCTCATGAGGCCGAGATGGTACCTGGCCCAAGTTTCTCCCTCACCCTTCTCCCCACAGGCAGGCACCCTGCAGAAGAACCACAGCCAGACCCAGAGCCGTCTCCACCAGTTCTGTGGGTGATTTATGAGGGAAGAGGCAGCGCTGGGCTGGCCAGCAGAGGCCAGAGAGCAGGCCCGCAGCCCCTGCCCCGCACCGCTAGGACAGCACAGTCCGTCTGACGATCCGCCCCTCCTTGTCGATGGCGAAGTTGTAGTTGCGGGGGTTGTCCAGGCACTCCTCGATCCGTGCCTCCAGGTTCTCGGGGGTGATGAAGGATTTGGCTTCCTCCTGGAAGGGGACAAGCAGCAGCTCTTCATGCAGGGCAGCAGACGAGTCACGGCGGGCGGTGCACAGCTCCAAGAGCCAGAGAAGCCACCGGCGGCACTGGGATCTCAGCAAGCACCCAGACCAGTCCAAGGAAACCTTTATTCTCTCCCTCAGGATTATTCCACCCTCTTTTCACAGCTCTCACTCAGCCTCCCTCCCATCCACATGCTGTCAGCACTCCTGGAAGGTGCTAAGACTTGTGTGTTCCCAGTTGCCAGTATAAAGCTCTCTGGAAAATAATCCCATGGCTTCCACATCACCCCCACGGGCTGCCAACAAATCCCTCACAGGGACTGCTGGCCAGTGCTGCCCCCAGGAAGGACCAGCTGCTCTTACCTGCAGCTGGAGAATCTCCTCCTCCTTCTTCTTCAGCACAGCCTCCATCTGCCTGGCTCTGTTCTCTTCAGCCTGCAGCTTCTGCCTGTTCTGCTCTTCCTTTTCTTTCCTGAGTCTTTCCTCTCTGTCACAGGGAAAGGAAAACACAATGACAAAGTGTTGGCAGACACTTGTGCTCTGCAGGGTAGCACCTTGGCGAGATATGCTGACCCCTTGGGATGCAAAGCTGCCAGTGGTGTGCACAGCCAGAGGCCATGCTGGGTAGGAAAGCTTGTGCATAGGGACCATGTCCTGTAAGAGACAAATGAACACAAAAGCTTTCCAAAGCCCATGTGCTATGAGCCCAAGACCCAAAAAGGTGTATTTGGGAGCTCTAAGTTGGAGCACACAACTCCTCCAGCAGGAACTGGATATGGAAGCTCAAGCACTTTGTGATGGGCCAACGGACAGGTAGTGGGGACAAGAGCAGCTGGCTTTTCCCTGTTACCTTCTCCTGATTTTGAGATTCAGGAGATACTGATTTTCTTGGAAACACTGACATGCTCCCTGTGTCTGACCTAAGGACAGCTCCCTTGGGGGAACATGAAGAAAACATCTCCTCCTGGTGACACCTCCAGAGGAGAGCGGGAGGACCTCCAGAGCTTGGTGACTTACCCCTGGCAGCAGGAGGTGCTGCGGATGTCACTGGGTGTATGCAGATTTATTCTCAAGAAGCCAATGTTTAGGTCAAGTGTAAAAACCAAGCCTGGCTCTGAGTGACCCAGGTGCTGAATTCAGTTGTGCCCTAGCAGGAGTAGAGGGAGGGGCAGGAGGCTGACCTGCGTGCCCTCTGCCGCGCGTTCTCCGCCTCGTTCCAGGCCATCAGGCGCTGATGCTCCTCCGACAGCTCCGTCGACGACTCCTGGGACAGCAGAGTCTCCCTCTTCTTCTGCAGCACCTCAGCCCTGAACTCGGCCCTGCCAGGAAGGGAGGCACTTAGCTCCTGCCCAGGGCTGGGCACTCAAGAGATTCTCCCAAACCTGCCCCATAGTAGAGCCAGCCCCACCACCCTGGCCCTTCCCTACCTCACAAGAACCCGGGGACCAGCCACCCATAGCCCAAAGTGGTCCCAGACCCCTCAAACCTCCCATGCCCCACAGCCCTCTACCTAGCCCCCTGCCCCATAACCAACCCCCTGCACCATAGCAGCCCCATATCCAGTTGAGTGCCCCACGGCAGCCTCACAACCACCTTTGCCCCACAGAACCGCATCCAGGCCCCTGCCCCCAGCCACGGTTCCTCAACACTCCCCTGCCCCATGGCACTCCCACAGCCCTACACCCAGCCCCTGGTCCCACAGCAGTCCCAGCTCCCTTGCGGGTACCGAAGGGCGCCGAGGACGAGTCGGTGCTGCCGGTACCGCTCGGTCACCACCAGCAGCTCCTCAGGGTCGACAGGCGGCGGCAACTTCAGCCGCGACGCCTTGGACTTGGCGGGAGGGTCATGTCGCGTCTTGCGGCCCCGCGCCGGGACCAGCCGCGGGTCCCAGGCGGCAGCAGTGCCGGGGCAGAGGCCAAGGCCGGCTCCTGGCCGGGCAGCTGGGCCCAGAGCGACAACCAGAACGGAGCCTGGCAGGCAGCGCCTCAGCGCCGGCAACATGGCAGGGGACGGCCCGCGGACCGGACGTGACGTAGCAGAACTGCCCCGCCCCAGAGCACGACGGGAAAGGGAGCGAGGCTTGGCGGGAAGCAGAACCACAGGGCCCCGGGAAGCAGCGCGGGGAAGAACGCTGCGGGATCGTCCAGCCCAGCCTCGGCCCTGCACTGAGCCACGCCCCTAAGCTCCAGCTGGTGCGGGGACACCGGCCCCCGGCACCTCCACGGCACACGGGGTCACGCCGGGACAGGGAGCAGTCCCCCCATGCCAGGAATCCCCCCGTGGGATTCCCTTGGGACGGGGAACACGCCCACGGGAAACTCGTGGGACAAGAGGCGCCTTGCGGGACAAGGAACGCACCCACGGGAGCCACCCCGCCAGGACGCGGGATCCCGCGCAGTACAGGGAACTCTCCCCGCCCCGCGGACACCCGCGTGGCACAGGACGCTCGTGGGACAGGGGCTTCCCCCTGCATAGGCGCAGCCCTGCGGCACACGGCACCTCCCCGGGACACGGCAACCCACGGGACGCGGGACCCCGGGACACATAACCTCGCCCATAGAAGACAGCCCCACCACGGGACACAGCCCTCTCCCTGGGCAGCGGCACCCCACGGGTCACGGGAACTCCCCGCGGGACACAGAGCCCCCACGTACAGGACACGGACACCCTTTTGACACCCACAGAAACCCCCCGTCACGGGAGAGACACCCTCGCCAGGGGACGGCAGCTGCTCCGGACACGTACCCACCCCACGGGAGACACATTCGTGGGACACGGCGCCGCACAGAGCCAACCACGTGGGACAAAGACATCCCCCCGACGGGACACGGCAGCTCCTCGAAACAGACCCACCCACGGGGCACAGACACCTGTAGGACAAGACCCCCCGCCCCAGCACACACCCACGCGGGACCCTCCCCCACTAGCCCACCATGCCCCGCCCCGCGACAGCTGCCATCACTCAGCACAGGGTCCCCCGCAGCCCTTTTATTGCTCGCGGGGCCCCGTTCGGCCGCTCCCGGGGGTATGTGCCAATGTCGGTCCCGGGTGGGGTCAGCCTGTCCCGGGGATGGTCTGTCGGTCCCGGGTGGGGGCTGTCAGTCTGTCCCGGGGATGACCGCCGGTGCCGCTCACCGCAGCGCAGCCCCCTGCGGGGAGCGGGTCGGGGATCGGGAGCTGTCCTTCCCCGGTGCCCCTCCCCCCCCCCGCCCAGCCCGGTGCCTATTGTGGCCCAGCCCGGTCCCCGCTCACCATCAGCGGCTCCTCCCGCCGCGGGGCCGGCGGCTGCTGGGGGGGGCACGGCGGAGAGGGGCGGCAACGACAGAGTGGGGCCGGGACCTGCGGGAGAGCGACCAGCGTGGGGGTGGGACACGACACAAAGCCCCCGGCTGGAGGTGGTTAATCCGGGGCGGGGGCGAGGGTGGTGATGTCCATGAGGATAATCTGGGGAGTATAAAGTAAGGGGTGGTGTAAATCCGAGGGTGTAATCTGTGGAGGATAGCAGGGGGCATAATCTGGGGAGGGGGAGTGCGGAGTAAATCCGAGGGCACAGAAACAATCCGAGGGGGCGATGTGATGATTTGGGGAAGTGTTACCCGGGCTGGGGGGATGATTGCGGGGGTGTGGTGTGTGGTGTGCCACCCACGGGAGTGTCTGACACTCGGTGGGAGGGGGAGATAAGTGGGTGAGGGGGAGAGATCTGAACGGGGGGCTCGTGGTGGGGAGCTAATCACAGAGGGGGATCACCCTGGGGGGATATGTCACACTGGGGGGGTGTCACCCTGGGGAGGGTCCTACCTGCAGGGCCGGGGGGCCCCGAGGTCCCGCTTGCCCCCGGATACCAGCCGTGGGACCAGTGCTGGCCCGGGCAGTGGGTGACCAGCAGCAGCAGTGCCAGCAGCAGCAGCAGGGACCTGCGGGGTGCCATGGCCTTGGGGAGGGGGCTGTGGGGGGCAGAGTGGTTCCTTTCTCACCAGCACCCACCTCAGTGGGGGTGCTGGGGGCTGCGGGGGTGGAGGTGCTAGAGGGATGAGCACCCACGGGTGCTTCTTGGGTCCAGCCAAGATGGATAGTCCAGAGTCCCATCCAGGGTGGGTTTGGAAATGTAGATGCTGGAGGCTATGAGCACCCATGGGTGCTGCTTGGGGTGGGTTAGGGATGGAGAGATGGAGGAGATGACCGCCCCAGGGTGCTCTTTGGGTAGAGGATGGGGATGCCGGAGGGGATGAGGCCCCTCTCATGGGTGCTCCTTGTGATGGGTTAGAGATGGAGATGCTGGAGGGCATGAGCACCCATGGGTGCTGCTGGAGTTTGGCTCCGGCATGGGGGTGCCATTGGGGTCTGATTTGGGGCGAGCACAGGCACCCACCCTGGGGTCCCTGCATGCCATCAGCTCCCACCCACCCAGCAGCCCGCTGCCCGGGCAGCCTCACCTGGCCGGATGGGTGCTGGTGGTGGCCGCGTCCAGCTGCAGCAGTCAGTGGCCAGCCTGGGCTGGGCTCCGCTATTTGTAGGCTGGGCGATGGTGACGTCGGTCCTGCCGCCGCTCCCGGGGGATCACGACCTCTTGGACAACGCTGCAGCTGCCAGCTGCTGAAGGGCTGGATCCAGCCCAGATGGTCCCCAGCCCCATGGACAAAACATCCAGGAGGTGCTCCATGGCCCCAGGAGATGCTCTTGGTGAGGATGAGGGAGCAAACCCTCCCTGCCTCAGTGTCCCCACTATTTCAGGTTGATCACCCCCAAACTAGGGCTGGATCCTGGCCATAGCCACATGGTCCAAAGCCCCTGGCTCAGGGATGTGGAGCCCTGGAAGGGGATTTAGGCAGGATCTGGCCTGGGATTATCTTCAGCAGCTGCTTGTGTCTGCTGTTTGCTGTTGGATGTGGCAGGATGGGACCATGGCAGATGCCCTGACAAGAGGTGGGCAGCTCCCCAGACCCCCAAAATTCTGCTGCCCTGTAACACTCTGGGAAAGGAAGGAAATGAGGGGGGAAAAAGGACACCTCATCCTCCCAGAAAATTCAGGAGTTAGGGAAGTGATGATGTTGAGCTCCTGAGGGGGTGCCAGGGAATGAAGAGGCCAGCAGCAAGGTCATTTCTGGGGGTATTTTGGGTTGTTGTTGGGGGGGGAAGTCCCTTAGCCTGTGAGCCCCTACCAAGTAATTTCCTCTGGGAAATCCCACCTGGATGGAAAAGCTGTGCTGGAAAATTCAGATGCCTGAGTGGCTTTTTCCCTGATTTCCCAGCTTTCCAGCCCATGTCCTCTGGGTCTTGCTGGGCAGGAATGTCACCATCCCTGATCCCTGCCACCATCCTGTGCTCCCTATCACCACCCTGTGTGCCCAGCTCAACCCTTGGGGTGAAACCTCCACTCTGAACCCAGTTCTCCCAGTGTCTGAGGTAGGGGATGGAGCTGCCCCAGCTAACCAGGGCAGGGTGCCCCGATTGCAGGAGGAACCAGGAGGGGGTTTCATCATCCACCTCTTCATAACAACAAAATTGCTCTAATCAACCAAATTTTCCCTGTAGAAATGCTGCACCTCTGGAGCTTCAGGACTCTTCTTGACCCTTTGGACTTTCCTTGACCCTTTGGACTCTTCCCATGCCCTGGCCCATCACCAGTGTTAGGACTTCCTCATGTTTGACTTCTTTTGGCAGGGGAATGATAAACCCCAGCAGTTACTTTTTGCCTCCTTCCCTGATAACCCAAATCTCAAACACAGAGCCTCCCCTGAAATCCCCCCACTTGCTGCTATGCTCATTATGGTTTCCAAACTGGCAGCATGTGGTGGCCTGTGCCTGAAGGAGGAAACTTTGGGCTTTGGATACAAAAACCAGGGTATTTCACAGAGTCACAGCATGGGTAGGGGTTGGAAGGAACCTCTGGAGATCATCGAGTCCAACCCCCAGCCAAGGCAGGGTTACCTAGAGGTCACACAGGAACATGTCCAGGTGGGTTTGGAATGTCTCCAGGGATGGAGACTCCACCACATCGCTGGGCAGCCTCTTGCACTGCTCTGCCACTCTTCAAGAAGTTCCTCCTCATGTTTAGATGGAAAGTCTTATGTTCAAGTCTGTGTCTGTTACCCCTTGTGCTGTCACTGGGCACCACTGAAGAGAGCCTGGTCCCATCCTGACACCCACCCTTCAAGCACTGAGCAGCATTGATGAGATCCCTGCTCTTCTCTTTTCCAGACTAACCCTCCCCAATTCTCTCAGTCTTTCTTCATCAGAGAGATGTTCCAGTCCCCTCAGCAGCTTTGTAGCCTTTTGCTGTACCCTCTCCAGCAAGTCCATGTCCTTGAACTGGGGAGCCTAGAACTGGATACAATACTCAAGATGTGGCTTCCCCAGGGCAGAGTAGAGGGGGAAGAAAAGCTCCCTCAACCTGCTTGCCACACTCTTCTTGATGCACCCCAGGATGCCATTGGCCTTCTTATCCACACAGACACAGAAGTTGCTGGTTTGTGATTTTTTTCCCTTTCTTTTTGTTTTTTAAAGAGCTGAGCAGCAAGAAAACCATGAAATCCCATCCTGAATACTGTGTCCAGTCCTGCTCTCCCCATCTTAAGAAGGGCACAGAGCTGTTGGAGTGAGTCCAGAGGAGCCCACAAGAAGCATCTGAAGGCTGGAGCAGCTCTGCTGTGAGGACAGGCTGAGGGAGCTGGGGGTGTTCAGTCTGGAGAAGACTCCAGGGGGACCTCAGAGCTGCCTTCCAATAGCTGAAGGGATCCTACAGGAAGGCTGCAAAGAGACTTTTCACAGTATCACAGTATCACCAAGGTTGGAAGAGACCTCAAAGATCATCGAGTCCAACCTGTCACCACAGACCTCATGATTAAACCATGGCACCAAGTGCCAAGTCCAATCCCCTCTTGAACACCTCCAGGGATGGTGACTCCACCACCTCCCTGGGCAGCACATTCCAATGATGAATGATTCTCTCCATGAAGAACTTTCTCCTCACCTCCAGCCTAAACTTCCCCTGGTGCAGCTTGAGACCGTGTCCTCTTGTTCTGGTGATGGTTGCTAGAGAGAAGAGACCAATCCCCACACCTGGCTACAACCTCCCTTCAGGTAGTTGTAGACAGCAATGAGCTCTCCCCTGAGCCTCCTCTTCTCCAGGCTAAACAACCCCAGCTCCCTCAGCCTCTCCCCATAGGGCTTGTGCTCAAGGCCTCTCCCCAGCCTTGTTGCCCTTCTCTGGACACGTTCAAGTGTCTCGATGTCCTTCCTAAACTGAGGGGCCCAGAACTGGACACGGGACTCAAGGTGTGGCCTAAGTAATGCAGAGTGTCTAGAGACAGGACAAGGGGGAATGGTTTTCAGTTGAGGGAGAGTAGAGTTAGACTGGATCTTGGGAAGAAGTTATTCAGTACAAGGGTGGTGAGACTCTGGAACAGATTGGCCAGAGAGGTTGTGGATGCCTCCTCCCTACGGGTGTTCAAGGCCAGGCTGGATGAGGCCTTGGGCAACATAGTCTAGTTGAGAGGTGTCCCTGCCCATGGCAGAGGGGTTTGAGTAGATGATCTGGATGTTAGGAAGAAGTTCTTCATAGAAAGAGAGATTGGCCATTGGAATGTGCTGCCCAGGGAGGTGGTGGAGTCACCATCCCTGGAGGTGTTTAGGAAGAGACTGGATGGGGTGCTTGGTGCCATGGTTTAGTTGATGAGATGGTGTTGGGTGATAGGTTGGACTCGATGATCTTGAAGGTCTTTTCTGGTCTGGTCTATTCTATTCTATTCTATTCTATTCTATTCTATTCTATTCTATTCTATTCTATTCTAATTCTATTCTATTCTATTCTATTTCTATTCTATTCTATTCTATTCTATTCTATTCCATTCCATTCTATTCTATTCTATTCTATTCTATTCTATTCTATTCTATTCTATTCTATTCTATTCTATTCTATTCTATTCTATTCTATTCTATGCTGTTCTATTCTATTCTTCTATTCTATTCTATTCTATTCTATTCTATTCTATTCTATCCTGTTCCGTCCTATCCTGTTCCGTCCTATCCTATTCCATTCTATTCCATTCTATTCCATCCTATCCTCCTATCCTCCTATCCTCTATCCTATCCTATCCTATCCTATCCTATCCTCCTATCCTATCCTATCCTATCCTATCTCTGAGGTCCTTTCCAACCTGAGCCATTCTAGGACCCTATGAAACCATTTCCCTACAGGTCCCGCTGGGTCTGTAGGTTGTCCAGGTTGGATTTTTTTTTTTGTGGGGTCTGTAGGTCAGTTGTTTTGTTGCTGCTGTTTCAGATGAGAGCCAAGATAGTCTTTTTTCTTCTTGTTATTTTTTTTTTAAGAAAGCCTTTACTCCCTCAAGAGAGAAAAAAAAAAAAAAAAACACCCCAAAAAACAACAAAAACCCCCAACCCAACCCTAAGATTTACAAACCAACCTCAGCTCTCCAGAAGAGAGGTGGGGTGACAACATTCATCCACACATCGATGCTATTTAATTCCCCAATAAGACATTGGAAAAAAAAACCAAAACCCACTAAAATAAAATACTAAAATAAACCAAACCAACAACCCCACCCACCCCCACCCCACCCCCCCAAAAAGAAAAGGAGCCAACAGGATGTGCACTAACACTTTGCTACATATAAAATCTCCAGCTGCTATGAAGCTTTATGGTACCAACCTCTGACCCAGGTAAGATATGTACACAGCTTGGTTTGTGTTGGTTGGTTCTTTTTTCTGGGGGGGGGGGGAAGAGGGGCAGGGGTTATATTAACAAACAGAATATTACAAAATATTAAAGAAGGCAACTCTTCTGTCATTTTGTGTGGGTTTGTTGTGGTGGTTGTGTTTTTTTTCAGGGTGTGGATTTTGTTGGGGTTTTGTTTCTCCTTCTCCTCCTCCTCCTTCGTCTTCACTTGAAGTTGGCGTAGTCTGAGAAGGCGTCGATGTATTCCTGCACCACCTTGTAGCAGAATTCGTACTGTTCCTGGGGGGTGTAGGGAGAGGGGCAGGGTTAGACCAGGGGAATTTACAGTCACAGCATGGTGGGGGTTGGAAGGGACTCCTGAAGATCATCCAGTCCAACCCTTCTGCTAAAGCGGCACCTCTGGAGATCATCCATCCAACCTCCTGCTAAATCAGCACCTCTGGAGATCATCCATCCAACCTCCTAAAGCAGCACCTAAATCCAGTCCAACCCCTCTGCACCACCTCTGGAGATCATCCAGTCCAACCCCTCTGCTAAATCAGCACCTCTGCATCCAGTACAACCCTCTGCTAAAGAGCACCTCTGGAGATCATCCATCCAACCCCCTGCTAAATCAGCACCTCTGGAGATCATCCAGTACAACCCTCTGCTAAAGCAGCACCTCTGGAGATCATCCATCCAACCCCCTGTAAATCAGCAAGATCATCCCTCTGCTAAATCAGATCATCCAGTCCAACCCCTCTGGCACCTCTGGAGATCATCCAGTCCAACCTCACTGCTAAAGCAGCACCTCTGGAGATCATCCATCCAACCCCTGCTAAAGCAGCACCTCTGGAGATCATCCATCCAACCCCCTGCTAAAGCAGCACCTCTGCAGATCATCCATCCAACCCCTCTGCTAAATCAGCACCTCTGGAGATCATCCAGTCCAACCCCTCTGCTAAAGCAGGACCTCTGGAGATCACCCAGTCCAACACCTGTGCTAAGCAGGACCTCTGGTGATCATCCAGTCCAACCCCCTGCTAAAGCAGCACTTCTGGTGATTAGAATAGAATAGAATAGAATAGAATAGAATAGAATAGAATAGAATAGAATAGGTTGGAAAAGACCTTTGAGATCATCGAGTCCAACCTATCACCCAACACCATCTGATCAACTAAACCATGGCACCAAGTGCCTCACCCAGTCTCTTCCTAAACACCTCCAGTGATGGTGACTCCAGTCCAACCCCTCTGCTAAAGCAGGGTCACCCCAAGACCAAGGGCTTTCAGCCTTTTCTCATATGAGAGACCTTCCACTCCCCTCAGCATCTTGGTGGCCCTGTGCTGGATTCTCTCCAGTCGTTCCCTGCCTCTCTTGGACTGGGGAGCCCAGAACTGGACACAGTACTCCAGATGTGGCCTCCCTAGGGCAGAGTAGACGGGGAGGAGAACTTCCCTTGACCTGCTGACTCTTCTACTCTTCTTAATGCACCCCAGGAGACCTTTGTCCTTCTTGGCCACAAGAGCACATTGCTAGCTCATGAGCAACTTGTCCACTAGTATCCCCAGGTCCTTCTCTGTGGAGCTGCTTTCCCCCAGGTCACCCCTCCCCTGTCCTGGAGCAGGAGGTTATTCCTCCCCAGCTGCAAGACTCTGCTTGCATTTGTTGAGCTTCATGAGGTTCCCCTCTCCACCCATCTCTTCAGCCTGTCCAGGTCTGTCTGACTGGCAGCACAGCTTTCTGGGGTGTCAGCCACTCCTCTCAGTTTGGTATCATCAACAAACTGGCTGAGGGTCTACTCTGTCCCTTCATCCAGGTCACTGATGAATGTCATGAACAGGGCTGGACCCAGCATTCACACCTCAGCATAATTTGATGCTTTGTGGCAAGCTGGGACCAAGCATGGTCAGATGTCCTCAGCCCAGACCCAGGGCAGGAACTGGCATTCTCTGTGCCTCTCAAATGTGAGCTGCCCATCCTCCTTGCTGGGGTGCCATCAGCTGAAGAGATTCTGCTTTCCCCTTCCTCTCTGAGGTCCTATTTTGACCCCAAAAGAATCCCTGAGCATCCTTCCAGCCCCCTCTTGCAAGACCTCATCTGGTACTGCCTGCTCCTCCCCTGCACGCCCAAGCCCATGCCACAGCCACTCCAGGACACACTTCCAGGCTCGGGGAGCCCATAATACAAGGGCTGTGGGATGTCTCCAAGGAGGCTCCTACAGCTTGTGTCAGTGCTCAAAACAGGCTTGATGCCTCCAGCCAAGCTCTGCTCTTCCAGGTGTCCAACAAGAAGAGGGGGAGATACCTCCTGTCTCCCCTCCACCCCTTACTCTTTCATGGAGAGAGAAATCCTTCAGCTGAGGGAGTCTTCACCCAACACTGAGTTCCCAGCCTGTTCCTGCTGAGATCTGGGGTGGCAGGAGGAGCATGGGGGGCACTTACCAGTGTCTGCACCATATGTGGCCTCTGTAGTCTCAGACTCTTCACTGTCTGAAAGACGTCGAGAATCCCTTCTGCCTTCACCCTCTCCAGGACAGTGCTGAGTGCACAGAAGGTGCCTGTTCTTCCTGCTCCAGCACTGCAGAGAGAATCAAGAAGGTAAAGGAAACCATCCATGCTGGCTTTGCTCAGGGGTCACTTTGTAGGGGAACCATCAGAGAACTGGAGGAGCCAACAGTCTTGCCCTATCCTCTCCCAGTTTAGCTAGGACATGCTCTACATGAGCTCAGTCAAGCAGCAAAACCCCATACCACATCTGCCTGGGCTGCTCCAACACAGCCCAAGTCTTCTGAAGGACCTTTGATCATCTCCCGAGCTCTTCATAGAGCAAGCCCTCTTGGAGGGGTAGCCAACCTCTTGCTCCACCCAGGCCTTACCTGCAGTGCACAGTGATTGGGTGGTTGCCAGACTGCTGCTGCTGCTTCTGCACAGCTGCAATGATGTTGATCATTCCCTTCCCATCCCCAGGGATCCCAACTTCTGGCCAGCCATGGAAATGAAACTGCCGGATCTGCCGGCTCTTGTTTTCCTGGTGGAAGAGCACAGCTCGAGGTCAGGAAGTTGGTAGGAGGCTCATACCGAGAAACCCAGCAGCTCAGGGCTTTGGGAAGACCATCCACTCAGGAAGGATGTCCATTTGTGGAGGGGAGGCATTCCCAGAGCATGGAGCAGGGCAGGATGTGTGGAACGGGGAGCAGGAGGGAGGCTGGGTGGTGGGCACAGGGCCAAGGCGGAAGGGTGAGGGCTGCTGGGTGGTGGGCTCAGGGACAAGGCAGAAGGAGGATGAATGCTGCTGGGCGGCACCAGGGCAGAGGGACTAGATGAGAGGCTATCAGCAGGAGAAGAACTCTCAGTGGTAGGAGGGAAACACAAGGACCAAGGTGGGATTGGATGCTAGATGGGATGACAGAGAGATGATGCATGGGACTGAAGATGCCAGAGGGGAGGTACAGCACTTGCAAGAAGACTCACAAAGCACCATAAACATCAGCAAGAGCTGATGGCACCCAGACTCAAGAGCAGCCAGAGCTCCCTGCAGGGGGAAGGCCACACTCTTACCCTCGTGTTCGTTACCAGCAGGTCCCGCACCGTGTAGCTCTCACACTCCTCCTCTTTTTCAGCTCCACAGTGATGTCTCCGTAGGACACGGAGCCATCAGATGGCCAGTACTGGGCACACTTCTCCTGGGAAAGCAGGAGGAGGCAGGGTGAAGGCCCTATGGTTTTCTCGTGGGCTTGAAGAGAAGTTGTCTTCTTCTCCTTCAGGAGGCATCCTGCTCACTGCAGGGATGTTGGACTAGATGATCTTTAAAGGTCCCTTCCAAACCAACCCATGCCATGATTCAATGATTCTCCTGAGCCTGGCAGCTGCCCAAGACCAGGTGGGACCCCACAGGCTTGCTTCAGAGAGGAGCTGCCTGCTGCACCCAAAGGTGCTTTGAGAACTTAAGGTTCAGAGTTGCTTTATTGGACATCTCCCCACTCTGAGTCCACAAACAATTGGATTCTTTGCACTGGAAGTGGAGGGTGAAATGTTTTTCCTGCCAGAGAAGGGGAGAAGTAGCCCAACATATGTGGCATGGGCAGTGCTGGGGCCAACGGGGCACTGATGTGTTTTGCTGGTGCTTAAATGCAGCTATCCCCAGGTGCTCACCTGGCCTCTCTCCTCCAGCTCTGTGAGCATCACTATGGAGCAGGATTTCCACTCCCAGATCATCCTCCAGAAGTCCTCTATCGTGTGCTGCAGTGGTCCTTGGCTGGCAATGTAGGAGTCCTTCTGGCGATAGCCCTGAGATGTGAACACAGGCACAGGGGTGAGCTGGCACTGCCTGCATGTGGGAGCAGAGGGAGGAAGGCCCTTGGACATGGCGGGGTTACCAAGCTCAGCTGCACTTCAGGAGCATCATGACTCTGTAAATCACCTCAAGGGAGGGGATTCTGCCCCTTTGTTCTGCTGAGACCCCACCTGCAGTGCTGGGGCCAGCTCTGGAGTCCTCAGCACAGCAGAGACAGGGACTTGTTGGAGTGGGGCCAGAGGAGGCCATGGCAATGTTGGGAGGGCCAGGATCCCTCTGCTGTGAGGCCAGGCTGAGAGAGTTGGGGTTGTTGAGCCTGGAGAGAAGGCTCCAGGGAGACCTTCTGGTGGCCTTTCAGTGCTTAAAAGGGCCTGCAGGAAGGGTGGGGATGGACTTTTTATCAGGACCTTTTGTGACGGGACAAGAGGTGATGATTTGGAACTAGAAGAGAGGGAGATTCAGATTGGAGAGAAGGAAGAATTCTTTTACCCTGATGGTGGTGAAAGCCTGGTCTAGGTTTCCCAGAGAGGTGGGAGATGCCTCATCTGTGGAACCATTCCAGGTGCGGTTGTATGGGGCTCTGAGCAACCTGCTCTATTTGTAGATATCACTGCTGACTGCAGGGAGGTTGGACTAGATGACCTTTGTTGATCCCCTCCAACCCAAACCATTCTGTGATCTGTGATACACAAACCCCAGCCCTAAGTCTGGCTGACTCCAGGCCTTCCACAGCCACAAAATGCTGCTGTTTCCAAACCACTTCCAACATTCCCCCTGCGCCCTCTCTGCAGACTGTGACTGCAGTGACTAAAGACACTTCGTCATCTGGAGCTTGTCGTTGAAGCAAAGTTCATCAGCAGAGGCAGGAAATGAAATCCTCACCACAAGAGGCTGAGGTGACATTTCAGCTCTCTGATCCCCACCCTGCTCCCAGCCGCGCCGTGTCGGACGCTCCCGCAGCCAGGGCGACCCTTGGGACGCCCAGCGGAGGAGATTTCAGGGAGCAATTAATGTGGGCTGTTGTAGCTGGGAGGATGCTGGTTTTGCTGGTTCAACACAGGGCTGTAATTGTTCATTTGGGAAGGAAAAAAACAATAAATAAAAAGCCCCTGCTATTAGGAGATGAAAATAGAAATGGGGCTGGAAAAGAGCAGGGCCCTGTCACGCAGCCAGCGCTGGCACCACGGCACCGAGACCAATACTCCGAGGAGAGGTCCTCCCAAGTCAACAGGATTACTCACGACAAAAGGATGTGCAATCACTTTGCCTCCTCCCTGCAGTGAGGAAAGCATTTAACCTCTCTGCCTCGCCTCCTCCTCTCCCCCAGACAGGTGTAATGGGATTGACCTGGCTTTCCTCAGGGGCTTTGGGACCCGTGTACTGCTCCTTACCCAATCTGCTGGATGTTTTCTGACCAAATGAGCAGTGCCGAGGAGCAATCGCTTCCCCGGCTACCTGCATCCGCTTCTCCAGAGCCATCAGCAGAGCCCAGAGTTGCAGAAGTGAGACCAGGATGTGGAGACTCTGCTTGAGCTCCAGCTCTCCTCTCCCACCATCCTTGTCACAAGGACGCTGTATGTACAGAGGGGTTTCTTAGTGGAAGGAACCACTGCCATAGAAACACAGAACCACAGAAGGTTAGGGGTTGGAAGGGACCTCCAGAGATCATCCAGTCCAACCCCCCTGCCAAAGCAGAGTCACCTAGGGCAGGTCACACAGGAATGCATCTAGGCAGTCTTGAAAACCTCCAAAGAAGAAGACTCCTCTCTGGGCAGCCTGCTCCAGGGCTCTGGCACCCTTACCCCAAAGAAGTTTCTCCTTCTGTTCAGATGGAACCTCCTGGGCTCCAGTTTGTGCCCACTGCCCCTTGTCCTGTCACTGGACACCACTCAAAAGAGCCTGGCCCCTTCTTCTTGACACCCGCCCTTCACGTATCTCAAGCTGCTCTTTTCCAGTCCCTGCAGCATCCTGGTAGCCTCTGTTGGGACTCTCTCCATCAGATCCATCTTGAGCTGGAGAGCCCAGAACTGGACACAGTATTGCAGGTGTGGCCTCATCAGGGCAAAGCAGATGGAGGAGGAGAACCTCCCTTGACCTGCTGGTCACACACACTCTCCTAAATGCACCCCAGGAGACCCTCTGGTGGCAAGAAGTGAAGTCAGCTGGAAAGAGCCTGACAAAGCCCGGAGAAGGAGTGTTTTGGGACAATCCCTTTCCATGGGAAGCAGCATGAGGTAAAGAGTTTCCATGGGAAGAAGCTGGAAAGCAGCTGAAGGAAGACTCACGTCAATGAAGGAAGCGTTGACGTAGTCTGTGTTCTCTTCACCTCTCTTCACTGGAATGATTACTCGGTTGAACTCATCTGAAACAGAAGGGGAATGACCTGAGTTTTGGGGAACAACTTTAAAGTATGACTCCTTGATGACACATGGCCTGGGAAGTCACCAAGGCCTAGGTGAGAGGACAAAGATTTGGGGTGTAGATTTCTGCCCCAAGTGGGACAAGGAGACTTCGTTCTGCCTTCTGCCATGCCCTGGCTCAGGGAGGGAGAAGGGGCGATGACTCCAGGAGCAGGACCTGCCCAACACAAGGACTCCCTTCTCCCTTGAGGCATAAAGTCTCAGGAGCACAAAGCTACTGAGAAAAATGTCAAGGCAGGGACAGGACAGAATGAAAGCAAGAAAGGCCAAGAGCAGAGTTGTACTTGGCCATCAAACCCACCCGGCCCTTGACTCTGCCCCAGCCCTTCATGCTATCCCTGCTGGAGCAGAGGGCTGGACCAGATCACCTCCTGAAGTCCCTTCCCACCTCAGCTATTCTGTGGCTCCACTACCGCAGGCACAAATGTCTCAACAGTTCCTGAGCATTTACCAGAGTGGTCAAGTTTAGAAGGCATCTCCAGAGGACACCTGGTCCAATGCCTGCTCAGGCAGAACCACCCAGAGCTGTGGGGACTGTGTCCAGATGGCTTTTGGATATCTCCAGAGAAGGAGACTCCTAAGCTCCCTGGGCAACCTGTGCCAGTGCTTAGTCATCCTCACAGTCAAAAAGTGTCTCCTGCTGTTCAGAGGGACCCTCCTGTGTCTCAGTCTGTGCCCATGGTCCTGTCACTGGGCATCACTGGAAGGAGTCTGGCTCTATTCTCTTTGCACCCCCCCTTTTAGGGATTTATAGACATAGATAAGACCCCCCAGAGCCTTCTCTTCCTCAGGCTGAGCAGTCCCAGCTCCACCAGCCTCTCCTCAGAGCAGAGATCCTCTGGTCCCTTCACTGGGCTCTCTGTCCATGCCTCATTTGTACTGGGGAGCCCAGCACTGGACAGTGCTCAAGCTGTGGCCTCAGCAGTGCTGAGCAGAGGGGAAGGAGAACCTCCCTGGCCTGCTGGCAATGCTTTGTCTATCACAACCCAGGACACCACTGACCTTCTTTGCTGCAAGGGCACCTTGCTGGATTGTGCTCAGCTTGGTGTCACCAGCACCCGCAGGTCCTTCTCCTGTTTTCCAGCTGGACAGCCCCCAGAACTTACTGGTGCCTGGAACTGTTTCTCCCTAGAGGCAGGACTTTGCACTTCTCCTTGTTGAACACCATGAGGTTGTTGTTGGCCCATTTCTCCATCCTGACTCCTGTCTCCCCACACCCAGCAGGCAGACAGACAAGACTTACATGGAATTATCTGAAGCACCCTGTTCTTCTTCATGTTCGCTGGCAAGTTGCCCGTCCTCATCTTGTCATTCTGAATTTTGATTGAAGTGAGCTTCTGCAGAGGAAGGAGAGAAAGCAGAGGCAGGATTCAGAGCCACCCAGGGCCAGGGAAGCAGCTGGTGGTCCCAGCAGACCAGCACCATCCCAGTGCATGCACCAGAATGAGAACCACACTCACCTTGAACTCCTCTTCCAGCCCGTTACTGCTGGTCCCTGGCACTTTGTTGTAGATCTTCTGAAGGTGGATCTCTAATGAGGTCACCTCCAGCTCAGTGTCACCGTAGAGATAGTGCTCCAGAAGTGCTTGGTATATAAACACATACTGCATCTGCAGGGGTTGCAGGGGTTGCAGGGGAGAAGCCATCATCCTCCAGTCCATGCTCAGCAAGGGCAACCCAGTGTCAGTGCACATGCTGGCTGCAAACCCACTGCCCACCCGTCCTCACTGGGCAGGTGGCACCTCTCTGGGACCCCAGAAAGGTGGACAACAACCTTCCTGCTGTTCTGCAGGGACTGGAACCTTATTGATTACATTACTCAAAGCTGATATGACACCGAAACTTCTCCAAGCCTGGAGGAGGCTGAGGGGAGACCTTCTGGCTTTCTGCAACTCCTTGAAAGGAAGTTGGAGCCAGCTGGGTTTGGTCTCTTCTCCCAAGGAACAAGCAACAGGACAAGAGGAACAGGCCTCAAGTTGCACCAGGGGAGGTTTAGGTTGGATATCAGGAACAATTTCTTCCCCAGGAGGGTTGTCAAGGCCTGGCCCAGGCTGCCCGGGGCAGTGGCAGAGTCCCCATTCCTGGAGGGGTTTCAGAGCCTTGCAGATGTGGTGCTGAGGGCCACCTGGCAGTGCGGTGCTGACAGTTGGCATCTGACAACCACAAAGGTCTCTTCAACCAAACCAGATCTCCGAAGGGGAGCAAAGGAGCAGGCGCCGGCCGCGGGCTCCTTCCGGAGGCAGGGCTGCGGGGCGGGGGCGAGCAGAGGCGGGAGGGGGCGCAGGGAGCAGGCCCCGGGGGCACACTCACGTCGGTCTGTACCATCTGGCAGCGCTGGGCGCGGATGCGGCTGACGGCCGCCGTAGACGTCCACCTTGCGCTCGGCCTGCATCATGTCCAGCATGGCGTCGATGACGATGAAGGTGCCGGTGCGGCCCACCCCGGCGCTGCGGAGCAGAGCGGAGGCACGGGGCTCAGGGCTGCCCTGCCGGAGCGGCCGGCGGCCAGCCAGACGCCGCCCGGCAGCGAGTAAATAGCAAGGGCTGCTCTGGAGAGGAGAGAGGTCCCCAGCCCGGCGCTCGGTGCAGCCTGAGATGCGCACGGCTCCCCAGCAGCTGCTGGAGTGCAGGAAGGCACTGAGCAGGCTGAGCTAAAGTGAAAGCTGAGCCAGCTACAGCTTCCAGAGTCCTCACGGGCTGCCTGTTCCTGCTGCTCCTTCCAGCCACCCCCTGTCAAGTGAAGGTGAGCCCATGGGGAAGCCCTGATCTGTGCTGGTATAGAATCATAGAATGGGTTGGAAGGGACCTCTGAAGGTCATCCAGTCCAATCCCCCCTGCAGTCAGCAGGGACATCCTCACCTAGATCAGGCTGTCCAGAGCCCAGCTGAGCCCCACTCTGAATATCTACAGGGATGGGGTAACCCAACCATTAAGGAGAAAAGAAAGATCAGGCCAGCAGAGGCTATGGATAGACAAAGCCCAGCTGCCTCCCAAGGAGAAAACTGGAAAGGGAGGTTTTGGGAGGTTGAAAATGTGACCACTGCTGCCTTTAACAGTGGAACCTTCCCTTACTGAAACATGGACAACCTCTGTGGCTCTGCTCTGCCTGAAGCAGCTCCATGGGAGGTCAAACACTCAGAGGCACAGTATCAGCTGAGCAGGGTCAGTTGGGCAGTAGGGTTCTTAAGGACTGGAAGAGGCTCCCCAGGGAGGTGGTTGAATCCCCATCCCTGGAGGGGTTTCAAAGAGGCAGAGATGTGGTGCTGAGGGACATGGTTTAGCACCAGCCTTGGCAGAATTAGGGAATGGTTGTGCTGGATGATCTCAAAGGCCTCTTCCAACCAAAGCAGTTCCTTGATTCTGTGATTCTGAGTACTGCCTTGTCACAACAAGGGATGTTGCCCTCCTGTGCAGAGGCCAAGGGAGATGCCACCAATGCCCAGCAATGGTGCCTAGCTTGGCTCACTCAGCATCCAGCTCTCCCAAGTCACCACTCAACACAAACTCTAACACCACCATCTTCTGATTCCAAGAAGCTCATTCAATTCAGATCCATTTTTATCTAATGTTTCCATCTACAACAATCCTGTTTAACATGGGAAAGTTAAATAAAAGAGGCCTAACCAAAATAAATCCCTTTGGTATTATACTGGAGATGCTTCCCAAGCAGCTCCTCACTACAAGAAGGATGTTGAGGTGCTAGAGCATGTCCAAAGAAGAGCAACTAAGCTGGTTCAGGGCCCTGAACACAAGGCCTGTGACGAAGGGCTGAAGGAACTGGGCTTGTTTAGTCCTCTACAACTCCCTCAAAGGATGTTGGAGCCAGGGGGTGCTGGTCTCTTCTCCAAGCAACAGGACAAAAGGAAACAGCCCCAAGTTGCAGCAGGGGAGGGTTAGGCTGGACATGAGGAGCAATTTCTTCCCTAAAAGGGTTGTCAAGCCCTGAAAGAGGCTGCCCAGGGGAGTCCCCATCCCTGAAGGCACATGGATGTGGTGCTTAGGGACATGGTTTAGTGGCAGAGGCTTAGCAGTGGTGGGATTGTGAGCTCTAGGTAAGCAGCTGGACTTGATGATCTCAAAGGTCTCTCCCAACCTCAATGGTTCTATGGTTCTATGACCCTGGAGAGGCTGAGGTCAGCGCGGCCAGGACATACCTGCAGTGTACCACTATTGCTCCTGCATACTGGGGATTACATGTCTTCACCTTCTTCAAGAACTTCAGCATCCCAATGGGGGTGAAGGGGACCCCAAAGTCAGGCCAGCTGGTGAAGTGGAACTGCGTCACCAGGCGCTGAGGCTTCTTGTTCGTGACGTCGCCCACCTGAAGGGGAAACAGGATTCAGGTTAATGGGAACCCCTCATCTCCTTTCCTTCCCCCAAAACAAGAGCAGAGAGAGAGCTGCAGCCCCAAGGCTGAGCTGGACAGCTTCAGAATCACTAGAGCCCAAAGGCAAAAGGCTTGTCAGTCTCTACCAGCAGTACAGTTTAATTGTCCAGCATCACATCCTGCATCCCAGGGGTGAGAGAGGCCAGCCTAGCCTTGGCCGCAGCTCCAGCCTGGCAGAAGCTGCTGTACTCCATTCCCAGCCAGCTCAAACAGAAGCTGCTGCTCCCTCCTTCTCCAAGCTGTTCAGCCTAGAGGAGAGAAGGCTTCAGGGAAACCTTCTTGTGGTGTTTCAGTACTTGAAGGGGGCTACAGGCAAGATGGGGAGAGACTTTTCATCAGGGACTGTAGTGATGATTCTAAACTAAAGACTATTGAGAAAGATGACATTTTTGCCACTGAGGGCAGGGAGAGCCTGGCCCATGCTGCCCAGAGAGGTGGTAGATGCCCCATCCCTGGAACCATCCCAGGTCAGGTTGTCTGGGGCTGTGAACAACCTGCTCTAGTTGCAGATGTCCCTGCTGACTGCAGGGGGTTGGACTGGATGATCTTTAAAGGTCCCTTCCAAATCAAACCATTCCATGATCCTATGATTCTCTGATCCTTGCCCACAGCATCCTTGTATTAAAAGCAGTGAGACTAAATCACCCACATCCAGGCTGTTGGAGTGAAGGGTGAATCTCAGGAGAACCCCACTCAGGGTGCAAACAGGTTTTCAGTCATCAGCTCTTCCTTGTCTGCTTTCAAGAGCAGCAGGGAAGCAAGCAGAGTAACTAAAGCACCCAGAGCCAGCAGAAAACAGCAATGAGAATGGAAGCCCAACACATGGCACTGGCTCTGTCTCAGCCCATGGGATACATAGGATTATTTGCAGGCATTAAGTACCCAGGGTAACAGCAGGAACTGACACTGCTAACACCAACTGCTGGACTATGACAGAACTCAATTTCAGCCTTGGCATCCATCAGCTTCCCTGCTCTGAGCACAACCATGCTGGCATGCTGGTACCCACTGGGAACAGGCTAAGGTGAGCAAGTTCTTTATATCTCCAGTTTAAAATGAATGCTGAAATAATTTCATCCCAATTCTCCTCTCACAGCACCTCAAAGGATTAGAGGAGCTCACAGAATCACTATGGTTGGAAAAGACCAACAAGTCTAACCATTGTTTATTACTGCACCATATCCTTGGCTTTCATATACATCCAGGGGTGGGGATGCAACCACTTCCCTGGGCAGCCTGTTCCAGTCTTTGAGAACCCTCTCAGCACAGTTTTTCCTAATGTCCAACCTCAGCCTCCCCTGCAGCAATCTGAGGCCATTTCCTCTTGTCCTATCACATGTTCCTTAGCAGAGGAGACTGATCCCCACCTGGCTCCAACCTCTTTTCAGGGAGTTGCAGAGAGCAATGAGATGTCCCCTCAGCCTCCTTTTCTCCAGACTAAACAATCCCAGTTCTCTCAGCTGTTCCTCATCAGACCTGTTCTCCAGACCCTTCTCCAGCTTTGCTGACTTTCTCTGGACCTGCTGCAATGCCCTTCTTGGAGTGAGGGGCCCAAACTGAACCCAGTACTGAAGGTGTGGTCTCACCAGTTTTGAGTAATGGGGGGACAAACATCTCTCTCTAGGCCTGCTGGCCACACTGTTACTGACCCAGGCCAGGATGCTGCTGGCCTTCTTGGCCACCTGGACACACTGCTGGCTTGTGTTCAGTTGCTGTTGACTAACACTCCCAGGTCCTGTTCCACCAGGCAGTTTCCAGCCACTCTGCCCCAAGCCTGGAGCGAACACTGGGGGTTGTTGTGACCCAGGTGCAGGACCTGGCACTTGGCCTTGTTGAAGGCCATGTGACAGGCCTCAGCACATTGATCCAGCTTGTCCAGATCCCTCTGAAAAGCCTTCCTACCCTCCAGCAGATCAACACTCCCACCTAACTTGGTGGTGCTTGCAAACTTACTAAGGGTGCTCTCAATCTCCTTGTCAAGATCACTGATAAAGGGATTAAACAAGAGTGGCCCCAGCACTGAGCACTGAGCTCACCAGCACCTGTTGGGTGCCCAGCACGGAGGGGAGGGGAGAGGAGGGGAGAGACAAGCCCTGGCACCTGCTGGATGCAGAACTTCCGCACAGTGTAATCCACCAGGACAGTCACGTCCTCCACGGACACTCGGATGTTGCCGTAGGTCCAGCAGCCCTGGTCTGGCCAGTACTGAGCACACTTACACTGTGGGGAGAGAGAAGACAGGGGCAGCTGAGCTCTGGGCCCTCTCCCGCCTGGGACTGGCTCCAGGACACGCCCATGGGCATGAGATGTGCCAGATTCAAGTGAAGCTGGGTTAGACACCAGCCTGAGAAGCCTTCTGGCACCTACCTCTTTCCTCTCTTTCAGGTTGGTCACCATGACAATTGTTGCTGTGTTTTGCTCCCAGATCATCCTCCAGAAATCGTTCACGGTTTCTTCCTTTGGTCCTAAGGGGAAGGTGAAGCAGACAAGTGGCCTTTGGGACCCTCAAGGGCTGA
Source organism: Picus viridis (assembly GCA_033816785.1). NCBI lineage: Eukaryota > Metazoa > Chordata > Aves > Piciformes > Picidae > Picus > Picus viridis. The sequence continues at coordinate 14,211,899 of CM066583.1, forward strand.
GACTGAAACGCAGAGCCTGAGGAGTCACACCCCACGGATGATGCAGCACAGTTTTTGCCAATAGGTGTCAGCACAGGAGGTGTTTTGGTACCCAGCAGCTCCAGTTAGCCCGAGGGACAGCCCCTGTCGCACACAAGCTGGGCTTTTGGGGGTGCTTTATGGTGAGAAATTCCAATCATGACAGATGGAGCATGGAAATGACTTGCCCAAGGTCTTGTGCTCTTTGACTGGGAAGACAATTTTGGGAACACACTTTGGACCAACCAAACCAGGGGAGCTCTGCAAGGGGTTGTGCTGTCGTTAGGCTGGCACAGCTTCACAAAGAAGGACCCCAACTCAACCACCACCAGAGAGAGCTACAGGAACAGAAGATAGATTGAGAGAGTTGAGGTTGTTCAGTCTGCAGAAGAGAAGGCTCTGAGGAGACTTTATTGTGGCCTTCCAGTATCTGAAGGAGGCTACAAGAAAGCTGGGGAGGGACTTTTTAGGATGTCAGGGAGTGATAGGACTGGGGGAAGGCAACAAAATTAGAAATGGCCACATTCAGATTGGATGTTTGGAAGAAGTTCTTCCCCATGAGGGTGGTGAGACACTGGAACAGGTTGCCAGGGAAGTGACAGAACCCCCATCCCTGGAGGTTTTTAAGGCCAGGCTGGATGTGGCTGTGAGCAACCTGCTGTAGTGTGAGGTGTCCCTGCCCATGGCAGGGGGGTTGGGACTGGATGATCCTTGAGGTTCCTTCCAGCCCTAACACAATTCCATGATTCTGTGATTCTAATAACAGACTGCTCACCTTGTGCAGCAATGAACTTGTTCTTCTCTTGGTACCCCTGCAGAGCAAAGGGAGACAAAGATGAGCATGTTCAGCACACAAGAACCATGAAATGCATCCACACCACAGACAGCCACTGCCTGCTCTGTGCCTCAGGGCACCCCGTGCAGAGAAGGGGCTGCAGCCCCTGAGGGGAGACACAGCACTGACAGTGGGGCAGAAATGATGGCAAATGCCTGTGCCAAGGGTCCCTGCCCCACAGCAACACTCTCCATGCTCATGTGAGGTGGGAATGACCCCGCTGCTGAAGTGGTGCCTGCCAGCCCTTCTGCTGGGATCAGAGCCTGCATCCAGAGCATCAGGTGAAAATGAGGACTCATCTCTGGGAGATGGGGCAGCTGAACTCATGGGGATTGATTGTGTGTGTTTCCTAAAGGACAGTTACTGGTCAAGAGGGTAAAAAGCTCTTTTGGGTCTTCCTTCTTTTTATGTGCCTCCATCTCTCTCCAAGTCCACTTCTTCCTATCACCCTTCCAATTTCTCTGAGCTATATGGTGATAATCACATGGGACCCAACTCCTGCAAGAAGCAGAGCAGGGCAATGGTGCAGCAGGGTGACACAGGAAGGATGTGGACCTGCTGGAGTGGGTCCACAGCAGCACCATGAAGATGATCAAAGGGCATGAACACCTCTACAAACCCAGACTAAGAGAGTTTGAGTTGTTCAGCCTGGAGAAGAGAAGGCCTTGGGAAGACCTTAGAGCAGCATTTCAATATCTGAAGGGGACCTACAGGGAGGCTGGGGAGAGACTGTTTAGAAGGGCAGGTGGTGATAGGATGAGGGGCAGTTGTTTGCAACTGGAGCAGGGGAGATTTAGGTTGGACACTAGGAAGAAGTTGTTTACAATGAAGGTAGTGAAATACTGCAACATGCTGTCCAGAGATGTGGTTGAGGCCCCACCCCAGGAGATATTCAAAGTCAAACTTGACAGGGCCCTGAGCAACCTGATCTCGTTGCAGATGTCCCTGCTGACTGCAAGGATGTTGGACAAGATGACCTCTGAGGGTCCCTTCCAACCCAGTGCATTCTCTGATTCTGTTCTAGCTGGGTTCCTTGATTTCTTTTCATCCCCTTCCCAGGTCCAGCCCTGCAAGCTGGGCTGATGACAAAGCAGCCACATCACTCATCAGCTGTTAATCAGAACCCCCAGTTCCTGCAGGAACAGCTCCCAAAGCCCTTCCAAACCAGCTGGCTCAGCTTTGCAGCACCCCAAGGAGAGTAAGTATGGAAAGAGAGGTGGGAAGACATGTGACAATGACAACACAGCCAAGCAGGGGCCTGGATACAGCCAGAATTTGAGCCCCAGCTCTCAGCTTCTTATTCCATCCAGTTTTGTCTGGGCTCATGACACAGAGTGGAGCACAATGAGCTCTGCCACAGCCATGCAGAGGTTAGGAGATGAAACAACAGTGTAATTTATTGTTCTGCAGGAGCTGGGGGGATGTTGACACAGGAGGTGGTTTCTTAACCATCCTCTCCCAGGCACAAGTCACGCCCCATAAAATCCCCCTGCTCCTGGTGGGACCAGGCACCGCTGGCTGGGTGGAGATGTGCCCTTCAGATCACAAAACTCACATTAATGAAGGAGGCATTGATGTAGTCAGAGTCAGGAACCCCCTCAACAGGAGTCAGGTGAACCCTGGAATGATCATCTGGAGGAAAATTAAAGCTCTGCATTAAAACCAACTCTGTCCACCCAGCTGATACCAGAGCCTGGAGGCTTGCTGGTTCCCCCTGGCCCCCAAAGCCTTTATAACCCCAAATTCTTCTCCTTTCAGCACAGAGAGGTGCTAGGCCTTGCTCAAGGAAGTTTCTCACAGATGTAAAGAGGTGCCCAAGCCAGCCCACCACCCCATGGCACCTGACAGCAGCTAGCTGTGCTGGCATTTCCCACCCCTATCATTTCCCAAGGTCTCCTGACCACTGAGAGCTCCAGGAAGCTTCTCCTTGTAGGCATCTATGGATAAAGCAGTTGCAGCCACCCATCCAGGAGGTGAAACAACCTCAAACATGTCCTCACCCACCCCAAAACCAGGAATGGGGAGCCCTGGCAGGGCCACCAGCTGTTTCCCATTTCCACCCCCAGTCAGGTTTGATACCTACAGGGTAAAATGTTCACATATCTGTTCTTCTCCTTGTTCTCCTCCTTGGAAGCAGCTTCACATGTGGCCTGTATGGGACATGCTGGGAGAGCCTGCAATAGCAGGAAAGGGGAGTTTCCATGATGTTGCTGAACACTGGAACAGATTGCCCAGGGATGCAGACCTGATGTGGCCCTGGGCAACCTGATCTAGTTGGAGCTGGCCCTGGTCATTGCAGAGGTGTTTGACAAGATGACCTTTGAGGGTCCCCTCCAATGCAATGCAACCTGTGAATGTTCTTACTCACGGCAGGGTAGTAACCACAACACAACTGGTGTGCTGGTGCATGCCACATCTGAGCATCCTGGCCCTTCAGACATGTCCCTAATGCCTCCGCTCCTCACCTCCACCCCAGCACCAGCTCCTTGTCCCCAGGGCAACCAGTTAAACATCCTGGGCTGGAGCAGAGAGAGCAAATCCCTTCTGAAGCATAGTATCTAGTCTCAGAACCCATGGACACGAGGTGGCAGCAAAGTCTCCGACACCAAACCCACTAGCCCGGCAGTCCTGGAGCTCGTTCCTGTCTGGGGAGGCAGCTGCTGAGGCTTCCTCCATTAACAGTGATGCTAATGGTGACCCTGCTGAAGGCCCAGTCACCCCAGCAGATACAGAGATGGGAATGGGCACCCACATGGGGGCTGATTCTTCATCCACCAGTGCTGGGGACCGTTGGGATAGGGGGTGCTGGAGTCATAGGAGATGCTATCCCAGTCCCTGGAGCTGGGTTTCATGCTGGAGCAGAGGAGGGCCTTCCCCAGCACCTCTCTGGGTGAGGAAGAGGGTGAGAACACACTGGAGGAGTTTACTACCCCTTCCTCCAGCAGATGGGACAGCTGTGCTTCAGGGCAACAGTGTATTTATAACTTCCAAACCCCCACCCTGGGCATTCATGGCACCTATTGAGTTTCACCACAGTGTGGCCAGGAAGGGAGTCAAGTTCTGCAGCAGCTGGAGAAAGTTCAGTGGCACTTCTACATCTTCTCACCACCCTCATGTTGCTGTACCATGTCTTGGACCTAAGGCTTTACATGTTTGCAGATGCCACCTTGCAGACAACCAGATCAGCAGAGGGTTTCTTCCATTGATGAGGTTGGTGCAGAGTCCAGGCTGCTCAGCAGCTGCTGGGTTACACACTGGGATACTTCAGCCAGTTATTTAACTTGCTCTCCTCCCTCCTTTCTGTGCTGCCTCCTCTTGTAATGCTGAGGTGAAACAGGTTCACTGCCACAGAAAGTTGCAGAGATCAGCAACAGCAAGAAGAGGTTGTAGCCATCTCAGAAGAGATGCTCCAGCATCGTGGGAGAAGCACAGCACCTGAAGGGTTACTGTTGAAGGCCAACTGTCGGCCTGTAAATTGGCATCACTCTGTTCCAGAGTTAACAACTCTGACACAGATGGGGTCACTTCTGCTGCTGTGTCAGAGCTCTTGTCTTGGCAGTTTGTGGATTCAAGCTAGGAGGATTGGGAGGAGGGAGACAACACTTGGGAGGAGAGCAGCAGGCAAGGAAGACCCCAAGAAATCCACAACACTTCCTGTGCCCAGAATAACATAACCCCATGGTGAAGCTTGCCAGAAACCCTCTGCTTTCTGTAGTGAATGTGTGATGGTGGGCAAGCCAGCCACCCCTCAGCAGACTTAGGGCCAGAATCATCCTTCCCAGCTCACAGCCTGAGGCACAGGAAGACCTTCAGTCCCCCAGTGAAGTTCCCAGACAAGCTCTTCAGAAGCGCAACATCCAGCACCATTACTTATCGACTCGATTACCCTGGGCCGATCTGCTCTGCCCCGCCTGCTGCCACTGCAGCTCCTCTCTGGGGTGCCACCCACTTTGTCCCTGCTCTGCCACGCCAGGCCAGGCTTTACCCTGCTGTGCACCCCAAGGCTGACACCAAGGGCAGCCCGTGGGATGTGAGGGCAAGAGGCGAAGGCACTCACGTTGAACTCCTCCCGAAAGAGCTTGTTGTCGTCGGCCATGCGGCGGTTGATCTCCTCCTCCAGCTTGTCCACGGGCAGGGGAGGGTATTTGCGGTTGGTGCTGGGGGAGCGGGCCAGCAGCGGCATGCTCTGAGGCTCTGCAACGACACCTGGGCGTCAGAGCTGCCCACCCAGCTGCTCCCCCTGCCCAGCACTCAGCCATGCCCAGGTGAGCGCAAGGACCTCGTGCACCCTGAGCTCTCCGCTTTTGAGGTCACCTCACCACCCCTGGATTGTCACACAATCACAGGAAGGGACCTGGAAGATCATCTAGTTCCAGCCCCCTGCCATGGGCAGGGACATTTTCCACTAGACCAGGCTGCTCAGAGTCCCAACCAACTTATCATTTCCTGGTCTTTTGCTCTTCCTATGGGTGGTACACTGGAGGTGTTTAGAAAGAGACTGGATGGGGTGCTTGGTGCCATGGTTAAGTTGATTAGATGGTGTTGGGTGATAGGTTGGACTCTATGATCTCAAAGGTCTCTTCCAACCTGGTTAATTCCATTCCATTCCATTCCATTCCATTCCATTCCATTCCATTCCATTCCATTCCATTCCATTCCATTCCAACCCATTCCATTCCATTCCATTCCATTCCATTCCATTCCATTCCATTCCATTCCATTCCATTCCATTCCATTCCATTCCATTCCAACCCATTTCTATTCTATCCTTCCAACCTTAGTGATACTGTGACAGGTTGGACTTGATGATCTTTGAGGTCTCTTCCAACCTTAGTGATACTGTGATATCCTATCCTATCCTATCCTATCCTATCCTATCCTATCCTATCCTATCCTATTCCCTAATACTAAACTCCTTCAGCACCCTGTAGTTGAGCATTACGCTGTCACAGAGGGAGGATGGGACAATAAGGACCAAATCTAACAAGCCCATCAATGCTCCAGGCTTGGGGCAGAGTGACTGGAAAGCTGCCTGGCAGAAAAAGACCTGGGGCTGCTGGTCAACAGCTGGCTGAAGATGAGCCAGCAGTGTGCGTGGGTAGCCAAGAAGGACAACAGTATTCTGGTCAGCAGGACCAGGGCAGTGATGTACTGGGCACTGGAGAGGACACACCTGGAGCATCGGATTTGGTCTTGGGCCCTCACTCCAAGGACATTGAGGTGCTGGACTAGGTCCACAGAAGGGCAATGAAGCCAGTGAAAGGTCTGGAGAACAGGTCTGGTGCGGAGCAGCTGAGGGAACTGGTGTTCAGCCTGGAGAAAAGGAGGCTGAGGGGAGACCTCATTGCTCTCTGTAACTCCCTGAAAGGGGGCTGGAACCAGCTGGGGGTTGGTCTCTTCTCCCACAGAACAAGTGATAGGACATGAGCAAATGGCCTCAAATTGTGCCAGGGCAGGTTTAGATTGGACATGAGGAACAATTTCTTCCCTAAAAGGGGTGCCAAGTCCTGGCCCAGGCTGCCCAGGGCAGTGGTGGAGTCCCCATCCCTGAAAGGGTTTCCAGGCTGTGTAGATGTGGTGCTGAGGGACATGGCAGAACTAGGTTCATGGTTGGGTTTGGTGACCTTAAAGGTCTCTTTCAACCAAAACAATTCTATGGTTCCATGATCAAGCATTACACTATCATATCATAGATCATAGGCAAGAGAGGGCAATCAGGACCAAGTCATCAATAATGTGGGATGAATCACAGAATCATAGAATCAGCAAGGTTGGAAAAGACCTCAAAGTTCATCAAGTCCAACCTGTCACCACAGACCTCATGACTGCTAAACCATGGCACCAAGTGCTGCATCCAATCCCCTCTTGAACACCTCCAGGGATGGGGACTCCACCACTTCCCTGGGCAGCACATTCCAATGGCCAATTACTCTCTCTGGGAAGAACTTTCTCCTCACCTTGAGCCTAAACTTCCCCTGGCACAGTCTGAGACTGTGTCCTCTTGTTCTGGGAACCTCACTTTGAATTCAGACTTCGTCCTTGCTCACATGGAACATCTGGCACCATCACAGTGATACAGCCCCCAGGTGGACACAGCAAAATTAGCTGCTGCTCTTGCTTCTTTAGTGAGGCCAAGAGAGGCCACGTGAGGGTTATACCAACACCACTGATGGTTTAGGAAGTTCACACCTTTGTCCACAGTGATGTAAAACGGGTTGGGAAGGTCTCAGCTGCCAACATTAAAGAAAGGGAACAAAAGGTGCTGGTTTTCAGTTAGCACTTGCTCTGAAGGTGCTTGTAAGGAGCTCAGGAAAAGGACCTGAAAACAAGCTTGCCAAGAGCCAGCAATGTGAGCTCATGGCCAAGAAGGCTAATGGCATCCTGGGATGCATTGAGTGTGACCAGCAAGCCAAAGAAGGTTCTCTTCCTCCTCTATTCTGCCCTAGGGAGGCCACATCTGGAGTGTTATGTCCAGCTCTGGGCTCCCCAGTTCAAGAGACACAGGAGAGGGTCCAGTGGAGGCTACAGAGATGCTGAGGGGCTTGAAGCATCTCTGTGAGGAGGAAAGGCTGAGACACCTGGGGCTGTCTAGCTTGGAGAAGAGCAGCCTGAGAGGGGATCTGATCAATGCTCAGCAGGATCTTGGGGGGCAGGAGGATGGGCATAGACTCCTGTCAGTGGTGCCCAGTGACAGGACAAGTGGCAGTGGGCACAAACTGTAACCCAGGAGGTTACATCTGAACACATCTTTGCTGTGAAGGTGCTGGAGCCCTGGAGATGGCTGCCCAGAGAGGTTGTGGAGTCTCTTTCTCTGGAGATATTCCAACCCCCACCTGGATATTGTGATCCTGTGCAAGCTGCTGTGGATGACCCTGCTTTAGCACGGGGGTTGGAGAGGATGATCTCCAGAGGTCCTTTTCAACTCCCACCATGCTGGGATTCTGTGAAGCTGCATGTGCCTTATGGCTGTGTTGGAAGGGTAAAGGCACTGCACAGTCAGCAGCCCAGAGAGCTGCCCTGGAGGACACAACCCAGCCCTGCTGCTGCCTCTTCACAAGGGGTTTACGACATTCAGGTAACACGGACAATTTCTGGGAGCAGTGGTGGCGATTTCACCAGCTAACTTTGGCTGACTGCAAGCAGGGTGAAGAAAAACAGCCCTAAAGCATTCTGTTGTTCTGAAGAACGTTTGCATCAGCCCCTTTTGATGTGAACCAAGTTGACTGCTGCTGTGAGATGCAGCTGTGCTCCCCGTGTCGCACCGACGCAGGTCTCACCTGCATCGTCTGTCCGGCCGTTGGACAATCGGAAGGAGTTGGAGTGACTCCCTGCTTGCTTGTATTTCTTGAACCTGCCAAAGGCAAAGGAGTGGAGACCATCAGTAGATACCCAGCTCACCTTCTGGGTGAGAGATGCAGCCATGCAATGTGTCTGGCTTGCAGAACTCACTGGTGGCTCCAAGAGGTTACAGGACCTCTAAAACCCTCCCTGTGAGCCTAAATTTGACCACATCTGGAAAGGCAGCAGCAGACCAGAGCAAGGCGAAAGCCAGAAAGCTCTAAGGCTGCTATTTCTGGAGGGCACCCCATGGAGCTCCTGCTCCATGGGTTGATTCAGCAAAGGACATAAAGCCCAGGTTGATCCATCCTTCTGCAGCACAGCTTTTAACCTGAAGCAGATGCTGGCCCGAAGCGAGGGGTTCTGCTGAATCACCGGGCAGGTGGCGGTGAGCAGAAACCCTTTGGGAAGGGCTGGAAGCCAGGTGGGGAGGACTCAAACTCCCAACTCCTGAAGGCAAAATTCTCCTCAGCCTCACTGCAGGCCCGGAGCCAAGACACCAGGGGAAATTTTTCCACTGCTAAGGAAATTGGTTTTTCTTTTTTTTATTAACTTATTTAACTGCCACCGTGGGGAGTGGATGAAAATGTTTACTGCAGGTGAATAAACACCCTCTGCTTGATGGGCAGGTATGTGCTCAGGGGCTGGGCATGCCACACTGAGCAGCCCAGATGCTTGGATGTAGGGAAAATGGACCTAAACACGCCCTGCTGTGCTGTAGCTCTAGGTGCAGCATCAACCAGCATTCTGCTTGTACCCCACTGGCAGCAGAAGATGCACAGGCACCATGTACAGGTCGGGTACCCAAGGCAGAGCCTGGCTCTGGATGTCAGATCACATGGGATATCAAGCTGGGAATCCAGGAATAACATCCCTGCTTATACATGGAAAGGACTTTCTGGCTTCAGTTCAGCTTCCCTGGGTGACTGAGTCCGACACCCTCAGCCTCGCATGGAAACCTCACCTGCCTCTTAACCACGCTGACAGACCCTCAGTTTAAACCACCCTGCTAAACAGGACACTCAGCAGCAGAGCTGGCAATTCCCTGCAGGAGGATCAGCTTCCTCAAGGCAGGAGTAGCCATCATCACCCAGATGACCCCAAACATCATGTCCATTATCCTTACAGGTTTCTTTGGGAAAACGTGGCTGTGCCAGCCTCCAGCTTCTGGAGCAGCACCGAAGGCTGATTCCCACCCATCCCCTTTTTGTCAGACAAGGGAAGTCAGCAGGAAATCACCTCTTACCTTAACATGTACAGCACAATAATAATAAATACTATGACTAGAAGGGAAGACAGGGCCACCATCACGGCTATAATTGGAGTCTCATCTGCAAAAGGCACAGAAAAGTGTGGTTAGCCACCTCACAAAGCATCCAGTGGCATCCTTTAAAGGGGCTCTACAACTTCTGTGGGCAAAGTATCACCATCATCATCATCATCACCATTGCCACCATCATTATCATCACCATTATCATCATTAGCATCATCATCATTGTCACCACCGCCATCATTATCATTGCCACCATCATTATCATCACCATTATCATCATTATCATCATCATTATCATTGCCACCATCATTATCATCACCATTATCATCATTATCATCATCATCATTGTCACCATCACCATCATTATCACCACTATCATCCTTATTGCCACTATCATCATCATCACCACCACCATCATCTTCACCACCATCATCCTCATTGTCACCACCATCATCACCATCACCATCTTCACCACCACCATCATCTTCACCATCACCATCTTCACCACCATCATTATTGTCACCACCATCGTCCTTATTGTCACTATCATCATCATCATCACCACCATTATCATCCTCATTGTCACCATCATTATCACCATTACCATCTTCACCACCACCATCATCATCTTCACCATCACCATCTTCACCACCATCATCATTATTGTCACCACCATTGTCCTTATTGTCACTATCATCATCATCACCACCATCATCATCCTCATTGTCACCACCATCATTATCACCATCACCATCTTCACCACCATCATCATCTTCACCATCACCATCTTCACCACCATCATCATTATTGTCACCACCATTGTCCTTATTGTCACTATCATCATCATCACCACCATCATCATCCTTATTGTCACCACCATCATTATCACCATCACCATCTTCACCACCATCATCATCTTCACCATCACCATCTTCACCACCATCATCATTATTGTCACCACCATTGTCCTTATTGTCATCATCATCATCATCACCACCATCATCATCCTCATTGTCACCACCATTGTCCTTATTGTCACTATCATCATCATCACCACCATCATCATCCTCATTGTCACCACCATCATTATCACCATCACCATCTTCACCACCACCATCATCATCTTCACCATCACCATCTTCACCACCATCATCATTATTGTCACTACCATCGTTATTGTCACCACCATCGTTATCACCATCACCATCTTCACCACCATCACCATCATCTTCACCATTATCATCACCACCACCCCCATCATCATCATCTAGTAAGATTACATTTCTCCAGTCTGACAATGAAGACAAACACACAGTTTGAGTATCTCAGATACTTCAAGGTGAGATTAAAACTTGTCATGGCAATCCAAAGCCTGGAGAAGGCTCTGGGGAAACCTTAGAGCAGCCTTCCAGTACCTGAAGGGGGCCTACAGGAAGGCTGAGGAGGGACTGTGTAGAAGGGCCTGTGGTGATAGGACAAGGGACAATGGTTTTAAACTACAGCTGGACAGATTAAGGTTGGACATTAGGAAGAAATTCTTTACTGTGGTGGTGAGACACTGGAAAGGGCTGTGGATGCCTCATCCCTGGAAGTGTTGCAGACCAGGCTGTATGAGGCTTTGAGCAACCTGCCCTAGTTGCAGATGTCCCTGCTGACTGCAGAGGGATTTGAACCAGATGGTCTTTAAGGTCCCTTCCAACCCAAACCATCCTGTGATTCTGTGAAACAGGACATGAAGGCAATGCTTCACACTGCACCTGAACATCTTCAGGATGAGTTCTGCTGGAGAGGTTCCAGGCTTCTGAGCTCATTAGAAACACAGAATGGTCAGGGTTGGATGGGACCTCAAGGATCATCCAGTTCCAACTGCCCTGCCACGGGCAGGGACACTTCACACTGGATCAGGTTGCTCACAGCCAGCCTGGCCTTAAAACCTCCAGGGATGGGGGTTCTGTCACCTCCCTGGGCAACCTGCTCCAGTGTCTCACCACTCTCACGGTGAAGAGCCTCTTCCTAACATCCAATCTGAATCTACTCAGTTCTAGTTTTGTTCCATTCCCCCTAGTCCTATCATTACCTGACACCCTAAAAAGTCCCTCCCCAGCCTTCTTGTAGGCCCCCTTAAGATACTGGAAGACCACATTAGGAACTGTCTGGCTCATCACAAAGAGGTGACTCCTTCTGGGATCTCCTTCCTCCCTGGAAATACAGGGTCTAGAGAGGGGGTGAAGTCAAACATCACCTCTGGAGATGACTGCTCTGTTCGCGAGGCCCCTGAGCGTGAACGAATTCATCTTGGTGCGTTGCTCGCTCCCTCGCAGAAGCCTCTCGAGGGTGGGCACCACACAGCTCCCTTGCAAGCACTCAGATGAGGCATGCCTGAGACATTCCCATCCTCCAGGACCCACAACAGATGTATTTTTAAAGAGGCTGTTTGCAACTTGGCCTGAGGGTTGGTGAAACAGTGGTTGGGCAAACAAATCACCCAGCTGGGGCTGGAAGCCAAGCAACACTAACCAGAGAGGAAGAGGGCCCTGGAGGGTGTTTGTCCAGATAAATGTGGATGCCAGCGATGCCAGCTGGAGCAGTTTTCATTTCCCATCAGCTCTCTCCATCTGCATGGGTCACCACACCATGTCTACATCTCTCAGTCCCCTGAGGCTGCATGCCATGATCCCTCCTTCCACCTTCTGTGCACCCATTTCCCTGGCAGGGCTGATTCCTGCTCAGCAATTTCAGCCAGCAGATTTTCTTAGGTGAGAATTATTTTGTTCTTGCTGACTGCAAGAGGGTTGGACTAGATGGCCCCCAAAGGTCCCCTCCAACCCAATCCATGCCAGAATGCTATGATTCTTATGACCTGTGACTAGTGATCTGTTGAGTTAATAGTTCTGCATCTGTCCTCTGTGGCTGTGTGGTCCAGAGGTGTTCTTCCATACAAAAGAGAGGATTTTTGTGTAATGATGTCAAGGCAGTGACCTGGTATGGCAAATAAATCCATGACACCCTCCTGGTCTTGTGCCTCTTTGTTCTTTCCATCTACTGTCCTCATTTGTCAGCATCTCCCTCAGCCCAGCAGCAAAAAGCCAAGGGATTTAGGAACTCACAGAATGATTCTGTTTGGAAAAGACCTTTAAGATCATCAAACCCAACCATGAACCCACCACTGCCAGCTCACCACTAAACCATGTCCCTCAGCACCACATCTACACAGCTTTGAAACCCTTTCAGGGGTGAGGACTCCACCACTGCCCTGGGCAGACAGAAGGTCTCCCCTCAGCCTCCTTTTCTCCAGACTGAACACCCCCAATTCCCTCAGCTGCTCTTCACCAGCCCTGTTCTCCAGACCCTTCACCAGCTTCCTTGCCTAGACCCACTCCAGCACCTCAAGGCACTTCTAGGAGTGAGGGCCCAAAACTGAATCTAGTATTTGAGGTGTGGCCTCACCAGTGCTGAGTACAGGGGGACCACCCCTGCCCTGATCCTGCTGGCCACACTGTTCCTGATCCAGGCCAGGATGCTGTTTGCCTTCTTGGCTACCTGGGCACATATCACAGAATCACAGAATCAATAAGGTTGGAAAAGACCTCAAAGATCATCGAGTCCAACCTGTCACCCAACACCTCATGACTACTAAACCATGGCACCAAGTGCCACATCCAATCCCCTCTTGATCAACTCCACCACCTCCCCGGGCAGCACATTCCAATGGCCAATCTCTCTTTCTATGAAGAACTTCTTCCTAACATCCAGCCTAAACCTCCCCTGGCACAGCTTGAGACTGTGTCCCCTTGTTCTGGTGCTGGGTGCCTGGGAGAAGAGACCAACCCCCACCTGGCTACAACCTCTCTTCAGATAGTTGTAGAGAGCAAGAAGGTCTGCCCTGAGCCTCCTCTTCTCCAGGCTAACCACCCCCAGCTCCCTCAGCCTCTCCTCACAGGGCTGTGCTCCAGACCCCTCTCCAGCCTCGTTGCCCTTCTCTGGACATGTTCAAGTGTCTCAACATCCTTCTTAAATTGAGGGGCCCAGAACTGGACACATATCAGCTCATCTTCAGCTAGCTGTTGACCAACACCCCCAGGGCTTTTCTGCCAGGCAGCTTTCCAGCCACTGTGCCCCAAGCCTGGAGCACTGATGGGGTTGTTGGACCCACGTCTGCCTCCTGCACACTCAGCAGCTGCTTGAGCCTTGGCATTACCCACCATGAAGATGACAAAAAGCAAGGCCAGGAAAGCAAAGCAACCATGGAGCACCTCAGCCCAACCACAGCCTGCCCTTGCCTCTCCTCTAGCATGCTCCTTGTTGAGGCTTCCAAAAGTAATCATCACCACCATCCTGGCCAGAGCAGAGGAAGGTGAGCTGCCTTACCCAAGGCCACGGTGGCTCTGCCTCCACCAGGCACGGCTGGAGCGTTTTTCCTGCCTTGGCTGGAGTGAAGCTGAGGCTCAGGGGCGCCGAGCTGGGCAGAGGCTGCTGCGGCAGCGCCGGTTGGCGGGAGATGTGATTTATGGGCAGGGTGGCTCTGGCAGCAGGATGCAGGGAGCCTGGGGGGTTGGTGGTTTGCTCTGCAGCCCTTCTTTCAACACATCTGGCTGGATGAGTTAGACCTTTTCCACGGTGGCTGCTAACCGCCGGCGTGCTGCCCGGCCCACCCGGCAAAGCCCAGGCAGGAAACAAGCTGGAGGGGTCCCCCCTGCCCCAGCCAGCCCTGACAAGCTGTGCCAACCACCCTGCAGCTCCCATCCTGCTCAGCCTTGGCCCCAGGGCACTTGGAGAAGGACAAGGACTCAACCTTCTGCTTCCACAGACCTGCAGTGCTGGAGCATCCACCATGGTCCAGAGCCTGGAGGTCATCAGGATGCTTAAATATTGTCCTGGACCCACTGAGAAAACAGCAAACCATCTTCTGCTGCTCAAGAGCATAGAATCAAAGAATTGGTTTGGTTGGAAGAGACATTCAAGATCAGCAAGTCCAACCATTAACCCAGCACTGCCAGCTCACCACTAAACCATGTCCCTCAGCACCACACCTACACAGCTTTTAAATCCCTCCAGGGATGGGGACTTCACCACTGCCCTGAGCAGCCTGGCCCAGGCCTTGACAACTTTTTGGTGGAGGAATGTTTCATGTCTCCAACTGTAGGCAGAGGTGCTACAGACCAATCTATAGGCTGCCCCCTATACATCATGAAGACTTGAGTGCAGCCACCTGGCAGAGAGATGGTGCTGAGCAGCCCTCCTTGCTCATCCCTGTCAAACCTGCCCACACAATGCGAGTCACACTGAGCAGACAAGGAGCTATGGGATCATGAGCCAAAAAATAAGGGGGTAAAAGAAAAGGCAGCAAAGTCACAGGGTCAGTGCTCCTCAAATAAAACCCCAGGACATGAGATGTGGAGCTCCTGGGAAAGCAAATCCTGCAAAGTGGTCAGAGAGAGGGAGCAGAGCAGAAGCAAGAGTTTAGATCCTGTCTCTGAGATCTCAAGTCATAAATCCCAGGCCAGCTACATTCCCTGCCAACACCACAAAGAGCTTGCAAGAGCAGATCCCTGACACACCTCCAGTTGTTTTCCTGCTGTATTTCCTTCCTGGTTGTATCTGGGAGGTGGAAGAAGCCACCCCAGACACGGCAGCTGAGGATAACTCAGCGTGTTCACAAAACACCTCAAGTGACTCCTTTGGGAAGGTGTCACACACAGGCACATGCTCTGCCTGGGACAAGGCCAGAGCATCACTGCATGCTGCTCAGTATGGTGGTCCTCCAGCCCCATCTCCTACAAGGTGCTACCATGGCAGTGAGGTGTGCTGGGTGAGGCATGCAAGGAGCAGAGGATCCTCCTGAGCTCCATGGCTCTCTACTGCTTGCTGTCCACCCTGCTGGGATACAGACACATGATTTCAGTCCATCCACAGGGGAATGGAGAAGGGTTTGTTACTTGCTTTCTTCACACCATGCCTGGATGCCTTTCTGGAAGGCTGACGTGGCCCTTTCTGTGCCCATGTGAACCTCATGAGGTTCAAGAAGGCCAAGTGCAAGGTCTTGCACATGGGTCAGGGCAATCCCTGGTATGAGTGCAGGCTGAGGGATGAAGGGCTGGAGAGCAGTCCTGTGGAGAAGGACTCAGGGGTGCTGGTGGGTGAAAAGCTGGACATGAACTGGCACTGTGTTCCAGCAAGGCATACCTATCAGCTAATTCTGCATCTAACCAATCCCACTTCTGGACCCAAGACTAAATCAAACCCATTCTTGTCTGTGCCATTTCCACACCTAGAAATGACCAAAGGTCAGAGAAGATGCTTTTCTGGAATAAATCAGAGCAGAGGCAACTTCACCATCCTCAAGCAGGAGAAAATTGACCTGCAGAGACAGAATTAGTTCCCTCAGAGCCACTGGGAAGACAACACCCCCAAACCAAGTTGAACCAACAGCTGGACTTATCGACAGCAGCTCCTCCACTTTTGGCTATCATTGGTTGGCTCCCACTGCAGCTTCTTGGTGCCAGGGAGTCAAACAGCATGAGATTGAACACATCTACGTGCCAGGTTCTACACATTGGCCACAACAACCCCATGCAGTGCTACAGGAGGTTCTTAGAGTGCATGGAGGACAGCTTCTTATCCCAGGTGCTGCGTGAGCCTACCAGGGGTAAGGCTATGCTTGACCTCCTCTTCACCAACAGGGAAGGGCTGGTGGGTGATGTGGTGGTCGGAGGGTGTTTAGGCACCAGTGACCACGACATAATAGAGTTTTCAGTATGCAGCCAAGCCAAGAGGGGCAGCAAGAAGACCTCCACTCTGGACTTCAGGAGGGCAGACTTCAGGCTACTCAAGGAACTAATTCAGAAGGTTCCTTGGGAATCAGCCCTCAAAAACAAAGGGGTCCAGGAGAGCTGGGCCTACTTCAAGGAAGAACTATTGAAGGTGCAAGAACAGGCTGTGCCGGTGTGCCGGAAGATGAGCCGCCGGGGCAGACGGCCAGCCTGGATGGGCAATGAACTTTTAATAGAACTTAGGGAAAAAAAGAGGGTGTATCATCTTTGGAAGAAAGGGGAGGCAACCTACAGAATGTTTAGGGATGTTGCTAGGTTGTGCAGGAAGAAAATTAGGGAGGCAAAAGCCCATTTAGAACTTAGACTGGCCTCTGCTGTGAAGGACAACAAAAAGTCCTTCTATAAATACATCAATAGCAAGAAGAAGGGCAAGGACAACCTCCACTCCTTGGTTGACACGGAGGGGAACGTTGTAACAAAGGATGAGGAAAAGGCAGAGGTACTTAACACCTTCTTTGCCTCAGTCTTCACTAGCAGGGCAGAACGTCTTCCAGACAGCTGGCCTGCAGAGCTGGCAGAAGGAGCCAGAGAGCTGCATAGTTTCCCACTGCTCCAAGAGGAAGTTAGAGATCTACTGAGCCGCTTGGACCCCCACAAGGCCATGGGACCGGATGGGATCCATCCTAGGGTGCTGAGATTGCTGACAGATGAGCTGTCCAAGCCACTTTCCATCATTTTTCAGCAGTCCTGGCTCACTGGAGAGGTCCCAGAAGACTGGAAGCTGGCTAACGTGGTGCCCATCCACAAGAAGGGCCGGTTGGATGAGCCGGGGAATTATAGGCCTGTCAGCCTGACCTCAGTGCCAGGCAAGATTATGGAACGGCTCATCTCGAGTGCGATCACACAGCACTTACAGGATGGCCAGGGGCTCAGGCCTAGCCAGCATGGATTTAGGAGGGGCAGGTCCTGCCTGACCAACCTGATCTCCTTCTAAGATCAGGTGACCCGCCTGGTGGATGTGGGGAGGCCTCTGGATGTGGTCTACCTGGACCTCAGCAAGGCCTTTGACACCGTTCCCCACAGCAAACTCCTGGCCAAGCTGTCAGCCCATGGCTTGGACAGGAGCACACTGCGTTGGGTTAGGAACTGGCTGGAGGGCCGAGCCCAGAGAGTAATGGTGAATGGCACCACATCCAGCTGGCGGCCTGTCACTAGTGGTGTGCCCCAGGGATCAGTACTGGGCCCCATGCTCTTCAACATCTTTATTGATGATCTGGATGAGGGCATTGAATCCATCATCAGTAAATTTGCAGATGACACCAAGCTGGGGGCAGGAGTTGATCTGCTGGAGGGCAGAGAGGCTTTGCAGAGGGACCTCGACAGGCTGGACAGATGGGCAGAGTCCAATGGCATGAGATTTAACACATCCAAGTGCCGGATTCTGCACATTGGCCACAACAACCCCAGGCAGTGCTACAGGCTGGGGTCAGAGTGGCTGGAGAGTGGCCAGGCAGAGAGGGACCTGGGGGTACTGGTTGATTGTAGGCTGAACATGAGCCTGCAGTGTGCCCAGGCAGCCAAGAAGGCCAATGGCATCCTGGCTTGCATCAGGAACAGTGTGGCCAGCAGGAGCAGGGAGGTCATTCTCCCCCTGTACACTGCACTGGTTAGGCCGCACCTTGAGTACTGTGTCCAGTTCTGGGCCCCTCAGTTTAGGAAGGATGTTGACTTGCTGGAACGTGTCCAGAGAAGGGCAACAAAGCTGGTGAGGGGTTTGGAACACAAGCCCTATGAGGAAAGGCTGAGGGAGCTGGGGTTGCTTAGCCTGGAGAAGAGGAGACTGAGGGGTGACCTTATTGCTCTCTACAACTACCTGAAGGGAGGTTGTAGCCAGGCAGAGGTTGGTCTCTTCTCCCAGGCAGCCAGCACCAGAACAAGAGGACACAGTCTCAGGCTGCGCCAGGGCAGGTTTAGGCTGGATGTTAGGAAGAAGTTCTACACGGAGAGAGTGATTGGCCATTGGAATCGGCTGCCCATGGAGGTGGTGAAGTCACCTTCACTGGAGGTGTTCAGGAGAAGACTTGATGGGGTGCTTGGCTGTATGGTCTAGTTGTTGGGTGGGTTGGATTGTTTGATGGGTTGGATGCGATGATCTTGAAGGTCTCTTCCAACCTGGTGTATTGTATTGTATTGTACAGGCTGGGGTCAGAGTGGCTGGAGAGCTGCCAGGCAGAAAGGGACCTGGGGGTACTGATCGATAGTAGGCTGAACATGAGCCTGCAGTGTGCCCAGATGGCCAAGAGAGCCAATGGCATCCTGGCCTGCATCAGGAACAGTGTGGCCAGCAGGAGCAGGGAAGTCATTGTGCCCTGTACTCAGCACTGGTTAGGCCACACCTTGAGTCCTGTGTCCAGTTCTGGGCTCCTCAGTTTAGGAAAGATGATGAGTTGCTGGAAGGTGTCCAGAGAAGGGCAACAAAGCTGGGGAGGGGTTTGGAGCACAGCCCTGTGAGGAGAGGCTGAGGGAGCTGGGGTTGCTTAGCCTGCAGAAGAGGAGGCTCAGGGGAGACCTTCTTGCTTTCTACAACTCCCTGAAGGGAGGTTGTAGCCAGGTGGGGGTTGGTCTCTTTTCCCAGGCAACCAGCACCAGAACAAGAGGACACAGTCTCAAGCTGCATCAGAGGAGGTTCAGGCTGGTTGTTAGGAAGAAGTTCTTCATAGAAAGAGAGATTGGCCATTGGAATTTGCTGCCCAGGGAGGGGGTGGAGTCACCATCACTGGAGGTGTTTAGGAGGAGACTGGATGGGGTGCTTGGTGCCATGGGTTAGTTGGTTAGATGGTGTTGGGTGATAGGTTGGACTCGATCTCAAAGGTCTCTTCCAACCTGGTCTATTCTATTCTATTCTATTCTATTCTATTCTATTCTATTCTATTCTATTCTATGCTATGCTATGCTATGCTATGCTATGCTATGCTATGCTATGCTATGCTATGCTATGCTATTCTATCCCTCTAGAATAAGCCTTCAAGTCAGAGGCCTGGGGAAACATTAACATTAATGTTAATACTAACAATATTAACATTGATTCCCCCCCCCCTTTTTTGTTTCTTTGCAGGGATGAATGATGGCAGAGAGATGACAAAGATCTCAGCCAAGCTGGACCCAAGTGGGTTACTGAATATTTCTGCAGCAGCTTAACCAGTATTTCAACCAAATTACCTGAAACCTGTGTCCCTTTGATTTCCTCTGTGCAGATGTGACCTGACAGCCTGAACATCCATCTTTTCTGCACCATCAGTGGGGCACTGGGAGCTTGGCAGCATGGCTCAGTCCTGGAACCATTCCAGGTCAGGTTGTCTGGGGCTCTGAGCAATCTGCTCTAGTTGCAGATGTCCCTGCTGGCTGCAGGAGGGTTGGACTGGATGATCTTTAAAGGTCCCTTCCAACCCAGTCTGTGATTCTCTATGTGGGCTCTCTGGTGTCCCTGATACAGCAAATGCAGCCAGGTGCCATCTTGCCACCATCTTCTCACCACAGTGCCACCAGAGCAGAGACACCAAGCAGTCACAGGAAAGCAACCCAGGAACCAAGCTGCAGCCAGATTTCTACACCTGGTTATAGCATCAGAGAGTGACAGGATGTTCTTCATTGCT
Organism: Picus viridis; assembly: GCA_033816785.1. Taxonomy (NCBI): domain Eukaryota; kingdom Metazoa; phylum Chordata; class Aves; order Piciformes; family Picidae; genus Picus; species Picus viridis. The sequence goes on from CM066583.1 coordinate 14,231,786, forward strand.
CCACACAGATGGGTTCCTGAGCTTTGGAGAGAAACAGCATGGCTGTCTTCTTCCCTGAGTTGAAAATTCAGAGCTGCAGCAAGCCATGCAGAAGCCCCACCCCTAGAAAAATTCCAGGTCAGGTTGTTTGGGGCTCGGAGCAGCCTGAACTAGCTGAAGATGTCCTTGGTGACTGCAGAGGGTTTGGACTAGGTGAGCTTTAAGGGTCCCTCCCGACCCAGACCATGCCATGGTTCTATGAGCAGATTGCTGTGGAGTTCACAGAGCTGAGACACCTGTCAGAGCAGGCATGAAAATCCCCTTTGTATGGGTAGCAGTGGCTGCACCTCTGCTCTGCTCTCTCCTGTAGTGCCAAAGCAAGGAGTAACTGGATATGTTCTGGTGGTGACACCAGTTCCAGAGCTGAGAGCTGGGAAAGTGTGTCTGAGTGCCCCTGTGTTACAAGAAATGGATTGGTGCTGCTGCTGCTTGCCAGCTGAGTTCAGGAGACTCACAACTGCTCACATCCTTGGAGGTGAATAGTGGCAAGCTACAGCAAGGACACTGAGGGGCTGGAGCATGTCCAGAAGAACAACCAAGCTGGTGAAAGGTCTGCAGCACACGACTTGTGCAGAGCAGCTGAGGCAACTAGGGGTGTTCAGCTGGAGAGAGGCTGAGGGGAGACCTTCTGGCTCGCCACAACTCCCTGAGAGGAGGCTGGAACCAGCTGGGGGGTGGTCACTTCTTCCACAGAACAAGCAATAGGTCAAGAGAAAATAGCTTCAAGTTGCACCAGGGGAGATTTAGGTTGGACATGAGGAACACTTTCCACCACAAAAGGATTGGCAAGGCTTGGACCAGGCTGCCCAGGGCAGCGATGGAGTCCCCATCCCTGGAGGGGTTTCCAAGCTGTGTAGATGTGGTGCTGAGGGACATGGTTTAGCGGCCACCTGGCAGTGCTGGGTTAACTGTTGGACCTTAAAAGTCTCTTCAACCAAAACAATTCTGTGACTCTGTAATTTTCAAACCAGGCCCAGATCCAGTGGGATAAGTCACAGCCAAGAGACAATTCTTAAGTGAAAATAAGAAGGAGATGTCCTGAGTGGCTTCTGAAGACTTTGGTGATCCAGCTCTACAGATGCCAGCACTGGTATTTTCAGTGCTGGGCAGGAGCTGCTTGTGTCCCACAGCGCATGAATAAACTGCTAGGGTGTTGTTTACTTCTAAAAAGAAGAGCCCACCACAAGCTCAGACCTCAGGATGTCATCACCTTGAGAGGCTAAAGACCTTGAGAGGCTTTGTAAAAATAATTTTTTGCCTCACAGAACTTGGAGAGAACCTACAGGAAGGCTGCAGAGGGACTTTTCCTGAGGGTGTCTAGTGCCAGGCCAAGGGGGAATGGTTTGAAGCTGAGGGAGAGCAGGGTTGGGCTGGATCTTAGGAAGAAGTTCTTCAGTATGAGGGTGGTGAGACTCTGGCACAGGCTGCCCAGGGAGGCTGTGGATGCCTCCTCCCTGGGGGTGTTCAAGGCCAGGCTGGATGAGGCTTTGAGCAGCTGAGTGTCCCTGCCCATGGCAGGGAGGTTGGAATAGGTGACCTCTGAGATCCCTTCCAACCTGAGCCATTCTCTATGATTTTTGAGGCATGTCCTAACATGAGCTAACAGCAGCAAACTTCTGGAAGTGTTTTGCTGGTGTTTTTTTTTAACTGAGGGCTTGACTAAAGAGCAAGGAAATACAGAATTCTTACCTCTTCTGTCAGAGTTACCTGCAGAAAAAGAAAACAAAAGCCTCTTAGCAACAGAGAAACAGACATCTTCCTAAGTCAGGAAGGATCAAAGACCACCACAGCAACAAATTTAGTAACTTTTATTATCTTCTTGTAAATCCTCCCACTAAAACACCAGCTACAGAGCCAGGGTGTTAAAGGGACTTTCAGGCCTGGCTCAGGAACATGGGAAAAGGAACAAATCCCAGGCTTTTTAGTAGCAGAGCTGGGAGCTGAAGTTGAGCTGGGAGCTGAAGTTGAGCTGTGACATGGACAAGCATGACCCACAGCTCTTCATCTCCCACACAGGCTGTTGAAGCCCATAACCAGCAAGTCACTGGGTGTAACTCATTAGCACTGAAATATTATGACATAACATTCAGCACTAATTTTAGAAGAGTGGCTGAGCCAGGAGTTCAATTAAAAGGAGCTGGGCTGAGGGATGGGGGTGGTGAGCATCCAAGGAAAGCCTCTACCTGCTGTTTTGGATGTCTCTCTTGGAAGAAGCCAGAAGAAATCCATGCCAGTGAGAAATCCCAGCCCAGCTCTCTTGCTGCAATGCTGTTGGCATGGCCCCCCCACCATGCCCCTGCTTTAGGTGTGAAGAGCTGCAGCACAGAGCTGAGGCAGGTTTGGAGAAGGAGGAACTGCCTGTACAAGGTGTAATTGATGTGGTGCTTTCTGCTCCCATCCCTCTCCTGAGCACCACTTAATTCTTCCATGACTGATGTCCAAATTTCCCATTAAGATTAATGCTGAGGGCAGCCCTAAAGCTAATTGTTCTCCTTGATGAATTACTTGAAATAAAGAAAGAATTAGTTTTGATCATTTGTTCTCAGGGCTGACATCAACTCGTGGCTGGACCTGATGACCTTAAAGGTCTTTTCCAACTGGAATGGTTCTATGATTCTAAGTGAGAAGCAACATCTGGCCTTGATGGTGCAAAGGCCAACAGGTCATGGCATACACCAAGGGAGCTCACCCAAACCAGTAACCCAAGTCAGACAAAAAGCAAGAAAGGCAGACACAAAAATGACAAATTCAATGCTCTGCTGCAGACATCATGTCACAGAATCCAGGCCTTGGTGGTACTTCAGGCCTCTTCTTCCATCACTTCCATTCAGGGCTACATCTATACTGCACCTGCACCATGTATAGAATCACAGACTGGTTTGGGAGGGACCTTTAAAGTTCATCCAGTTCAACCCTCCTGCAATCAGCAGAGACATCTGTAACTAGAGCAGGTTCCTCAGAGCCCCATACAACCTGATCTGGAATGGTTCCAGGGATGAGGCATCTCTAGGCAACCTGCTCCATGTATCTAAGGTGACTCTGAACTCCTTCACTCTGCAGAAATGCCTTGAAGATTTGTGTTTGACATGAAGCTGGATGAGCTCAGGGATGGCAGGACTCTAAAAAGCTGGGTTGCAAACTTCCTGCAGTCACACCGGTGGCAAAGACAACTTCACTGCAGCTGCAGGGGCTGCAGTTTCCAAGGATGCCCAGAGGAAGTGGACAGACACATCTCCCTGATGTGAAGGGAAGTTTAGATAGCCAGCACCCAATCCCCCTTGGGAATTTCCTGTCAAGGAATGCACACTTGTCACCTTCCTGCACTACCTGCAGCGTTACCTCCGCACTGTCCTTCCTACCCCGCCACCAATCCTGCCCTGCCAAGGCTTTCACTGCAAACTCCAGTGAGCACTGACATGTAACTGCTGCAGCTCACATGGTACCAAAGCTGGGTCTCAAATGACACATCAGTGTGCAAACCGTGGCTGCAGAGTCATAGATCAGCTAAGATTTCTGGTCACCTCAGCCTCTTTTTGCCTAACTTGTGCTATTAGAGCAGCCAAACTCCATTCCCAAGGGCCACTCAGATGATGTGCCAAGGAAGGAAAGACAGCAGGATGGCAAGAGACAACACTTGTCCCTCAAGACCTTTCAAAGCAGACCAAGTAATGGGGAAACAGTGAAGTACACAATCACAGGGTGGTTTGGGGTGGAAAGGACTTGAGAAAGTTCTTCCCAGAGAGAGTTGTTGGCCATTGGAATGTGCTGCTCAGGGAGGTGGTGGAGTCACCATCGCTGGAGGTGTTCAAAAAAGGATTGGAAGTGGCACTTGAAGTCATGGTTTAGTTGTCATGAGGTGTTGGGTGACAGGTTGGACTTGATGATCTCTGAGGTCTTTTCCAACCTTATTGATTCTATGATTCTATGACTTCAAAGATCATCCAGACCAACCCCTGCCATGGGCAGGGACACTTTCCACTAGATCAGGGTGCTCAAAGCAATGTCCAACCTGAACTTCAACACTTCCAGGGCTGGAGCACTCATCCCACCATCAGATGTGCCAGCAAATACAAGACTGAGACCTGCAGTGCATGGAATACTCTGCTCAGTAATGTCTCACCTCATTGCTCCTGGTGCTCATCACAGTGGAGAGGGAGCACCTTCAGATGGTTTATCAAATCATCTGCAAGCAGCTCAGCAACCATCAGGTGGAGCATTGCCCTACAGTATCATTCTAGCACATCATCCTTCATCCCCAGCTTGGCTCACTTTGGCCAATGAGCCAGTTTACCAGCTTTCCCCAGGAGCTGGACCTCACCCCTGCTTGGCCACCTCTCCTCTAAGCCTTTGGGACAGAGACTGCCTTGTTGTTGTGTGTGTGCTTGTACAGTGCCAAAGTGCAAGGCTTGAGCTTATGGTGGCTACCAAAACACCACAAAATGTAGCAACACCCCAGATAACCCAAGCTCTGCAGCTGAGCAGCAACCTGGAGGGATCTGTTGCTGGTGGCTACAGAGACACCTTATGGGGTGCAGCACTCACCCTGATTCACACTCTGGAAACCATGAAAGGTGATGAAATTCATCTGTGACAGAAGTGAAATGAGATCCTACAGTCTGTGGTGGCCCAGCACCACAGAGATCTAGGTATTCTGGTGCCTCAGCATCTTGTGGAACAAGATCCTTGGGTTTGTGGTGTCCCAGCACCTTATGGAACATGATCCTATGGTTTCTGGATCCCCAGCACATTGTGGAACAAGATCCTAGGTATTCTGGTGCCCCAGCACCTTGTGGAACAGGCTTCTATGGTCTGTGGTACATCAGCACCTTGTGGAATGAGATCCTAGGGTTTCTAGTGCCCCAGCACCTTGTCAAGAAGCCCAAACCCTGGGTAGGATACATCTCTACTCATCCAGCCAGTTCAGGGAGCTACATGTCTTTGTATCATGATGGAATTTGCCCCCAGGTGTCTTCTCCTCCCCTTTCTTTCAGCAAAACCAAGGAAAAGAAACAAAGCTGGAGGGAGGGAGGAGAAGAGGTGAAGGAGATGCCTACCATTGTGGGAAGCAGAAGAGGTCTCTTGTGTTGTGACTGTGGCACTGAAGTTCCTCTCCACCGTCTCCGCTTCTGTGCTGGGGAGAGCAGTGAGCGGAGCAGACGGCATCACACCGGGCAGCAGGGAGGTGGCTGGAGGCACAGGCATGGTTGTCCCCAGGGTGGAGGTGTTGAGGCTGACAGTGGTGGTGTTGGAGGAGATCATGGTGGCTGTAGCTGTCGGTGGCTTTGATGCCATGGTAGAAACAGTCACTGGAGTGCTCATGTTGAGGCTGTGTGCGCTTGTTGTAGTCCCATCCTCAGGACCTGCTGTAGGAGCTTTGGTGGGGCTCCTGGGGGAGGTGGGCACTGTTGTGGGTGGCCCTGCAAGAGGAGAAAACACAAGAGGGCCTCCATGAGATACCTTGCAGCAATGCTGGAGGGTTTAGATGCTGGAGATTTGCATGACAGGGATAAAACAGCCAAAAAAGCCCTGGGGCCAGGACAGACAGGGAACACTTTGCACAGCACAGTTATCCCCACCCTATAAAAGCAGGGAACTTGGACAGGTATTGTGATACTGAGGATGAACAAGGGTTGGATCTCCTCCAAGACAGGATCCATATTGCTAGAGGCAAAACCAGCAGGTCCCATTTACTACAGAATCACAGCATGCCAGGTTGGAAGGCATCCCAAGGATAGGATAGGATAGGATAGGATAGAATAGAATAGAATAGAATAGAATAGAATAGAATAGAATAGAATAGGAATAGAATATAATTAGAATAGGAATAGAATAGAATAGAATAAGAATAGAATAAGAATAGGAATAGAATAGAATAGAATAGAATAATAGAATAGGAATAGGAATAGAATAGAATAGAATAGAATAGAATAGAATAGAATAGAATAGAATAGAATAGAATAGAATAGAATAGAATAGAATAGACCAGGCTGGAAGGCACCCCAAGGATCATCTGGTCCAACCTTTCTAGGTGACAGCAGAGCTGAAATGCACCCTCTTTCCAATGCTTTAATTAGAGTTAAGTGGAGGGCAGAAGAAGTCACTGAGCCTGTGAGTGTTTACTCCTTTGATCCTAAAGATGGTTTAAGGCCAAGAGAGAGGAGACAAGGAGCATAGTTTACCTGTTGTGGCGTTGTTAGCACCTACACTTCTCAGGCTGCTTCCAAGCAAAAGGAGAAAGAACCACAAATCCATGTTGACCTGGGGAAGAGAGCAAGGAACAGGGACTTAAACCTTTACAGAATCACAGAATTGTTTCAACTGAAAAAGACCTCTAAGATCATCAAGTCCAACTGTCAGGAACCTAAGACCACCATGGCCATTAAACCACGTCCTGAAGTGCCATGTACAGGATAGAATTAACCAGGTTGGAAGAGACCTTTGAGATCATCGAGTCCAACCTATCACCCAACACCATCTAACCAACTAAACCATGGCACCAAGCACCCCATCCAGTCTCTTCCTAAACACCTCCAGGGATGGTGACTCCACCACCTCCCTGGCCAGCACATTCCAATGGCCAATCTCTCTTTCTATGAAGAACTTCTTCCTAACATCCAGCCTAAACCTCCCCTGGCACAGCTTGAGACTGTGTCCTCTTGTTCTGGTGCTGGTTGCCTGGGAGAAGAGACCAACCCCTCCTGGCTACAACCTCCCTTCAGGTAGTTGTAGAGAGCAGTAAGATCTGCTTGCCCTTCTCTGGACACCTTCCAGCAACTCAACATCTTTCCTAAACTGAGGAGCCCAGAACTGGACACAGGACTCAAGGTGTGGCCTAACCAGTGCTGAGTACAGGGCAGAATGACCTCCCTGCTCCTGCTGGCCACACTATTTCTGATGCAGGCCAGGATGCCATTGGCCTTCTTGGCCACCTGGGCACACTGCAGGCTCATGTTCAGCCTACTATCGATCAGTACCCCCAGGTCCCTCTCTGCCTGGCTGCTCTCCAGCCACTCTGACCCCAGCCTGTAGCACTGCATGGGGTTGTTGTGGCCAATGTGTAGAACCCGGCACTTAGATGTGTTAAATCTCGTGTGTGGCACATCACCCCAAAACAGTTCCTCCCTGTGGACACTGCTGTGTATTGTGGGTGCAGAGCTGGGAGAGAAGAGTGAACATGTGGCTAGAGACCCTGCAGGCATGTGGGTGGGAAGGATTTATCAGTATGTTCATACATCTCCAACTGGAGGGTGCCTGGGGAGATACCAGTCTGGTGGACTAGCAAAGGTGACCACAGATGAAGCAGGGAATGGGAGAGCATGAGAGGAATGAGCTGTGGGGGTGAGCATCAAGGAGAAGGACCTGGTCTTAAAGGAGATTAATAATGTGTCTGCAAAGGAGCACACTATGAGCAATGTGAAGACCATGGCAAGGAGTCTAGATCCAGAATGCCCAGGCAGGGAAGAAAGAGAGGTCAGCTCCTCTTGTGGGCAGTGCCCAGCTCACTGAAGCTCCTGCCCGTTACTGGGTGCATGCAGAACCCCCACAGGAGGCCAGGCTCAGCTCCAACCAAACTCCACCAGATTCCCTGCACCTGAGGACAAACAAATGCCCACAAGCACTAATCCAAGATCACTCCTTGCACTGCAGGAAATGTCCTGCAAATCTGCAGGATGATGACCTCAGCAGAGCTGTTCTCCCAGCCCTTATAAGTCCAAGATTTTAGTGGTGATTTCTTTCCTCAGCAGACCTCCAAAAGCTCCAGAGAAATGGGGATAGCTATCTCCTCCCAAGCAGATCCAGGCCTAGAGGCTGAGGTAAATGACAGCAAGATGGGAGACATCATCGTCCTGGCCAGAACAAAGCCCAAAGCTGCCAAGCCCCAGACAAGCACGTGGTCCTGGGAGCTCCCAAGGATGGGCCAGCATCTTCCCAGGAGACCAGGGAAGGCTTGGAGGTGGCTCTGCTGCGTGCCATTGATGTGCCATCGCCCAGCAGCTGCTGTACGACTCTCTCTGGTCCTTCAGGCTTTTGTCACACGTCCAGTTGCATCTTCAGCATCTCCTGGGAGAAGGCTGTGAGGCCTTGCTGCAAGTCAGCTCAACAGGCTGCCAAGAAAGGGCTTCATTCCTGATACGTGGCCTGAGCCTCTCCCTCCTGAATGCATCTTGTGTTGTTTGTTCTCCTTCTATTTATTTAAATCTGCTTCCATCTAGACCCATCCCAAACTCTGGGCAAAGGAACAACACTGAAGTCATCAACACGTTGGAAACCATATCAGAAACACAAGATCCTCCCCACCCAGGAGTATCCTCCCACCAGCACCAGCCACTGACACATTTTTCCTCCCCTCAAAAGAAAACCTGGCAAAAGTCAAACTCACTCAGTGACCACAAGGTCAGACAAACCCTCAACCAGAAGGAAACCAAGCTCCAGAGATAAGAGCTTTCCCTCAGCAACCTCCATGGCCAGTCCTGGGGCAGGGCTTTCTCCAGAAGGTCCCAATGGCAGGAGCAGCCAGCTTTCCAGAGGGTTTCATCACCAGTTAGAGTATCTGTCTGGGTGAATTTGAACTGATTCAGTCCTCCTGCCACTACTGACAGCACTGGTGCCTCCCTGAGGCTCTGCTCCAGGGTGGGACGTCTGGGAAACCCACAACTAAAAGGGATTTGATGGTACAGAGTCCCAGCATGGCAGGAGTTGGAAGGCACCTTTGGAGATCATCCAGTCCAACCTCCCTGCTAAAGCAGGGGCACCCACAGCAGCTTGCCCAGGATCACAATGGCCAAGTGGGTTTGGAATCTCTCCAGAGGAGACTCCACAACCTCTCTGGGCAGCCTGCTCCAGGGCTCCAGCACCCTCACAGCAAAGAATTTTCTCTTCCTGTTCATATGGAACCTCGTGGGCTCCAGTTTGTGCCTGTTGCCCCTTGTCCTGTCACTGAACACCACTGGAAGAGTCTGGCCTCATCCTCTTGGCCCCTGTCCTTTAGCTCTTGCTGAGCATTGAGAGGATCCCCTCTCAGGCTGCTCTTCTCCAGGCTAAACAGCACCAGTGCTCTCAGCCTTTCCTCTTCACCTGCCTCCTCAGCATCTCTAGAGCCTCTACTAGACTTCCTCCAGTAATTTCTTCTCTCTCTTGAACTGGGAAGCCCATAACTGGGCTCTACTCCAGATGTGGCCTCCTTAGGGCAGAAGAGAGGAGGAGAAGAACCTACCTCTGTCAACCTGCCACTCACACTTTTCTTAATGCATCCCAGGACACCACCAACCTTCTTGGCCATGAGGGCACACTGCTGCCTCATGGTGAACTTGTTGTCCACTACCACTCCTAGATCCTTCTCCATGGAGCTGCTGTCAGCCCCTCACCTTTCTGGTTATTGTAGGAGAAGGGCTGATCCCTGACAGCAACGCTATACAACAACAGGTTATTCCTCCCCGGGTCCACGCTCCACTCTTGGTGCTCATGGAGGCCACATAACAGGCAAACACACTCTGGAGCTGAGATGGTCCTATGGTAAAGAGGTTTTCCACCCAACATAGGAAAAGGAGCTTGTGCCCTTCCCATGCTCGACTGCATCCAGGAAGCACAAGAAGATGTGCTGCCAGCAAGAACAAAAGCAACTTGCTGCAGAAGGCAGATCCTCTGAGCACCTCACTGTGGAAACCCACAGAACCATGTCACTCCTCACGATGGGACCCACATGCAAAAGCAGAACCATTGTTCTCTACAACTCCCTGACAGGAGGATGGAGGGAGGTGGGGGCTGGCCTCTTCTCCCAGGTGATGAGGATTAGGACGAGAGGAAATGGCCTCAAGTTGCAGCAGGGGAGGGTTAGGTTGCATATGAGGAAACATTTATCCACAGAAAGGCTCTTCAGGCACTGGAAGAGGCTGCCCCAGGAAGTGGTGGAGTCCCCATCCCTGGGGGTGTTCAAAAGATGAGGAGCTCAGGAGCGTGGTCTAAGCTGTGTGCAGGGAGATGCTGGGCTGTGGCTGGAGTCGATGATCTTAAGGTCTATCCCAACCAGGTGATTCTGTCATTCGGTGATTATTCTGTCAGCTGCCAGCTCTGCCTCACCACCTTAAACGGAGAGCTCTGTGTAAGGGGAGGGCTGTGCCAGCCCCGCTGCCAGCTCTGCCATTCCACACCCCCTGTTCCCAAAGGCAGGATAAAGGAACGCCAGGGATACGCGGAGACCTGCTTCTTCCCATGAGAGGCCCGGCGAATCCGACCCCAAAGCCGGAGAAACCCGAGTCTCCCTTCCCCCTCGGCTCCCTCCCTGCCGCTCTCGGAAAGGCAGAGGAAATACTTGTAATGTTATCAACACAAACACAGCTCCTGGCCGCGGCCACATCCTGCCAGCTCTGCACACAAACAGCCTCACGTCACGGCGCCGGCGCTGCCGGGGGGGACCGGCCCCGGCCCGGCCGGTGGGGATGCTCGGGGTCCTGGCTGCTTGGGAGCCTTCCTACTCGAAAGCCTGCGCTAGAAACCTGAACGGTCATAGGGCCACGAAAATGATCGGGGGCTGGAGCACCCCTGCTACGAGGACAGGCTGAGGGAGCCGGGGGTGTGCAGCCTGGAGAGGAGAAGGCTCTGGGGAGACCTAATAGCAGCCTGCCAGTACCTGAAGGGGGCTACAAGGATGGAGAGGGACTGTTTGCAAAGGCCTGCAGGGACAGGGCAAGGGACAATGGCTCCAACTACAGCAGAGGAGATTCAGATTGGATGTTAGGAACAAGTTTTGTACCATGAGGGTAGTGGAACAGGTTGCCCAGGGAGGTAGCTGAGGCCCCATCCCTGGAGTTATTCAAGGTCAGGCTGGACAGGGCTCTGGGGCAACCCCATCTAGTTGAGGATGTCCCTGCTGACTGCCAGAAGGGGTTGGACTAGAGGTTTGGAGGTCCCTTCCAACCCAGACCATTCTATGATGTATGATAATTGGTGGCAGAATTTCCAGAAATATCATATCTATATCTATATCTATATCTATATCTATATCTATATCTATATCTATATCTATATCTATATCTATATCTCTATATTTATATCTAGATTTATTTCTATATCTATCTATATCTGTTTATCACCATATATATCTCTCCAACTGTTATTTCTGTCTGTGCATATGCATTAATACATTGATCTATATTTCTTAGAGTCACAGAATTGTTGAGGTTGGCAAAGACCTTTAAGATCATCAAGTCCAACCTTTAACCCAGCACTGCCAGGTCATCACTAAACCAAGTCCCTCAGCACCACATCCACACAGCTCAGAAACCCCTCCAGGGATGGGGTCTTCACCACTGCCTTGGGCAGCCTGGTCCAGGGCTGGACAACCCGTCTGGGGAGGAAACTGTTCCTAATGACCAACCTCAATCTCCCTTGGAGCATAGAATCATAGAATCAATAAGGTTGGAAAAGACCTCAAAGATCATCAAGTCCAACCTGTCACCCAAGGCAACTAAACCACGGCTTCAAGTGCCACATCCAATCCCTTTTTGAAGCTTGTCCTCAACATCTCCCAGTCCATCCCCAGCTCACCTCCAATCCATCCCTAGCATCCCTCAGAGCCTACCCAGCACCCTGCAGTCCACCCACAGCACTCCCCAGCCCTTCCTGGCATGCCCCTCTCTATCCTCATCACTCCTTCAGGCCAACAGCAACACTTCCCAGGTCCTCTCCAGCATCTTCAACCCACCCCATCCCCTCCTGGCACCCCCAGTCCCCCTCCTTGCCCCACTGCTGGTGCCACTCCCATAACCCTGGCCCCACAAGTGATGCTCAAGGGTCTGAGACGTGCAGCAGAGCCCTGGGCAGGGGCTGTCTGGTGGCTGGAGCAACCTGAGGCTGTTTCCTCTTGCCCTGTTGTATTTATTCATCCTAAAGAAACTGTGTCCCAAATAAACTTAATCCTAAATAAGTTTACCCTAAATAAATTCATTTCTCCTAAATAAATAGGCCAACTAGCCATTAGGATTTAATTTGGCCTAAATAAATGTAGTTATTTATTTACACTTATGCATATTTGCACCTTTTTGTGCAACATGTATAGACTTAACAGCTATCTATAGTGTACACCAACTGCCCTCTCCCCTACACTGCTGGGAACCTTCCCAGAGGAAAGGCTGGATGTGAGGCTACTGGTTTTGAGGCTGCAGAACATTATGCTTTAAAACATGTGGATCTTGTCGAGATGATTGATGCTGAGGAGGGGGTGGAGAAGGAAATAATCTCTTTATAAAGTAATAAGTGGCTTGAAAATGGTCCTGGTGCGTGCTGCTGCTGGAGGGGGCGTTGGCTGCAGGACCACCCCCACCCCTCCCCACGCTTTCAGAAAGCAAAGAATTAGTCTTTAGTGCTGCAGAACGTGGCCAGATCCTAGCTGGATACAGCCCTCCACAATCAAAGGCAGGATTTACCCCCACCTCTGACATATTCCTAATTCCTGGAAAATGAGGCAATCCTTTTCTCTGTGCGAGGAGGAGACGCGACCCGAATTCCACCCAGCTGCCTGGGACCCCAGGACCCACTGCTGCTTTCAGAAAGATGCTGCAATGTAGTGGCTCGACCCAGCCCACCCAACTCCCTCCTGCTGGCCCCAACTCCAGTGAAAAATACAGAAAAATCCTTCACTTGACTTCTTTGTGTGTGTGTGTGTGTGTGTCAGGGAAGAGGGCAAAGCCAGGAGCAAGGTTGGTGTTTGCCCTGGTTAGCAGCTCACAGCAGGACAAGAACAAGCCTGAGCATAAAAAAGGGGAAAAAGGTCTGGGGTTCGGGCTTTTTTTTTTTCCCTTTTAGGTGGCAGCAAGCCATCAGAGTGGCTGGAAAACAAACCTGCTGTTCCTCCCCACCTCCCTGCTCCTTTCCAATCCCATCTGTGGTGCTTCAGCCTCTCTGTGGAGCTGTGACCAGTAGCAGAGGAGAGCTACCCGTGGGCTGGACTGGTGGCAGAATGATTTGGGTTCCTCTTTCCCCCAGGCCCAAGCCACTCACGGTGGGTGAGATGCAAAGGATGGGAAAATGACAATGGGGATGAGCTGCACTGCTGGAGAGCTCAGAAAAGCCTGGTCCTCAGGGAGGAATAGTATCATAGTATCAGTCAGGGTTGGAAGGGACCACAAGGATCATCTAGTTCCAACCCCCTGCCATGGGCAGGGACACCCCACACTAGATCAGGCTGGCCAGAGCCTCATCCAGCCTGGGCTTAAACACCTCCAGGGATGGGGCCTCAACCACCTCCCTGGACAACCCATTCCAGGGCTTCACCACTCTCATGGGGAAGAACTTCCTCCTCACATCCAGCCTGAATCTCCCCACCTCCAGCTTCATTCCATTCCCCCTAGTCCTATCACTACCTGAGATCCTGAGCAGTCCCTCCTCAGCCTTCTTGTAGGCCCCCTTCAGATACTGGAAGGCCACAATGAGGTCACCTCGGAGCCTTCTCTTCTCCAGACTGAACAGCCCCAACTCCTTCAGTCTGTCCTCACAGGAGAGGTGCTCCAGCCCTCTGCTCATCCTCGTGGCCCTTCTCTGGACACCTTCCAGCCCCTCCAGATCCCTCTTGTAATAGGGGCTCTAGAACTGGAGGCAGTACTCCAGGTGGGGGTCTCACCAGAGCTGAGTAGAGGGGGAGAATCACCCAGGGAGGGGCCAAACAGGGGGATCCTTACACTGCACATTGATTTCTCCTCTTCATCAGCCCCCTGTGAGGAGCTGCCTCAGCTCTAAACTACATTGGGCTGGCTGCAGTGAGCTGGACATCACAGAGAGGGGGCCACTGAGTTTAGGGAGGAAAAAGGGTTGTGACTAATTCCTTGCATGTGTCTCCGAAGCTGAAAAGAGGCCTTTGATGTGTCACCGAACATTATTCCCCCACCCCACCCTCTGCTTTTCCACTCTTCAACAGAAAAGATGAATCACAGCAACCATTCACCCTCTCTGGAAATCCACTGCCTTGCCTTGGTTATTTTTTTGGCTTTTAAATAAACAGGAGGCTCCACACAAGTGACAGCTGCTGTGAGGGATGGTACATGAGGAGGGGGAGAGGTCTGTGGGAAGGGCTTGGGCTTCTGCTTTCTCCACCTGCCCAACCTGCAGCAGATCACTGCTTGCCTGCACCTTGGTACTTAGTCATGGCATGGGTTGAGTTGCAAGGGACCTAAAAGCTCATCCAGTCCAAACCCCCTGCAGTCAGCAGGGAGATCTGCAACGAGAGCAGGTTGCTCAGAGCCCCGAAACAACCTGACCTGGAATGGTTCCAGGCATGGGGCATCTCCCACCTCTCTGCAACCTGGGCCAGTGTCTCACCACCCTCATCATAAACCATTTTTTTCTTACATCCAATCTCAGCCCACCCTCTTGAAGTCTAAAAACCACTGCCCATTGTCCAATCACTGTAAGTCCTGGTAAAAAAAAAAGTTCCTCCCCACCTTTCCTGTAGCGCACTTTAAGCACTGGAAGCCCACCAGAAGCTCTTCTCTGGGCTCAACAACCCCAACTCTCCCAGCCTGGCCTCACAGCAGAGGGCTTCCAGCCCTCCCATCACTTTCATGGCCCTCAGAACCGAGAGGTGAAGGCACAAGTCCTCTTTCAAACAGCAACATCATCATATGGGCATGGAGGGAACTTGACCCCACTCCCACCTGGCTTTCTGGGCACCCAGAAATAGCTGGCACGGTTGGGGTGATGTTAAAAACTGCTGTCCTGAGCCAGGATCAGTTTTCCTCCTGGAGGTAATCTTTAGTGAGATGTTAGTCTATCCCATGCTGACCATGCAGGCTCTCAAAGCACACACTGGCAGCAGCAATGTGCACGAAACCATTGTGGGTGGATGAAGGGAGGATCAGGTGTCCAGCAGCCAGAAGGTGGAAGGCAGCTCCCCAAGCTCCCTTCCTAACTCTGATGACTGGGAATTGCTCTATTTCAGCCCAGCTTAGCATCAAAAGACTCCTAAAATGGCTTTTTGACTCCAGAAGTGAACAATACAGCTTGAATTCACGAAAAACATTTGCAAAGACCTTTGACATCACAGTCAAGATAAATTTCCTGGCTCCAGCTCTGTTTAACATCTTCATTAATGACCTGGAAGATGGGGCTGAGTGCCCCCTCAGCAAGCTTGCTGACGACACCACACTGGGAGGAGTGGCTGATACTCAGAGGGTCCTGCTGCTATTCAGAGGCACTACAACAGGCTGGAGAAAATGGGTCAACAGGAACCTCATGGGGAGAAGTGCAAAGTCCTGCCCTTGTGGAGGAACAACCCCAGGCACCAGTACATACTGGGGGCCACCCAGCTGGAAAACAGCTTGGCAGAAGGGAACCTGGGGTCCTGGTGGATGCTGAATTGACCACGGGCCAGCAAGGTGCCCTTGTAGCAAAGAAGGCCGGTGGTGTTCTGGGCTGTGGCAGACAAAGCATTGCCAGCAGGGTGAGGGAGGTTCTCCTTCCCTTCTACTCAGCACTGGTGAGGCCACTCTTGGAGCACTGTGTGGTGCTGGGCTCCACAGTACAAGAGACACATGGACAGATTGGAGAGTTCAGCAAAGGGCCATTGAGATGATTCAGAGACTGAAGCATCTCTGCTGTTAAGAGAGGCTGATGGAGCTGGAACTGCTCAGCCTGCAGAAGTGAAAGCTCTGGAGAGGTCTCATCAATGTCTATAAATCCCTGAATTAGGGGTGTAGAGAGGACAGAGCCAGGCTCCTTCCAGATGCCCAGCACTGGAGGCCATGGGCACAGACTGAGACACAGGAAGGTTCCTCTGAACAGCAGGAAACACTTTTTGACTGTGAGGGTGACCAAGCACTGGCACAGGTTGTCCAGGGAGATTGTGGAGTGCCCTTCTTTGGAGATCTTTAAAATCTGTGGACATGGTCCTGGGCAACCAGCTCTAGATTGCCCTGCTGGAGGGAGGTTGGACCAGATGCCTTCCAGAGGCCCTTTCCAGCCTCAGACACTCTGGGACTCGATGAATCTGTAGCTTAGTGTCCTGCCAACGTCTCAACAGGCCAACTTGCTGATTTTTTAGCTCATAGTGGAGTAAAGATGACATCCTGCACTGGGAAGGAGATGCCTACACTGTGCAGGACGTATCTCAGGATCTCACCAGAGTCCCTCCAGCTCTGTGCTGGTGTTCAGTGCACAAACAGCAGTCACTGCACACCACCACAGCCCTCTGCCATGTACCAGACAACTCTCACCTTCTCAGAGCCACTAACCAAGAATCACAAGCTGCTCAGGGAAAATGAACCCATTATAGACTCTTCCAAAGGAGCATGGAGCACCTGAAGACTGATAAGTGAGTCTCCTGGAAGAGCCCTGAGACTAGGCAATTATTAGCCCACTTAGGAGATAGGAAAACTGAACTGATGAGGTTTTAAGCAAAATAAAAAAGAGAAAACCACCAGTGAATGTGGATGCTTAAGTGACTGGCACAGCTCAGGTCCTGAAGAGAAGCAGAAAGGGTGGGAGTAGCCATCTGCCCTGTGACTGTGGCATGGCAGATCTTGTTGGTCGGGCGTTTGTTTGGGGGTTTTTCTGCCTCGATTTAGGACACAAATCTTGCTCTGCTATGTTTAAACCCAGGCAAATCCCAACACCAAGCCTAGAGACTCCATGAGGTCATGGTGAAAACACGGAGTACAGAAGCAGAGGATGTTGGCTCCATCCCTGTCTGCAGCAAGGGTGACACAAGGAGCTCAATGATCTCCACTTCTTGATCACTGACTTGCACTGATGGGTCCTCCTGGCCACAGTGCCAGCACAGCAAGTACAGTCACTGTCTGGAAGCTGCCCCAAGCACCTTGGAGGGGAAGAGCCACAAATCCATCCACTTATTTCCCTAATGATATTTTTCCTAATGACCCTCATAATTAGGATGGCTTTAATTTGCTCTCAGCCACTCTCTCCTGCTGGCACAGTAACTGCTGGACTGTGGGAACATGAGGTGGTCACTCCTGCACCTCTCACCATAGAACTGGAACCATTCTGGTTGGAACAGACCTTTAAGATCATCAAGTCCAACCACATGGTCCTCACTGCCCTACCATCCTCTTGACAGCGTGATGCTTGATCACAGGGTGTAGAAAGAGTTCCACAATATCACAGAATCCTTTTGGCTGGACAAGACCTTCCAGCTCACCAGCACTGTCAAGTCATAACTAAACCATGTTCCTCAGCACCATATCTGCATGGCTTTTAGAGCCCTCCAGGGATGGGAATTCCACCACTGCCCTGGGCAGCCTGGTCCAGGCCTTGACAACCCTTTTGAGAAAGAAATTGCTCCTCATGTCCAACCTAAACCTCGCCTGGCATAACGTGAAGCCATTTCCTCTGTCCTATCACTTGTTACTTGAGAGAAAAGAGTGACCCCTACCTGGCTCCAACCTCCTTTCATGAAGTTATAGAGAGCAAGAAGGTTTCTCCTCAGCCTCCTTTTCTCCAGGCTGAACAACCCCAGTGCCTTTAGTGGCTCCTCACAAGATTTGTGCTCTAGACCCTTCACCATTCACGGAATAAACCAGGATGGGTTGGGGAATAAATTGTGGAGGGAGACAGAAGGGAATGAGGGGCATCTTGGATCTGTCAAATGGAGAATGATCAGATGGAGAGGATTTCCTGAAGGACACCCTCAAGGTGGGACAGGTAAAAGCTGAGACAAGGTGGGACAGGTAAAAGTGGAGTTCTAAGAGAAAGAAGAGCAATGAGCTAAGCCCAAGGGAGCTGTTAGGTATTGGAGGATGTAGGACCAACTCTAAGACACAACCAGGAGAAAGGTGCTGGGGATGGAGGGTTTCACTGCAGGCCAGGCTGGTGAAGGTCAGTGCAACTGGAGGGAGATGTCTGGAGAGAGAGGTTAGACCTTCTTCCGGGTCTTCCCAGTATCAACATTGTCTGGGGGATGAAGGGCAGGAGAGCAGCCCTGTGGAGAACACTCCGGGGTGCTGGTGGTTGAAAAGCTGGGCACTGTGTGCTGCCAACCCAGAGCCAGCTGTGTCCTGGGCTGATCCCCAGCAGTGTGGACAGCAGGGGCACAGAGGGGATTCTGCAACTCTGCCGCACTCTGTTGAGACCCCACCTGCAGTGCTGGGGCCAGTTCTGGAGTCCTCAGCACAGACAGGGATCTGATGGAGCAGGGCCAGAGGAGGCCACAGCAACACTGGGAGGGCTGGAAGCCCTCTGCTGTGAGGCCAGGCTCACAGAGAGCTGGGGTTGTTCAGACTGGAGAAAAGAAGGCTCCAGGGGGACCTTCTGGTGGCCTTTCAGTGCTTAAAGGGCTGATCAGAAAGCTGGAGACAGACATTTCAGTAGGGTCTGTTGTGACAGGACAAGAGGTGATAGTTTAATCTAAAAGAGGGAGGTTCAGACTAGAGAGAAGGAAGAAATGTTTTACTGTGAGCATGGTGAGACTGGGCCCAGGTTGCCCAGAGAGGTGGGAGATGCTCCATGGCTGGAACCATTCCAGGTCAGGTTGTTTGGGGCTCTGAGCAACTTGATCTTGGTCACAACAGGAGGCTGAACTAGATGGCCTTTAAAGATCCCTTCCAACCCAACCCATTCCATGATTCTGTGATCTGCTGTAGCAGATCCCCAGAGCTTGTGCAAACCCTTGGCTGGCACAAGAGTGATCGCCACAGCCTCCCCCTGTGGGACAGGCATGGCAGGTGCTGCACTGTGTTGGGGAGAATGACTGCCTGAGAGGCTCCAGTGAAGCTGCTTCATCTTATTGTTCAAAATAATGAATGAGAACAGAAAGAAAGACATCAATGGAGCCACACAGTAATATATCTCTTTAAATATTCCATGTCAGGGTGTCCCCTTCTTTGTCCCAGGCATTGTCTGCACCACGTACAAAGAGAACAGGGGTGCAGCTCACACAGCAGCTCTGCCTGCTTCTGACTGAGGAGTGGGGCTAAGCTTGGCCATTATCAGAGAATCAGAGAATCACAGACTGGTTTGGGTTGGAAGGGACCTCAAAGATCATCACCCCCTGCCATGGGGCAGAGACGTCCTCCACTAAACCACAACACCCCCACCTCGCGAGCTGCCTTGGGAGGGCGAACCCACGGAACGTGGGGAGGAGAAAGGTGGTTTAAAAACAACAGAGCAAAAACGAAGCCCGGCTTCTAGGCAGGATGGAGCTGACGTCCCGGCTCCAAGTCAAGCCAGGAGGGTTTGGGCAGCGAGCAGCGGGGAGCAGCCTACTCAAAAACAAAGGTGTCGGAGGGGCTCATTCTCCTGCCAGCCTTACAGCTCATTAGCAGAGGCTAAGCTCCAATGAAAAGGCACGCGGTCGGTCATGCAGCTTAACGACTGGTGGTGCTTACCCTGAAATCCACCCGGGGACACCTGTCAGGGTGCGGGGAGCAGCCAGCCAGTCCCACGGAGCAGCCCCCCCCCGGGGCTCAGAAAGTGTCGCGGAGCCACCAAACCACCGCTGTACCTGCCCGTGGTAATCCTGCACCGCTGCCGCTTCAGCCCTGTTGCCACAGTAACACTTCTGGTAGAGCCCAGATCACTGATTATGAAACTAGGGGGGGGAATAGAAAAAAATTAAAAAAAAAAAAAAAAAAAATCCGAGGCTGCTAATTAGGATCTCCTCCAGCTCTCCAAAAGCTCCACGGGAATGACATTAAGGGTTGGGAGAGCAGGGAAAATGAAGCCGCCGGGAAGCAGGGTCAGCGCCGCCGGCCGCACCGCCCTGCTCTTTCGGGCCGCTGGAGATGTGGGTCTTAAAATGCAGCTTGCAAATTCCCTCTTTTTCTCCTCTCTAAACAAATGTGCAAGACGTGGTGGAACAGTCTTTACTCTTTACATATATTTGCATGAATTAGACCGGGGGAGAAAAAAAAAAAAAAGGCTTGAGGATGGCATACAAATGGTGACAGCGGGAGCGGGGCCAGGGGTGCAGCCCCTGCCTCTCCCCTTCACGCTGCTTCTCTCACAGTTTGCCAGGGAGAGGAACCCACATCCCAATTTTACCAGCAGCTGGCAGGTCCAGAAGTGAGGTTTGCAAACAAGGGGAACTGGGGTGCACAGAATCATAGGGAGCTGGGGTTGTTTAGCCTAGAGAAGAGGAGGCTCAGGGGAGACCTCATTGCTCTCTACAACTCCCTGAAGGATGGTTGTAGTCAGGAAGGGGTTTGGCCTCTTCTCTCTAGCAACCAGCACCAGAACAAGGGGACACAGTCTCAAGCTGCGCCAGGGGAAGTTTAGGCTGGAGGTGAGGAGAAAGTTCTTCACAGAGAGAGCTGTTAGCCATTGGAATGTGCTGCCCGGGGAGGTGGTGGAGTCACCGTCCCTGGAGGTGTTCAAGAGGGGATTGGACGTGGCACTTGGTGCCGTGGTCTAATCATGAGGTCTGTGGTGACAGGTTGGACTCGATGATCTTTGAGGTCTCTTCCAACCTTGGCGATACTGTGATACTGTGATAGAATTACAGAGTGCATCAGGTTGGAAGGGACCCTCAAAAGTCAGCTTGTCCAAACCCCCTGCAGTCAGCAGGGTCACCTCCAACTAGATCAGGTTGCTCAAACCCCCATCAAGTCTGACCTTGAATATGTCCAGGGATAGGGCCTCCACCATCTCCCTGGGCAACCTGTTCCAGTATTTCACCATTCTCATTGTGAAGAACTTCCTCCTGATGTCCAACCTAAACCTACCCTGCTCTAGTTTCACGCCACTGCCCCTTGTCCTATCACCACCTGCCCTTCTAAACAGTCCCTCCCCAGCCTTCCTGTAGGTCCCCTTCAGATACTGAAATGCAGCTGTACGGTCTTCCTGGAGCCTTCTCTTCTCCAGGCTGGACAGCCCCCAACTCTCCCAGCCTGTCTTCATAACTGAGGTGGCTCCAGCCATCTGATCAACTTCATGGCCTCCTATGGACCCATTGCAATAGGTCCATGTCCTTCCTGTGTTGAGGACGCCAGAGCTGGATGCAGCACTGTAGGTGAGGTCTCATCAGAGCAGAGGGGCAGAATCACCTGATGCAGCCCAGGCTGCCATTGGTCTTCTGGGCTTCCAAGTGCCTATTGCTGGCTCACATCAGCTTCTCATCCACCAGCAACTCCAAGTCCTACTCTGCAGGGCTGCTCTCAATCTCATCATCCCTCAGCCTGTGCTGGTACTGAGGATAACAAGTTGAAAGTCTCTTCCTCTCTGACTTCTGCTGTCAATGCCAAAAGCATTTTGAGGCATGTCTTCTGCTGAAAGCTGCAACTGCAGGCTCTGGCTGGAGCAGCTCTGCTGCCAGACACAAGTGTTTTTCAACATGAGGGTACTGAAGCATATTTGCAGGCAAAAGGAAAAGGGCCTGGCAGGTATATCTGGGACTGAAAACCCAGAGTGATGCTGCTTTAAACGGCAGCTCATCCAAGTGCCGTCATTTCTCCATCCTCTACTGGATGATGGATGTTCCAAGAGGATGAAATGGTGCTGAACAAGTGGGGTGAGGGACAAAGCCGTGTTCATAGTGCTCAGTACACAAGTGGCAGAATCCACGTTTCACCAACCCAATTGCCTGACTTCAGCTGGCTCTGCTGAGGAGGACCCAGAGCCAGCAACTCCAAACAGAACACAGAGGCTGAAACACAAATTGCTGGTGAAATCTGCGCCTGAACTCAGGCATGGCCTTGGGTTTGTCATGGAGCTGAGTAATGCCAGCATCTTCCAGTGCAAGACCACCAGGCTGTGATGCCCTGACCTTGACCAGCAGCAGATCCCCCTGTACTTGGCCATACCTTGAGTACAGCTCCTCACTCAAAGGACATTGAGGGGCTGGAGTGTGTCCAGTGAAGGGCAACAAAGCTGGTAAAGGGTCTAGAGCATGAGTTTTGTAAGGAGCATCTGAGGGAACTGGGGTTGTTCAGCCTGGAGAAAAGGAGGCTAAAGGGAGACCTTCTGGCTCCCTATAGCTCCCTGAAAGGAGGCTGGAGCAAGGTTGGTCTCTTCTCCCCAGTAGTAAGTGATAGGACAAGAGAAAACAGCCTCAAGATGCAGTAAGGGAGGTTTAGGTTGGACATGAGGAACAACTTCTTTCCCCAAAGGATTGTCAAACCCCGGACCACAATACCCAGGGCTGTGGTGGATTTCCCCATCCCTGGAGGGGTTTTAAAGCTGTGTAGATGTGGTGCTGAGGGACATGGGTTAGCGGTGGTCTTGGCAAGTAAATGGTTGGACTTGATGATCTCAGAGGTCTTTTCCAACCTAAACAGTTCTGTGATTCTGTGATTCTAATTACCCTCCCACAGCCTAATTACACACCATCAGCTCCTGGTTTGAGGGACTGACACTGCAATTAAGCTGATGACTGGGGTAAGGACTCTTCCTCAGGCCACCCCAGGAGCGCTGCTGCGCTGTGCCTGATAATCCTTCCCTGCGAAGGGTGAACAGCAAAGTGCTGGGAGAAGAGCTGAGGAACTACAATTTCCCCTTCCTTTCATGCAGGGAAATAAGTGAGATTGATTTTTCTTTCTGTAGCAGCATCAGCTGAAGCCTTCAAAGCACAGCCCCTCTGTTCAGCATCGCAGGAACTGACCTCCCACTCCCCAGTAGCCCTGGGGCTGTGCTAGGTGTGGTGTCAATTAGCTAGGAAAAAAAGTGACTTAATAGCTGGAAACAATGCAAAGGGCTGATCATTTATACTAGGACACCCACTGACCACGACACAAAAGCAAGTGGGCAAACACAAGGACATCCCAGTCCCAGGCAGAGGAGGATGAGCATGTTTCAATGAAGAGACAAATCAAACCAGTGGGCTTCAGCTGCTGGTTTAGTTGGAGGCACTGTTCCTAACCTTTTAATAGGCTTATTTACAGGAATTAGTCCTTTAATGCCGTGTGCTCATGTCTATAGAACACAATAAGCTGGTTCGATGTGACCACAGAGAGAACATCTGCTTCTGTGAGCAATTAGGGCAATTACTGCCAATTATGGGGACTGCAGGTAAGAGCAGCTGGGGAGAGGCTGTCTACCAGGAGGGATGGGAAGCTGTTCAAGATGCTGATGTGAGCGGGAAGCTCACTGGGAACACCACAATCCCGGCACAAAGGAGCCCCAGCCCTGAGGACAGCTGAAATATCCTCAGCAAGGAAAGGATTTGGGGGACCAGCAGAGTTTTGGGGTGATCATTATCATTCCTGCTGTGGGCATTTGAGGCAAATCCGTCTCCCTAACGTTTCCTCTCAGCCCCCACTCTTGAAGAAGTGACCTCTGTTTGCCTCCAGTGGCTCTATTTCCACTTTCCAGCTATCCCACAGCTGTTTTTTCAATTTGGTGGGTTGGTTGTTTTTTTTAAATCTATTTTCCTTTCCATCTTTAGTGCCCCAGAGGAGCATCCTTGCTCAAGAGAAAATGTTGCTGGAGGCACAGGTCTTGGAGCCACACCAATGCGATGGGCATCCTATGATCAAAGAATCAAATAAGTTTAGCATGGAAGAGACCTTCAAGGGCCATCTAGTCCAACCCCCCTGCAGTCAGCAGGGACATCTGCAGCTACAGCAGGTTGCTCAGAGCCCCAAACAACCTGACCTGGGATGGTTCCAGGGATGGGGCATCTCCCACCTCTTTGGGCAATCTAGGCCAGGGTGTCACCACCCTCAGCAGAAAAAATGTCTTTCTTCTATCCAGTCAGAATCTTCCCTTTTGGCTTAAAACCATCACCCCTTGCCTAGTGTCCCAAGTCCTAATGATCTTCCATCACTCCTGCTGCTACAATATATTCTGCCCCTGGAGTCAGCACTGGTTAGGCCACACCTTGAGTACTGTGTCCAGTTCTGGGCCCCTCAGTTTAGGAAAGAAGTTGAGCTGTTGGAAGGTGTCCAGAGAAGGGCAACAAAGCTGGGGAGGGGTTTGGAACACAGCCCTGTGAGGAGAGGCTGAGGGAGCTGGGGTTGCTTAGCCTGGAGAAGAGGAGGCTCAGGGGAGACCTTCTTGCTCTCTCCAACTCCCTGAAGGGAGGTTGTAGCCAGGAGGGGGTTGGTCTCTTCTCCCAGGCAACCAGCACCAGAACAAGAGGACACAGTCTCAAGCTGCACCAGGGGAGGTTTAGGCTGGAGGTGAGGAAGAAGTTCTTCATAGAAGGAGAGATTGGCCATTGGAATGTGCTGCCCAAGGAGGGGGTGGAGTCACCATCACTGGAGGTGTTTAGGAAGAGACTGGATGAGGCACTTGGTGCCATGCTTTAGTTATTAGATGGTGTTGGGTGACAGGTTGGACTTGATGATCTCAAAGGTCTCTTCCAACCTGGTTAATTCTATCTATTCTATTCTATTCTATTCTAGTCTATTCTATTCTATTCTATGCCATGCCATGCCATGCCATGCCATGCCATAAACCTATTACACATATATGTTTATATATAGTTTTAAACCTATTGTAAGCCTAATATCCTAAAGCTATGATATATGACATACATAATGCTATAAACATATCACAAGCCTAATATCATGGCTCTAAACCCACTTCCTGCCAAAACAAGACCATGCAAACTGACCCAGCCCTAGTCTTAAGCAACAGGGTGGGTACAAGCCCCTGCAGATCCCAACACAAAACCTACTGCTCAACAGGTAACATTAAAAATGGAGCTCAAATGCAGCTTCTTAGCCTTCATGTGATTAAACAACAGCCTGGGACAACTGATTTGCAGCCCTCCCATGTTATTCACAATTCATTCTCTATTTTAACCTCCCCACCAAAAGGCTGGACTCAGGCACGTTATTGTCAGCGAGGGCTTTTATCACCAGCCTTCGAGTCGGTCAAGGCATGGGAGAGAACAATGACCCTCACAGGAGAACAAACACAACCTAAACAAAAACACCCTGTTGCTAAGGTCAAAATCAGCCTTTCTGGGGGGCACAGCCTGGGAGCTGGGATTCCCATGCCACCCCACAGAGAAAGCAGGGAGAATCAGAGCTCGGATTGGGGCAAATAACCTGAAAACAGGGAATTTGGACTTGGACTAAGGAAAATAACCTGAGACTCAGCCCCGTCGTGTTTTTCCCCCAGGATTTTCCTCTGTATCATGCAGCTGACTTCAAACCAAAGCACATGGCTGGAGCATGCTGCTGTTTGCAGTGGGTGATGCTCTGCCTAAGCTCTTGTGCTGCTCCAACCTCTGTATCATAGTCATAGAATCCTAGAATGGCTTAGCTTGGAAGGGACCTTAGAGGTCATCTACTCCAGCCCCCTGCCATGGGCAGGGATACCTCTCAACTAGACTGGGCTGTTCAAGGCCTCATCCAACCTAGCCTTGAACACCCCCAGGGAGGGGGCATCCACAACCACTCTGGGCAGCCTATTCCAGAGTCTCACCACCCTCATACTGAAGAACTCCTTTATAGGATCCAGTCTAACCCTGCCCTCCCTCAGCTTCAAACCATTCCCCCTTGGCCTGTCTCTAGACACCCTTATGAAAAGTCCCTCTGCAGCCTTCCTGTGGGATCCCTTCAAGGTACTGGAAGGCAGCTCCAAGTTCCCCCGAGTCTTCTCTTCTCTATGCTGAACAACCCCAGCTCTGTCAGCCTGTCCTCAGAGCAGAGGTGTTCCAGCTGTAGTCCTAAGCTTCATGCCTTGGTCCAGGAGGTGATCCATGGCTGAAGATCTCCATGCTGAAACCTCGAGGTTACAGCAGTGCCAATGGCTAAGACGTTCACAAGCTTTGCAGATGGCTGCTGGGAACAATCCATCCTGCTGTGCCATTGTCAGCATGGGAAGAAGAAAGCTGAAGCTGGAGGAGCAAGTTCTGCTGGGGCAAAAAGGGCTATAGAGATGCTGACCACCTTGCCCTCACAGCTGAGGAGCAAAGCTAGATTTAGATTAGCCTTTAGGAAGAAATTCTGCACCATCACTATGGTGAGGCACTGGAACAAGTCACCCAGAGAAGTTCTGGAGGCTTCAACCCTGGAAGTGTTCAAAGCCAGGTTGTGTGGTGCCTTGAGAAACACTGACTAGTAGAAGATGCCTCTGCCTACGGCAGGGGGTTGGAACTAGATGACCTTTAAGGTCCCTTGCAACCTAACCATTCTATGACTGTGTGAACATCCAGCTGGTACCTCCTCTCACAGAAAGCCCCAGCCTCAACAATTTATCCTGTGAAATCAGCCCTGAAAGCAACCACAGAGCATCATGTGGCTTCTGTGTCCTTAGCAGAGAGGGCAGCACCTGCTTTTGGGGTCTGCTAGAGAAAGGCCCTTAGCCAGTGGCGTGGGAAGGAGCTGGGTTTGGCTGTGGTATGCTCCTGGTTACACACAGCTGCCAGCTTTGCAGCAAGACTTCCCAGCAGCAAAGTGGCTCTGGGGTCAAGAGTGACCACAAGGCCAGGAAAGCCCTGGCTAACAGCCCCAGCAAGGTGCCACAGGGTAGAAGGTTGGGTAAGGGGCAACCAGAGTAATGGTGGTCCAGAGAAGCCACCAGTCTCCAAGAGCAGCCCATCTTCCTCCCCTCTAGATGGAGCTGCAGGAGAAGCCTGAGGTGCCTCCCTAAAGCGACAGCAGATGCATCCCATCATCTGCCAGCACCATCTCCTGACCTGCAGCTTGGCTTGTGGTGAAACCCAGCAAAGCATCAGACCAGAGATTCCCTCCCACAGTACAGCAGTGAAATGCCCACCGTGGCCAGCTGCAGGTGAGGCACAGAGCCCCCAGAATGGTTTTCCTTCCCTTCATCTGGGCAATCCTCAGCTCCCAGACCACTCAAGAGGCCAGAGAGGTTGTTTGGATCGGGCACAATGGGGCAGCTGGCAGAAGAAATGACTCCTCTGGAGATTTTCTTTGCACTGGCACCATTAATGCTTCTGCAGGCAGGTCAGCAGTGCTGAAATGATGCATTCGGGTCATTTCATGTGCAAAATCAAAAACACAAAGAGGGAATTCCAAGCTTCCTTGATGGCAGCAGCCTGGACTCACATGAAAGAGAGAACAGAGTCAAGGTAAGGCATCTTTTATGGCCCATTCTGGAGGCTTCTTTGCCAATAAACAAGGTCATTGAATATCACCATGTGCCACTTAGATTTTAGTGATACCCAGATAAGCATTAAGAGGCTATGACAGAACTCAAATCCCTCTGAATTAGGCACCTAGGCCAAACAGCCTCCACAATGAAATGAAAGCTCAATTCAAAGCTCTCAGGAACAATGGAACACTTGGCCCAGGTTGCAGCACCTGCCCTGTGGGGACAGGCTGAGGGATGTGGGGTTGTTCAGCCTGGAGAAGAGAAGCCTCCAGGGAGACCTTAAAGCAGCCTGCCAGTACCTGGAGGAGGCTTCAGGAAAGCTGGGGAGGGACTTTTTACAAGAGATGGCAGTGATAGGATGAGAGGCAATGGATCCAAACTGGAAAGGGGGAGATTTAGACTGGAGATTAGGAAGAAATTCTTTCCACCGAGGGTGGGGTTGCCCAGGGAGGTCCTGCATGCCCCCTCCCTGGAGGTGTTCAAGGCCAGCCTGGACAGGGCCTTAAGCAACCTGGTCTAGTGGGAGGTGTCCCTACCCATGGCAGGGGTTGGAACTGGATGATCTCTAAGGTCCCTTCCAAGCCAAAGCATTGTGTGATTTTCATTTCAGCAGCAGTGCAGTGGAGAGCATCCGAGCTGTCTCCATCTTTCAAAGTCTTCGCTGTCCCAGCCTTTTCAAAAGGCTTTGCAAAGCAGCTCTCCTACAAAACCACCCATTTCCAGCCCTCCCTGCCTAGCAGCATAATACACAGAGGGCTCCTCAGTGTGGCTGTCAAATGAGACCCCCCTCAGCCAGGCATGAAATGGTACAGGAGCTCGCACCCAACAACAGAGACGGCTTTCTGCAGCCGCCGGTCGCTGCTCGGATACAAGACAAAGTCTGTTGCTGAAGACCAAGCTGTACTTGGTGGTGTGGTGGCCCAGCCTAACAAACTCATCTCCTTTTCATAGCATCCCAAAATGGTTTGGGTTGGAAGGCACCTTTAAATGTCACCTAATTCCAATTTCCCTGCTGAGGCCAGGGACATTTTTCACTATCAATCTTCCAAGTATTTCTCCTCATCAGCTCACTCTCCTGAGGACCTGAACTCTGTTTACCTTCACTGGCTCTAATTCCACTTTCCATCATGTTTTCCATCTATCTTCCATCCATTTTTTCCTTTCCTTTTTTGTGTTGTTTGTTTTGATCTGTTTTCCTTTCCATCTTTCATGCCCCAGAGGGGCATCCTTGCTCAAGACAAAGCGCTGCTGTGGGCACAGGTCGTAGAGCCACACCAACAAGATGGGCATCTTACAATCAAAGAATCACGGACTAGCTTGGGGTGGGAGGGACCTCAGCTAGTCCAACCCTCCTGCAGTCAGCAGGGACATCTGCAACTGGAGCAGGCTGCTCAAAACTCTGTCCAACCTGACCTGAGATGGTTCCAGGAATGGTGCACCTCATAGAATCAATAAGGTTGGAAAAGACCTCGGAGATCATCAAGTCCAACCTGTCACCCAACACCTCATGACTACTAAACCATGGCACCAAGTGCCACATCCAATCCCTTTTTGAATACCTCCAGGGATGGTGACTCCACCACCTCCCTGGGCAGCACAACAACTCTCTCTGTGAAGAATTTTCTCCCACCCCTCTGGGCAACGTGGGCCAGGGTCTCGCCACCCTCACTGTAAAGAAGGTTGGATGGTGACTCCTCCCCAGCTTTGACTCAGGCGTAGAGCATGAGCTATAGAAAAGGCAGACTTGGAAGCTCTTGAAAACTAATGTCAACTAATTAATGATCCCAGGAGCAGCACAAAAAAGAGCTTAGCTCTCAAGTGCCCGATGGTTGCTTTGCTGAGGCAACCCCCAAATATCAACCACTGCTCTGCAGAGGCTGCCAACATGCTCAAGAGAGAATTTCTGACCAACTCCAATCTTGGTGGTGAAGACAACAGGCCCAGCTCAGTCTCTAAAGCAGGTTTTCACAGAATCACTGGACAGTGAGGGTTGGAAGGGTCCTCTGGGCATCAAGAGGCAAGCAAGGCAAGCAAGGTCAGCCAGAGAGCTTGTCCAGGATCACAGTCTCCAGGCGGGCTTTGAATGTCTCCAGAGAAGGAGACTCCAGAACCTCTCTGGGCAGCCTGCCCCAGGGCTCCAGCACCTGATGGGAAATGCACCCTGTGAAAAGCCAGGCTCTGGAAAGGGCACACACAGACACAGGCAGGGCAGTCCCTGTCCTTAGCTGGTGGCTATTCTCAGCAGCAGAAGGACATTTCAGGTGTGGGATGCTCTTAAAGCAGCTGGAGGAACCAGTTATAAATGGCAGACGCCAAGATGTTTATTAAGAGTTGAGCAAGGAACATCAGCAGTGGGGTGACCTATAATCCTGGCTGCTGTGGACTGCAATTAAAATTCATGAGTTGGAAAGAAGTGGCTCACCATGGCCACTGGCATCCCTACATCTGAGACCATGAGTTCATGTACAGACAGAATTAATCACAGAATCATGGAATGGTTTGGGTTGGAAGGGACCTATAAAGGGCATCTCGTGCAACCTCCCTGCAGTCAGCAGGGACATCTGCAACTGGAGCAGGTTGCTCAGAGCCCCAAACAACCTGACCTGGAATGGTTCCAGGGATGGGGCATCCACCACCTCTCTGGGAAACCTGGGCCAGTGTCTCACCACCCTCAGTGTAAAAAGTCTCTCCCCTCTCTCTAGTCTGGACCTCCCTCTTTTAGTTTCAAACCATCACCCCTTGTCCTGCCACAACAGACCATCTTCCTCCTGACCTATCTGGGCATGGAGATAACACCCACAAAAACCATCTCCTCAGATCTGACACCATGCTGCTGCCAATGACTGGTTTGTGTCTCCACCACTGCTTCTGCTCTTGCCCCAGAAGGCACTTTGAGGGACAGAAGAAACAGTGACATCTCTGAAAGCTGCTTTAGCACCAAGGGAAAGAACCCATTCACCTGGAGGGAAGAGAAGGAAGGTTTGGGATGGCCTGGTTCGAGGATGCAGCTCCTGCTGAGCAGCTTTAACTCCTCTCATCCCAGATTAGCTCCTCTGAAGCCACCAGCAGCAAAGCTGTTTCACTTGCTGGAGAGATGCTGTCTTTGTGTGTCAGACTAAACATCTGTGCTTTTAAACCCTGGATTTGCAGATCACATCTATGTGTTTGGAGGGGGGAAAAAAACAACACAAACTGTCCATTAGGGAGTTTCACTGAACAGAGACATCATTATTTCCTCCTCCCCATCCCCCAGCTCACCCCTCCTCTCCTGCCTCTCAGGCAAAGCAGTTCCACTGATTTCAGGAAAATGCAGAGGGGGAAAAACCAAACCAAACCAAACCAAACCAAACCAAACCAAACCAAACCAAACCAAACCACACCAAGCCAAACCAAACCAAGCCAAACCAAGCCCAAACTGCACATTTCGTATGGGCAGTGGTTTCATCTTAGCCAGCAAGGAGCTACCAGAAACACAGCATGCAGCTGGCATCTCCCCATCCTCCCTCACTGCTGAAAGGAAGTCCCCAACCTGGGATCTTGGGCTTGAGGACCAGGTCTCACCCCCAAGCAGCTTTCTGGGTGCACCTGTGTAACCAGCCCTGAGATCAACCATCACCCTGAAACTGCACCAAACCCAACTGGACCTGCACTGCCCAACCAAGTACACACTCAGCCTTGGAGAGCTGGAGTCCTCATGGGGAAGGTCAGAAGACAGAAAGGTCATCTCCAGCAAAGACCCCAAAGGCTTCAGTTGTGCCAGCAAAGTGTGGAGCCATTCAGGGAGATATGGCTTGGTGATCCAAGATAGTTTATTTTTTCCAGCTACAGCTGATTAGTTTTATCTCACCAGCAGAAAATTGCCTGAGGAAGTAGCAAAGAAACCCTCCCAAGCCATGAGTGTTCTCATGGTGCTAACTGCTCTGTTGGCAATGTCTGCAAAGAAGGAAACATTTCTGCATCTGATTTACTCTGTCACATTGGAGGGATGCAGAGGATATTCCCTTCTTACTCAACCACTCCGGGATTCTCTGAAGTTGGACCACAAACCCTTCACATTGCTTGTCTAGCACAAAGCCTCTGCAAGGTAACTCTCACTGGCTCCAACAGCAAGCAGTAGAGGTCAGCTCTAAGGCTGGTGGTGGCTGGGCTGGACCTCAGATGAATGTGTGGCAAAGACTAGCACTTGCAAACCAAGTAGAGAAGATTAAGTCAGATCATCTCTATCTTCCTTTACAGATGGTACTCGCACCAGCTGGTCAAGAAGTCCTGCCAGCTACATCCACCCAACACAGCCACACAGCCACCCAACACAGCCACAGCCACACACAGCCACAGAGAGAGGCAGCCCCTTGAAGCAACCTCACTGCTCAAGGTCAGCACACCTAGAGCAGGCTCTGTCCTCCCTGCCCAATGATGTGTCTGGCTTGGCCTCATGGCTCAACAGCATCTTTCTGCAGGGCATTTTTTGCTTCTTTTCCATTTCAAAGGACCTGCGGCACACCCAGACTGGGGGTTAACAGCTTGGCAGGTAAGAAGGTGAGTCACACAAGCCCAGGAGCACACAGGGCCATTTAATTGCACAAGCCCTGCAGTAGCTGGTGGACTTGGTGAAGCAGGACAAGGGAAACTTGGTGCCTCTTGTTCACACCGAGTGAGTCCCTGGAGCAAAGTGTTCCCTGAACCACACCTAGGTATGAGGATCTGCTTGATGGCCAGAACAGGGAGTCAGGAAGCCAGCCTGGAGGCAGCTGAAGAGCTGGGCAGCTAAGGACAGCTCTGGAGTCCTCAGCACAGCAGAGACAGGAACCTGTTGGAGTGCAGAAGGAGGAGGCCACAGCAATGCTGGGAGAGCTGGAAGCCCTCTGCTGTGAGGCCAGGCTCAAAGAGAGCTGGGGCTGTTCAGCCTGGAGAAGAGAAGGCTCCAGGGAGACCTTCTGGTGGCCTTTCAGTGCTTAAAGAGGCTGATCAAAAAGCTGGGGATAGACCTTTTCTCAGGGCCTGCTGTGAGAGGACAAGGGGTGATGGTTTGAAACTAAAAGAGGGAGATTCAGACTGGAGAGAAGGAAGAAATGTTTTAACCTGAGGGTGGTAAGACCCTGGCTCAGGCTGCCCAGAGAGGTGGTAGATGCCCAGGAACCATCCCAGGTCAGGCTGTTTGGTGCTCTGCACAACCTGCTGTAATTGGGGTTGGACAAGATGACCATCTTCCCATCCAAACCGTTCTGTGATTCTCTGACAGCAAAGCATCTCGTGTCCCAGCCTTTGGTCTGCACCAACATCTACACCCTCAGTGCACAGTTTTGGCTTCAAGGGGCCAGCTATTGTCTCCCCTTTTTAATGGGTTTTGCTGCACACCCACCTCTCTGGGCCCAAGGCAGTTGCCCTTCAGTCTCTCTCCACCCATTCTGTAGAGGAAAGCAGTGCAAGGATCAAAGGAGGCTCCTGGGTGGGAGTGGCAAGTGTCTGATGTGGAAGGGCAGTGACTGCAGAGATGACAGGTAGTGGGGCTGAGCAAACCAAGAGGTCACTCCTTGGTGCTGGAGCCTCTGGCCATGTAACCTGAGATGAGGACATAACACCAAAGAAACATCAGAGAAGATGCTGAGCAGCAGTGGAAAGAGAGGAAAAATGACCTAGGTTTGGATGAATCAAAGAGCTGGGTGACAAAATGAAAGGGCGAGCTCCTCCTCCTGCCTCTACTGAGCGTTGTTGCACTGGGTCATCCTCAAACGACCCTCATGTTTTACTGGAAGAGGAAAATGCCATTTAAACTCTTCCCCTGGAAGTCCTTTGGTTGCACTAGATGAAAGGAGATCTGCTGGGGAAGTGAAGTAACCACAGCAAGGAGCTAAGTCCCTGCTGAGCCGAGCCCCAGCACTCCTGCCGAAGGGACTAACAGAAGTGGTCTTTTTTCCTTCCTTTTCCCCAGCAAGACTGCAAAATGAAAAGCATCTCTGGCATGTGGCTACTCCATGCCCAGAAGCAAGGCCTGTGGTTTGAGCAGGAGAGGAACTAAAGGCTTCCAGTGCAACTTCTTTCCTTCCCCACACATCCACCTAGCTCCCATGTGGTTTCTGAGGGCAAAAGCCACGTTCAGGCAGGCAGAAGTGGATTTTTGCTTTATTTTTGGTATGTCCTGTGTGGTGCTCTGATCCTAAGTGCTCTTTAGCAGCTCTGGGAGGATGGTCCCAGCCTGCTGCTTGATCTTACACCCAGGGAGAGCAGAACCCCCCAAGGCTTTGTATTGCTCCCCCACGGGTGCTCAAAGCTGTCTGTTAACCTCAGGCTGTATCATCCCAGCTGGTTTCAAGCATCCTTCTGTCATCGTGGTGGCCTTGAGTCTCTTAGAGGTAGGGCCCAGCCTATATTTAACTTAGCATTCTGTCTTCCAGAGCCCTCCTATTTCCTCAAGTAATGAATAGCCTGTTGATGAAGAGAGGAGGAATGAGGAACTCTATCACTGCTGCCTTTTCCCACTGTAGCCAAGCCCTTGACCATGCTCAGCAGCTTCAGTTTGTCACAGTACTGGAAAACACAGAAGCTGTCAAAGAAAACTGAGATCCTTCTTTTGGGGTGTCAAGGGGATTAGCATGAGATCCAAGGTGCTGGAGCTGATAAACAGCCCCATAATCACTTTATAACCCATGCTAAAGGAGTTCAAGAGATTAAAATAGAGTTGAGAAAAGAGAAACACTGGCTCTTTGAGAAGGTTCTGCTGGGGGAAAACAGGTGGAGGGAGGTGATTCTCCTCTATTCCTCTCCTCTAGATCCAACCTGCAACGTCGGAACCAAGCACTGGAGTCCTCAACACAGCAGAGACAAGGACCTGCTGGAGCATGGATAGAGGAGACCACAGCAATGGTGGGAGGGCTGAAAGCCCTCAGATGTGAGGCCAGGCTGAGTTGAGGTTGTTCATCCAGAAGAGAAGGCTCCAGGGAGACCTTCTGGCAGCCTTTCAGTACTTAAAGGGGCCAATTAGAAAGCTGGGGACAGACTTCTTAACAGGGCCTGCTGTGTCAGGACAAGGGGTGATGGGTTTGTGATAAAAGGGGAGATTTAGACTAGAGAGAAGGAAGAATTTTTTTTACCCTGAGGGTGGTGAGACCCTGACCCAGGTTGCCCAGAGAGGTGGGAGATGCCCCATCCCTGGAACCACTCCAGGTCAGGTTGCCTGGGGCTCTGAGCAGTTTTCTTTGTTTGCAGATGTCCCTGCTGACTGCAGGGGTTGGACAGGATGCCCTTTAAAGGTGCCTTCCAACCCAACCCATGCCATGATTCCATGACAACAATGTTCAGAAAAGTGACACAGCTGCCAGATACCATTTCAGAAGCTCCTGTTAGGGTAAAAAAGCCAACACTCCTCGGTGCTGCTGCAGAAAGTGTTAACCCCAGGCTCCATCAACCCTCCCACCTCAAATGCTGCACACTGAAACCCACTCCTGGCATGAGTTGTCCAACTGGCCCAGTTTTATTCACAAACTGGGTGAACAAGGACAAAACCATCTCACTGCCTTTGAGAGAACATAATCCACATTAAGCAAGGTGGACTCTGGCATCTCTCTCCAGGCTATCCAACACACAGTGTCCTCTCCTGACCTATTTAGGGCCGGGCTCCAGGGAGCATCCCCGCAGGGAGGATGGTGTTATCTGCCCTGTCAAAGCCTAAAATCCCACTGCCCTACAAAGAGCTGAGATAAACTGGCCCCTCCAATCAAAGGGGTGGCCAAGCTTTTATCTGCTCCTCATTGTCAAGGTGCACTGAAGCAGAATGATTGGATGGTGTGGGGTTAGGGAAGGCACTCCTGGAAAGCCCTGCCTCACTAACTCCCTTGGATCTGCAGTGCCCACATTGCCTGTTCTATCTGCCTGCTGGGTTGGAAAGCTGCTCCTGATTTCACACTCATTCCATATAGGTAAGCTTGTGGTTCCTGGCCAATTTCTGCTGCCAGGGGAAGTTTAGACTCGAGGTGAGGAGAAAGTTCTTCACAGAGAGAGTTGTTAGCCATTGGAATGTGCTGCCCAGGGAGGTGGTGGAGTCCCCATCCCTGGAGGTGTTCAAGAGGGGATGGGATGTGGCACTTGGTGCCATGGTTTAGCAATCATGAGGTGTTGGGTGACAGGTTGGACTTGATGATCTTTGAGGTCTTTTCCAACCTTACTGATTCTATGATTCTATGATTCAGTGAAGGGAATCAGTGCCAAGTATTGGATTAGGAAGGCAAAAAGTGACTTTAAAAAGGGCTGTTGGGTGACAACTCCAAGGTCACAGAATCTCAGAAGGGGAGGAGTGAAAGGGGCCCCTGGAGGTCATTAGTCCAACCCCTATGCCAAGGCAGGATCACCTAAAGCAGGTCACACAGGAACACATCCAAGTGGGCCTTGAAAGTCTCCAGAGAAGGGGACTCCACAAGCTCTCTGGGCAGCTTTATCTGGGCAGCTTTCTTGCCCTTCATGCAGTCTAGACAGAAAAATCTCAGGACACAGATGATTTCCGCCGTGGTACTATAAAAGTGATATGAAGGGAACAATAAGCATCAGGCTGTGTCTAAAATTAGTAATTTACAAAACAATCTGAGCCTGCAACATCCCCAGGACAAAAAGCAAAGAGGGAGCAGGCTGCCTATTTAAAAGTTGCAGGACAAAAGGAAACCTTGATGGCAACTGTTATCAGGGAAGAGATCTGCCCTCATTGTGTGGCAGCTTTGCTGCTAACTTAGAATCACAGAATCACAGACTGGTCAGGGTTAGCAGAGACCTTTAAGATCGTCCAGTCCAACCCCCCTGCAGTCAGCAGGGACTTCTGCAACTAGAGCAGGCTGCTCAGAGCTCCAAACCTGACCTGGAGTGGTTCCAAGGATGAGGCACATGGCACTTCTCTGGGCAACCTGGGCCAGGGTCTCAGCACCCTCACAGTAAAGAACATTTAAAATGACTTCTATGTGATGAGCATGATGCTGCTGAAAGTGACATGGATGTGTTGGAGTGAGGCCAGAGGAGGCCACAGCAACGATGGGATGGCTGGAAGCCCTCTGTTGTGAGGCCAGGCTGAGAGAGTTGGGGTTGCTGAGTGTGGAGAAGAGAAGGCTCCAAGGAGACCTTCTGGTGGCCCTTCAACACTGATCAGAAAGCTGGGGACAGACCTTTTAGCAGGGCCTGCTGTGGCAGGACAAGGGGTAATGGTTTGAAACTGAAAGAGAGAGATTCAGACTAGAGCGAAGGAAGAAATTTTTATTCTTGGAGTGTTGAGACACTGTCCCAGGTTGCCCAGAGAGGGAATAGAATAGAATAGAATAGAATAGAATAGAATAGAGTAGAGTAGAATAGAATAGAATAGAATAGAATAGAATAGAATAGAATAGAATAGAATAGAATAGAATAGAATAGGTTGGAAAATACCTTTGAGATCATCAAGCCCAACCTATCACCCAACACCATCTAATCAACTAAACCATGGCACCAAGTGCCTCATCCAGGCTCTTCTTAAACACCTCCAGGGATGGTGACTCCACCACCTCCCTGGGCAGCACATCCCAATGGCAAATTACTCTTCCTGGAAAGAACTTTCTCCTCACCTCCAGACTAAACTTCCCCTGGTGCAGCTTGAGACTGTGTCCTCTTGTTCTGGTGCTGGTTGCCTGGGAGAAGAGACCAACCCCCTCCTGGCTACAACCTCCCTTCAGGTAGTTGCAGAGAGCAAGAAGGTCTCCCTGAGCCTCCTCTTCTGCAGGCTAAGCAACCCCAGCTCCCTCAGCCTCTCCTCACAGGGCTGTGCTCCAAACCCCTCCCCAGCTTTGTTGCTGAATGTCCTGTACCTGGAAGTGTTCAAGACCAGGCTAGATGGAGCTTTGAGCAACCTGCTCTAGTAGGTGTCCCTGCCAATGGTATGGAAGTAGATGATCTTTTCAGGTCCTTTCCAACCCCAACCATTCTATGATAATTTTATCCAGAAAAGTACTCCTCCTCCAGGCAGATCAAAGGTACTTTGAAATAGGGGGGCAAGAGTATTTACAACTCACTGTTGAAGGGAGGGATGAGAAATTAGCAGAGGTTCAGCAATTTCTCCATTTCTCCTCAGACACTCATACCATAGATCCCTCATACTATATATTCAAGCCCTATCTCCTTGCTTTGCTTCCCATCAACAAGAAGGGGAACCACCTCAGTAGATAAGGCTAGTGGTAGACCACTTATGGCCTTCAAGCCATGATTCAGCCACAGCACATCAAGAACAATTAGCCACATAGCTCAGCACTATCAGCAGGTCAGATCTTAACACTTCAAAAGGTTTTCTCAACACCAAACTGCATGATGAGCAAGTTTAGAAGAAAGAAATCAAGCATTCATGGCCAGCTATGTCCTGCCCCAGTTTCTTGCCTGTTCTCAGAGCTCTGCACCATGGAGCAAACTGGATTTCTTGTGGGTGACAGCAAAAAAGAAGCTGTTGACATCTCAGTGAAGCAATGCCAGATTATTAAGCTCTGGGGCTGGCACCCTAAGGACACAAGGCAGCTTTGGGAGATGCCTCAGCTGCAGCTTCAGGAAAGCTGCAGAACAATGATCGCTAAAGGGATCCACCTTTCTGCATCTAGAAACGGTCACAGCAGGGGCCAGAATCCCAGCCCAGAGAAACATTAACACCGTAACAAATGACCAGTCCCTAACACCACCAGACTCCTCCCCAGCCCACCTCCCTTCCCCACCCCTCTGCAGAGGAAATAAAAACCATATGATCTGGGCAGGGAAGAGATTGATTAGATCATCTTGTCCTACCCACCACCCAGCAAAGGACCCTTCCCTACAGGAAACTTCCCAAATGACTCCATCCAGCCTCATTTCTAAAAGCCCAGAGCTTTGGAGTTTCCACCTCTTCCCTTGGGACATAATTTCTCCTCACAGCCTAAATCACTTCCCTGCCAGGAAGCCTTTCCTCTCAAGACTCTCCTTTTGAAAACGTCTTCATGTCAGTTTGGAGCCCCCCCCCCCCCCGCATATGTGTATTTCTGAACTACACTAATTAAACAGATTAATACCAGAAAGGAATTACAATTTAGGAATAAATTAATTGATTTTCCTTTCATCCTCTGTGAAAAAGCCCAACATGTCAGAGACAGCCTGAACATCTCTGCAATCTTCCATCTTTAAATTGGTCCCACTGCTCATAATTACACCTCCCCACGACCCATGCAAGTTGTTTTGCTTTTCCTTCCCTGCTCCGTTCTGGGGAGGAGGGAAGGAAGAGAGAGAAGGGAAAGGAGGAAGGGTGTGATGTGAGGAGAGAAGAGAAGGACCCATCCCACCAGACCAGTCCAATTGCTTGTGACAGTCCCCGGGCGCATGGAAATGCAGGTCAGGATACCAGCCTTGCCTGATGAATATTCCCAGCTCCATTTCGGAGACAGGGTCTGGGTTTACCCAACAACTGGCTTGTCTGCAGCAGCCAAGAGCTTCCACATCACATAAACACCAGGCAGGAGAAAGGCTGACTTCTGTCCAAACTGGGGGCAGCAAAGTTGGGGAAAGGACTAAGGTCCAAAAAACCCTCCTATTTTTTCCCCAGATTGAAACAGCTCTAGGAGACAAATGAACCCCCAAACGTCCCTCAGGCTGATGGCTGTAGCTTAGACTGGTAAAGGGCCTCACAAACACAATGGCTTTGACTGAAAACCATCCTAAAGAAAGCCCTGCCTAGAAAACTCAACTCCAGCACAGCACTGCCTTTACCTGGCAATTGTCACAGAATCGTTTTGGTTGGGGAAGACCTTTAAGATCATCAAGTCCAACCATTAACACTTCTTAGAAGTCTAAAAGAGAGGAATCTTGGAGACAGGAAGTGCATATCCAAAGGGAAAGCCAGAGCACAAGCAGGAGGCTGCCCTTCCTCCATCTCCCTTTCCTGGCTGCGAGGCACAGTGAGGAAGAGATTAGAAACATTTATTTGCAACATCACAGCCAATAACCCCAACAGCTCCAGCTCCCTCCCTTGCATTGCTTGTTCCATGGTGGGGGGAATGCAGGAGAAGGGTAGGTCCAACAGGCAGGCAGATGCATGGCTGGAGCTCTTTCCCAAGCTTTTCACAAAGCCTTCAAGCCTATTAGGTGCAGCCAGGGAATCACAGAACGTTGGGGGTTGGAAGTCACCTCTGGAGATCAACCCCCCTGCCAAAGCAGCATCACCTAGGGCAGGTCACACAGCAATGCATCCAGATGGGTCTTGCAAGTCTCCAGAGAAGAGACTTTACAACCTCTCTGGGCAGCCTGCTCTGGGGCTTGGGCTCTGGCACTCTCACAGTAAAGAAGGTTTTCCTCATTCTGAAGTGGAATTTCCTGGGTTCCAGTTTGTGTCCACTGCCCCTTGTCCTTGCACAGAACACCACTAAAAGAGCCTGGCCCCTTCTTTTTGACACCCACCCTTCACATATGTATAAACACTAGTAAGAGCCCCTCTCACTCTTCTCTTGACCAGACCAAACAGCCCCAAGTCTCTCAGCCTTGCCAGCCTGTTCCAGGCCCTTCATCATCCTCACAGCCTCCATTGGACACTCTGGTATATTCTTGTCCCCCTTGAGCAGAGGACCCCAGAACTGGATACAGTACTCCAGACGTGGTCTCACCAGGGCAGAGT
This sequence comes from Picus viridis, assembly GCA_033816785.1. NCBI lineage: Eukaryota > Metazoa > Chordata > Aves > Piciformes > Picidae > Picus > Picus viridis. The sequence goes on from CM066583.1 coordinate 14,271,396, forward strand.
AGAGGAGAACCTCCCTTGACCTGCTGGCCACCTCAGGATACTGTTGGCCTTCTTGAGCACAAGGGCACATTGCTGCCCCACAAATAACTTAATGTACACCAGGACCCCAAGGTCCTCCTTCATGGTCTCCTAACTGTATTGGTGCATGAGGTTGTTCCTCCCCAGGTGCAGGGTTCTGCACTTATCCTTGCTGATCCTCCCGAGGTTCCCCTTTGCCCAGCTCTCCAGCCTGCCCAGTGCCCACCTCCAGCTCTGTGCACGTCCTTTGGGGAGCCCTAGACAACAAAAAGCCCTAGAAAGGCCCGGAAGGCTGTGCTATGAAAAGCTCTGAAAAGGTTAAACAAAAGGACCGGGCTGTCGAATGAGGAAATGAGCAAAAGGAGAGCCCTGGAGAAAATAAACCCGCGCCGAAAAAGCCATCTAGCTTCTCCTCCTCTTTCCTGGACACAAATACCAGCACACGAACACCATAGGAAGCGATTCTGACTGCTTTGAAAATCGCTGAGGTCAAAAGCATGACAGAAGAAAGGAAAAAGGATTAAACAAAGGGATGATCTAATCTCCACAGCCATAATTCAAACCTTCGAGGTAGAAATAGCAACACTACAGGGCCGGAGCCAGCCTCTAAGTCAGAGCGCAGGCGGGAGGGGGGAGGCAGCCACCCACCCCCGCCAGCAGATTAATCCTTAATTGCTCAGTTTTGCATTTCTGACACCTCCCTTTGAAGCACCCAAGCTGCTGCCATCTCACAAAAGGCGCTGCCGAGCCTGATAATTGCGGAGCTGGGCCCTCGCTGCTGTGGTTCCTTCAGGGCTGCGGTGGGCTGTGCGCGGTTCCAGATGCTTTTGTGGGTCCTCTGCGCAGGGGAAAAAGGAGATGGCTCTGAACCCTAGGGACAAGAGAGGATCAAAGCCCGGGATCTGCCAGCCTGATAGACAGGGAAGGAGGGCTTGGATGGTGGCTCGTGTTTTCACAATGTTTTTAGGAGGCCATAATTGCGGACAGATACTTCCCGGGATAGTCAAATACTTCTGAGCACTTCAGTCACTTCAGCGGCTTTGCAAACCCCTCCAGAAGTACTTGTGAGGACAGAGTGGGTGATGAGGAGATAAGAGGAGCAGGGTCATCGACACAGTCAGCTGGTGGAGATGGTGGCTTTCAGGAGGGGTCACTCACCCACTTCTCCAGCTTTCTGTCCTTCCGCTTGACTCATCTTGCTCCAGGTGGGGAAGGAGATGACAGCAATGGAAGCATCACCCTAGGGGCATCTCCTCAGCCCCTGCACACATCCCTCCTCCTGCTACATTCATTTCTAAGGGAGAACTTCCTTCACGCTTCACTGCTTTGTCAATGCCTAGCCTTTGGTTCCAGAGCACATCCCTGGGTGCAGGGGGAAGGGCTGAGGATTTGGTGCTTTCCTAGCCAGACATCCCTGGCACATCCTCATGTGTTGAATGGATTAATTAACTGACTGCCCTCTGCCCCTGCTAATGAGGGTCCTCAGTGCAGCCCAGACTATTTAAAGCCAAGAAAACTACCCCATGTGTTTTGTGGCTGATGAGATGCAGCATCCAGCATTTTGCTGTACACAGCCAAAGTTCCTGCCCAACAACACATCAGACCTTATTCAGCCAAACCCACTCATCCAATTCCACCTGAACACACACTCACCTCTCAGTGGCACCCAGCCTCATTGCTCCTCAGCACAGCAGAGACATGGACCTGCTGGAGCAAAGCCAGAGGAGGACACAACAGTGCCAGGGCTGGAAGCACCCTGCTGTGAGGCCAAGCTAAGAGAGTTGGGGTTGTTCAGCCTGGAGAAGAGAAAGCTCCAGGGAGATCTCCTGGTGGCCTTTCAGTGCTTAAAGGGACTGATCAGAAAGCTGGGGACAGACTTAGAATCATAGAATCAATAAGGTTGGAAAAGACCTCAAAGATCACAGTATCACCAAGGTTGGAAGAGACCTCAAAGATCATCGAGTCCAACCTGTCACCCATTTCAGTAGGGTCTGTTGTGACAGGACAAGGGGTGATGGTTTAATCTAGAAGAGGGAGATTCAGACTAGAGAGAAGGAATAAATGTTTTGCTGTGAGGGTGGTGAGACTTGGGCCCAGGTTGCCCAGAGAGGTGGGAGATGCCCCATGGCTGGAACCGGATATGTTTAGTGTTAGTATTACCAAGGTTGGAAGAGACCTCGAAGATCATCGAGTCCAACCTGTAACCACAAACCTCACGACTAGACCATGGCACCAAGTGCCACATCCAGTCCCCTCTTGAACACCTCCGGGGACGGCGACTCCACCACCTCCCCGGGCAGCACATTCCAATGACGAATCACTCTCTCGGTGAAGAACTTACTCCTCACCTCGAGCCTAAACTTCCCCTGGCAAAGCTTGAGACTGTGTCCCCTTGTTCTGGTGCTGGTTGCTAGGGAGAAGAGGCCAACCCCTTCCTGGCTACAACCACCTTTCAGGTAGTTGTAGAGAGCAATGAGGTCGCCCCTGAGCCTCCTCTTCTCCAGGCTAAACAGCCCCAGCTCCCTCAGCCTCTCCTCATAGGGCTTGTGCACCACTTCAGATCAGATTGTCTGGGGCTGTAAGCAACCTGCTCTAGTTGGGGATGTCCCTGCTGCCTGCAGGGGGGTTGGACTAGATGAACCTTTAAAGGCCTCTTCCAGCTCAAAGCTCTCTGTGGCTCTACGACCTGAGGTGCTTGCTTTGTGTCTCTGGTAGGTTACTTCATTAAGATGTCCCTCTGGAAACCATTTGTAGTCTGGGCTGAGTATGCAGCTAGTGGGAAGAAACCCTCCCGATGACACAGACATTCCTACCAAAATAGAAGCAGCATCTTTAGACACCAACAACCTTCAGCTTAACAGCACAGCAAGCCTTGGACCTGAGACTGAAAGCCAACCAAGCCCAGGTTTTGTTTTCTGTATCCCAGCAGCCACGTGCTCCAGTTGGATCAGATGCCATGTAGGCTGGTGAGCAAAAAATAGCTTTGTTCTTCCCCAAAACCAGAAGCTGGACAATTCACATCAAAACTAGTTCAGCTGCAAAATCCAAATGCTGAACAAGTAGCACATGTTACCAAATACACATGTTAAACATCATCAGACAAAAAAAAAAACCCATCCCAACCCCCAAACCACTTCTGCTGTGAAACTCTCCAAATATGTGCTCCAAAAACCGCACCACAGAAAATTCTCCCATTGTTTTGCTCTCAAGAATAAAGACCATGGCAGACCAGGTGAGACCCCACCGGGAGTACTGTGTCCAGCTCTGGGGCTCCCAAGACAAGGGAGAAATGGACCTATATGGAATGGGTCCAGAGGGCCACCAAGATGATCAGAGGGCTGGAAAATGTCTGCTATGAAGACAGGCTGGGAGAGCTGGGATTGTTCAGCCTGGAGAAGAGAAGCCTCTGGGGAGATCTTAGAGCAGCATTTCAGTATCTGAAGGGGGCCCAGAGGAAGGCTGGGGAGGGACTGTTTAGAAGGGCCTGTGGTGATAGGAGGAGAGTCAATGGTTTGTTACTGGAGCAGGATAGGTTTAGGTTGGACATCAGGAGAAAGTTCTTTGTAGTGAGCAGTAAAATACAAGAACAGGTTGTTCAGTGATGTGGTTGAGGCCCCATCCCTGGAGACATTCAAGATCAGACTGATGTGGCCCTGGGCAGTCTGATGTAGTTGAAGGTGTTCTTGCTCATTGCAGGGAGGCTGAACAACATGACCCTTGATGGTCCCTTCCAACCCAATGCAATCTGTGAATCTGAGAAGGGCAACAAAGCTGGGGAGGGGTTTGGAGCATAGCCCTGTGAGGAGAGGCTGGGGGAGCTGGGGTTGCTTGGCCTGGAGAGGAGGAAGCTCAGGGGAGACCTCATTGCTGTCTGCATCTGCCTGAAAGGAGGTTGTAGCCAGGTGGGGGTTGGTCTCTTCTCCCAGGCAACCAGCACCGGAACGGGAGGACACAGTCTCAGGCTGTGCCAGGGGAGGTTCAGGCTGGATGTTGGGAAGAGGTTCTTCCCAGAAGGAGAGAATGGCCATTGGAATGTGCTACCCAGGGAGGTGGTGGAGTCACCATCACTGGAGGTGTTTGGGAAGAGCCTGGATGAGGCACTTGGTGCCATGGTTTGGTTGGTTGGATGGTGTTGGTTGATAGGTTGGACTCGATGATGTCTGAGGTCTTTTCCAACCTGGTTAATTCTGTATTCTATTCTGTATTCTGTATAAATCAGCAGCTGAAAGGGTCTTAGGGCCTTTCCCTTCCCAGCCAGCACCCATGACAGGCATACCCCTTGTACACTGAAGACAGATACAGCCAGTGACTTTGTTTCCTGTGCCTGGTGACTGTGGCTTCTTGTCACCCCCTCACACAGTGCTCATAGACATCTGGAAGATCTGTTTCCTTATCAGACTGATGCTCTCTTGAGTGGAAGGAGCATCTAACTATTAAAAATACCAGTTAGTTTAAGACTGACCAGTCTAAAGCCCAGTTAGAACCTGAATTAAAGAAATCAGAACTAAATTTAAGGATAAATCTTCCCAGACACTGCAGGGAGTCCTTCTGAACAGCTCTGATGCTTTAATGAAAAGCAGAATCACGTCCAAGGGGAATTCATGTTGATGCTGGGGTTTAGAATCATAGAATCACCCTGCTTGGAGAAGACCTATGGAAGAAGATCCTGGAATCCAACCATTCTCTAACCCTACCAGGGCTGCTGCTAAACCACGTCCCTCAGCACCACATCTCTGCCTCTTTGAAACACCTCCAGGGATGGGGATTCAACCACCTCCTTGGGGAGTCTCTTTCAGCATTTGAGAACCCTTTCAGTCAGGAAATTTCTTCAAATGTCCAACCTAAACATCCCCTGCTGCAACTTAAGGCCATTTCCTCTTGTGCTATCACTTAGAATCATAGAATCAATAAGGTTGGAAAAGACCTCATAGATCACCAAGTCCAACCTGTCACCCAACACCTCATGATTGCTAAACCATGGCACCAAGTGCCACGTCCAATCCCCTCTTGAACACCTCCAGGGATGGGGACTCCACCACCTCCCTGGGCAGCACATTCCAATGCCTAACAACTCTCTCTGTGAAGAACTTCCTCCCCACCTCGAGTCTAAACTTCCCCTGGCACAGCTTGAGACTGTGTCCTCTTGTTCTGGTGCTGGTTGCCTGGGAGAAGAGACCAACCCCCTCCTGGCTACAACATCCCTTCAGGGAGTTGTAGAGAGCAATAAGGTCTCCCTTGAACCTCTTCTCCAGGCTAAACAACCCCAGCTCCCTCAGCCACTCCTTGTAGGGCTTGTGCTTGAGGCCTCTCCCCAGCCTCGTTGTGCTTCTTGAGGCCGGTGAGAGGCCTGGAGCACAAGCCCTGCTTGTTGCTAGAGAGAAGAGACCAAGCCCCACCAGGCTCCAACCTCCCTTTCAAGGGAGTTGTAGAGAGCCAGAAGGTTGCTGTAGCGGGCCTCAGCCTCCTCCAGGGCTATGGAAGCCAGATGGAGCTGTCCCCACTGCTGTCACTCCAAGGCAGCACTAACACTACATTCCTGCTCACCAGAAGTCAGTTTTCCTATCTTATTTTTGCCTTGGTGACATTTGCTCTTTATCTTGCACAGAAACTATTTTGCACTTGAGATGAGCTCAGAGTGAAGAAGGTACCAAAAAGGGCTGGTTTATGTCCCAGCCTGCTTATAAAAGCTGGTGTACAGGTTAAATCATTCAGTGGGAGATGCTGAAAGGCTGAGGGCACATTTTCAACAGAACTTTACCTTTTTAAAAGGAAAAATCTGGCTCATGGTGAAGAGAAGCAGCAAATCAGTTTGTGACATTTCATCCCATCTGTGACTGAGAAAAGTTTATTAGAAGTAGCAAGATTGCTGCATAAGAAAATAGAATCACAGAACCCTTTTGGTTGGCAGAGACTTTTAGGATGATAGAACCCAACCATTAACCCAGCACTGCCAGGTCACCACTAAACCAAGTGCCTCAGCACCACATCTACACAGCTTGGAATCCCCTGCAGGGATGGGAATTCCACCACTGCCCTGGGCAGCCTGGGCCAGGCCTTGACAACCCTTTTGGGAAAGAAATTTTCCCTAATATCCAACCTAAACCTCCTCTGGCACAAGCTGTGGTCCTTTCCTCTTGTCCTATCACTTGTTCCTTGAGAAAAAGACTGATCCCCACCTGGCTCCAGCCTCCTTTCAGGCAGTTACAGAGAGCAATGATGTTTCCCCTCAGCCTCCTTTTCTCCAGGCTGAACACCCCCAGTTCCCTCAGCTACTCCTCAGCAGCCCTGTTCTCCAGACCCTCCACCAGCTATGTTGGACCTTCTCTGGACCTGCTTCAATGTCCTTCCTGTAATGAGGGCCCCAAACTGAACCCAGTACTCAAGGTGTGGCCTCACCAGTTCTGAGTACAGGGGGACAATCCCTGTCCTGGTCCTACTGACCATGCTATTGCTGATCCAAGCTAGGATGCTGGTGGCCTTCTTGGCCACCTGTACACACACTGGCTCATCTTCAGCCAGCTGTCAATGAACACCTCCAGATCCCTTTCCACCAGGCAGATTCCATCTGTTCTGCCCCCAGCCTGGAGTATTCATGGGGGTTTTGAGCCTGAGGTGCAAGAGTCAGCTCCTGGCCTCGTTGAACCTCATCCCATTGGCCTTGGCCCATCAATCCAGCCATTGCATTATAAGCAAGGCCATGAGCCACTGAGGAAGAGCTTCTGCTCCTGCTGGGACTCAAATTCTGGGGCTGTTTTCACTGCATTCAGAAAGTACTGAGGCTCAAAGCACAAAGTGTGTGGGTAAAGGTGGTTCTGAGCATTCCAGTGCTGATCTGCATCACATCACTTGAACAGTATTTTCAATTAAGCACTTGGTAAAGATTAATCAGAACCTTCAGCACCTGACAGCCTTTCAAGAACAGAAACAGCCACTTCAAAAACAATGAAATCTCTTAGACACCTGCCTGAGGGATGAAAAAAACAACCTCCTGTCCAGCAGACAGGATCTTTTTTTTATTATTATTAAAGGGCAAACACAACTGATGCAGGGAGGAGATGTTTTAAAGCTGTTAATGCAGAGGACAAAGTGGGTTGCTATCCAACATCTCACTAAAACCTCTCCCCAAACAATACATTTCAGGGCCTACTACTCAAAGCAGATGAAAATAAAGAACTATTTATCAGCTAGGTTTTGCTGGAGCCTCTGGCTGGTGCTCAGGACAAGGGGTTAATGGATTCTCCTTCAAAACAAACCAGCACAACTGGGGAGCAGCCCCCAAGAGCAGCAGGCAGCAGCCCCCAGCACTTCCATCAAGCACCTGGCTCAAACCCAGTGCCATAGTGGCCTTTCCAGTTTGATTTTGTGCTTGTGGAGGATACCTGCTAGCATCCCCACCACTGGAGCTGAAGGAGGCTGCATGCTGCTGAGAGCACCCAAGCCCAGCTGGGCACTGTGGAAGCTGAGCTGCTCACCACAACGCAAGGGCTGGGCTGGCAGCTGAAGGGCTGAAACTTTGTTTCCTGCAGCTGGTTGGTTGAGGAAACAAATCTTCAGCGTGCTTAAGGTGCCTGAGCTCTCGGACAGCAGACCTGAGCCTCTGACGGCTAAAGAAGGAGCAGCAGCAGCAGCACAGGGGTTGAGGTCTGCTTGCATCCCAGCACCCTCAGGGAACTGCAGGACCAGGGCTCTGCATTTCTTAGCAGCATTTGCAAAGGTGAGGAGAAGCCAGCAAGGTGTCCCCACACAGGGGTAGTGCCAGTGAGGTGTCCCCACACAGGGATAGTGCCAGCAAGGTGGCCCCACACAGGGTTAGTGCCCTTGCAGGTGAAGGCAGCCAAGTGCTGCCCTGAGTTTCAGAGTGGTTTGTTCACTGTGACTGCTGACTTTAAGGAAGCACCAGGTCCAGCAAAGAGGGCAGAGAGCACAGCAGAAGCCCTGTCCTCTGCTGCAGGCTCATTCAAAGATGCAGACTCAGAAGAAAGCCTCCAGTCATCACCACCATTCCCCTGGCAGCCCTCCATAGAATCATAGAATGAGTTGGGTCCGTAAAGGGCCCTTAAAGATCATCTAGTTCCAACCCCCTGCCAGGGGCAGGGACACCTTCCTCTAGACCAGCTTGCTCAAGGCCACGAGGAGCCTTTCCTGGGTTTCCTGACATGCACATCTCAGTTTCAGAGAGAGAATCAGGGAATTCTTTAGGTTGGAAAAGACCTTTAAGATCACTGAGGTTTGGGGAAGCACTGAAGGGCAGAGATCCAGCCCTTCCAGATAATTAGCTTTTTGCTCACATTTAACTCCTTCCCTCCAGATCCTTCAAGCTCACACTGTTCTGTGCACAAGCTTGAAGGATCATAATGGTGGTCATAGTGTTCTACCATCTGGCTCACCACATCTCTAACTCAGAAACCATCTTTGAGGTGAAGGAGGTGAGAACCTGGGCATCCTGGCAAGTGCCTGATCAATGCCCATCACTTTTTGAGCACGAGCCCTGTGAGGAGAGGCTGAGGGAGCTGGGGTTGTTTAGCCTGGAGAAGAGGAGGCTCAGGGGAGACCTTATTGCTCTCTACAGCTACCAGAAGGGTGGTTGTAGCCAGGAGGGGGTTGGTCTCTTCTCCCAGGCAACCAGCACCAGAACAAGAGGACACAGTCTCAAGCTGTGCCAGGGGAAGTTTAGACCCAAGGTGAGGAGAAAGTTCTTCCCAGAGAGAGCTGTTAGCCATCGGAATGTGCTGCCCAGGGAGGTGGTGGAGTCACCATCCCTGGAGGTGTTCAAGAGGGGACTGGACGTGGCACTTGGTGCCATGGTTTAGTCATGAGGTCTGTGGTGATGGGTTGGACTTGATGATCTTTGAGGTCTCTTCCAACCTTGGTGTTTCTGTGATTCTGTGATTCCTCTTGTGCATTTCTGAACACACCTCTCTGAGTCTTCTGGCACAATTTCAAATGCACTCTGACCTGCTCTCCTGGACAACCCAACATAGTTTCAACAGTTACTTGAATCCATTTTCATGCTGCCTAATCTCTGGGGCCAGGGGAAAGGCTTTTTTGGAAAGCTTGTTGTGACAGGACAAGGTGTGATGGTCTGAAACTGTAAGAGAGAGATTCAGACTAGACAGAAGGAAGAGATTACTGTGAGGGTGGTGAGACACTAGCCCAGGTTGCCCAGAGAGGTGGGAGATGCTCCATCCCCAGAACTATTCCAGGTCAGGTTGTTTGGGGTTCTGAGCAACCTGCTCTAGTTGCAGATGTCCCTGCTGACCGCAGGGGGTTGCACTATATGCCCTTTAAAGGTCCCTTCCAACCCAAACCATTCTGTGACTGATTCTCGAGCCATTTCCCTCTCCTCCTGCAGAGCTCTCCCAGCCCCTCACCTTTTCTCTGCAAGGAGGCACCTTGCATACAGTAACTCACAAGAACTAAACCCAAATGCACTGCAGCTGCAGAGAGCTTTCTGCTCAGAAGCTCAGATGTTGGTTCAGATGCCACACTATCCACTCACTGCAAGTAGCATTTAACCCTCAGAACAGAACCAGTTTGTCTCAAACACAAGCTCTTGTGCAAAAACTAAGGCATGGGGGCACCTGGTTTCATTAGTGGCATGGACTTGTCCACACCTTGCTGACTTCTAGAACCCCCTCAACCAGACTGGAAGCAGGTCACATCTTTGTTTAATTTCCCCCCCCTTTTTCATTTTATTTAAAGGACCAGGTCGATTTGAATTTATAACCCCCAAACTTCCTCTAGAGCTACAGCTGCTTGACCTTATGCTTCCTCAAAGCTCAGCCCAAGGTGAGACCCGAGCTTGCCAAGACCATCTGCTGAGCAAAGCGCAGAGAAGCCAGCATGTTGTACCAGCAAGGCTACCATGAGGTGGGGAAAGGAAAAAGTCAGGCAGAAGTAAAAGTGCAGCTTCATTCTAGTATAAACTCCATCTGTGTTGGAAGTATTTCACTTTAAAGAGCTTCTTCCCTCTCTCCTGCTCTTCACAGAGCTCCGTGACCTTGGCAAATTGCTCATCCAAGCACATGCACCACACCAAATGGAAGCAGAACCTGGCCAAGCTGCTCCACTTGCTCACACACAGCTCCCAGTCCCACAAATGCTCTGCAGCAGCAACCCCCCATGGATCCCAGCAGTCGTTTCCCCAAGGATCATGCACTTCTCCCGGGACACGACCCTCCTCCAGCACCATCCAGAGCCAAGGCAGACACTGGGCAGAAGGATCTGGGTACCAGAAAGAACAGAAGGGAAAGGGAATGAGGAAATGCATCCTGCAAACACACCAGATGGGGATCCACAAAGTGCACTGAAAAGCAAGCTAAGGAATGAAATGCACTGTCAGTGAGCGACAGTGCCTGACTGTCCTTCTCCTTGGTCCCCACACAACCCCTACAAACAATTTACCTCCTTCCCTAGCGAGCACATTCCTCGGCTCCGCAGGTACCAACTGTCCTCTCTCACTGGAGGTGTTCTGATGTTTGGGTGAAGCTCAGAGCAAATGGCTGAGGCTGTAAGCCCAACAGTGCCTTTTGTCTCAGAACTGGAGGATTTACGCATCAGAAGCTTGTCTGCCTCTCCTCGACTGCAGCACTTTACCTGCCGCCAATAATGCTCCCCACTAAACGTGTCTGCCTCAGACCATGCTGGGCAAAGCACCACAGCACTTGTCAATGCTCTCCCAGGGGATAAGCAATCATTCCAGCCTGCCTCATCCTCCCATGAGCATCCACATACAACAACCCTCCTGCCCCAAATATCTGCTTGCCCTCAGAGTGACTCCGTGTGAAAAGGGAACAGGTCCCTGTCCCAGCGCTGGTGGTTCCTCGCCACAAGCAGATGACGCACATGTAGAACATGAGACAAATCCACCTAACCACCAACTGCAGCAGCTCCAAGTGGCTCCTGCCAAATTCCTGTAGCATATGGAATGATTATTTTTCTGCCCTTCCTTTCGAATCCCTGCACAGGCCACCAAGGATTTCAACAGCAATACTAAAGGAAAAGTCCACTGGTCAAGGGGAGAGGAAAACACCGGTGACGGTGCCAGCCTGAGGACAGGGGATTTCCACACTTAGCTCTTGGAAAGACCTGGTAGGATTGATTTGTTTGCTTTAGCTTCCAGCAGGGAATGTCAAGGATTTGGCCTACAGAACACTTAAATCAGGGCTTGAGTTCCGGAGAAGGAGATAGGAGAAGCTGATGGTGTTGTAATCACAAACCCGACTAATCCCACTGCTGACCTGCATCTGGCTGGCCAAATGCATTCCTGAAACCTGGATGTGGTTTCCAGCACTGGTAAGGGCTTGGGGCAAGAAATCTCCTGAGTGCAATTCCCTAATTTCATGGCATCTCCTTTGTCTCAGCTGGGACCAGACGTCCCCTGGTCCTTGCAGCTTCAGTGTCCCCTGTTTGGTACTGTGACCAAACTGTCACTGAATCAGCTCCACTCCTGTCTTTACCAGCAGACCCAAGGCATGAGTGATTACATTTCACAGAATCCCAGGCTGGAAGTGACCTCAAGAATCATCTGCTCCAACCTGTCTTGGCACAAGCACAGGCCAGACAAGATGGCCCAGCCCTTGTCCAGACAAATCTTAACAGCATCCAACGCTGGGGACTCCACCACTTCCCTGGGGACATTTTTCCAATGGTTGCTTGTTCTCAAGGTGAAAAATGTTCTTCTTGGGTCCAAAGGGAATCTCCCCAGCAGTAACTTGTCCCCACCACCCCTTGTCTTTTCCATGGGGCTCCTTGTAAAAAGGGACTCTCTATCTTCTTTGCAACCATCCTTTAAATACTGGCACATGGTGATAAGGTCTCCCCTGAGCCTTCTTTTCTCCAGGCTGAACAAACCCAGTTCTCTCATTTTCCTCCTCAAATTTCCTATCCTTATCTTTCTGAACCAGGCTGGAGCTAGCAAGCTTTCCTTTCTCAGAAAAGAAGATCCATTAGGGGCTGCAGAAATAGTCATTTAAATCCCCTCATGTTACCTGCCTGATTGGAAGGGTCTGCTTCATTGAAGGAGATGAGGATCAACTCAACCCTTTCCTGGGACCAAATATAATAAAAGCAGAGATGAGTTTGAAGCCATAAAAAGTTCCTATAGATTTAGGTCCACCAATAGGAGCAGTAACTGTGTTTAGCTGCAATTAAAAACACAGAATCATGCAACGTTATGGGTTGGAAGAGATCTTTAAAGGTCATCCAGTGCAAGCCCCCTGCAGTCAGCAAGGACATCCCCAACTAGAGCAGCTTGCTCAGAGCCCCAGACAGCCTGACCTGGAATGGTTCCAGGGATGAGACATCTACCACCTCTCTGGGCAACCTGGGACAGTATCTCACCACCCTCAGGGTAAAATATTTCTTCCCTCTTTCCAGACTGAGTCTCCTTCTTTTAGTCTCAAACCATCACCCCTTGTCCTGTCACAACAGGCCCTGAGAAAACGTCTGTTCTCAGCTTTCTGATCAGCCTCTTTAAGTACTGGAAGGCCACCAGAAGGTCTCCCTGGAGCCTTCTCTTCTCCAGGCTCAACAACCCCAACTCTCTCAGCCTGGCCTCACAGCAGAGGGCTTCCAGCCCTCCCATCACTGCTGTGGCCTCTTCTGGCCCTGCTCCAACAGGTCCCTGTCTGTGCTGAGGACTCCAGAGCTGGCCCCAGCACTGCAGGTGAGGTCTCAGCAGAGGTGCAGAAGACGGGCAGAATCTCCTCCACGCCCCTGCTGCCCATGCTGCTGGGGATCAGCCCAAGACACAGCAGTGAGACACAATGCTGAGGAAGCTCTTCGACTCAGCAAGGAAACCCCAGTCAGTTCCTGAACATCACAGCTGCAGCCCTCCTGAAAGCTGAAGCTGTGGTTGCTACACCCTGCAGAACAGAGACTGGCAACGTACTTTTGAGGCAACCACCAGTTTGGTGCCACTTCCTGTCTGATTCAGGAGAGAGGTCCATCAGGTGCTGCTGGCAGTTTCTCAGGACCCAGTTTCAATATCAGTATCAAGTATCAATATCAAATCACAGATCTCAGAAGGACGCAGGAGCTGCCAATGTCTGTGCACTGGGAGTCAGAATCACTGAATGGTTTGGGTTGAAAGGGACCTTAAAGATCATCTAGTTCCAACCCCCTGCCCCAGGTTGCTCAAGGCCCCATCCATCCTAGTCTTAAACAGTCCCAGGCATCCACAACTTCTCTGGGCAGCCCATTCAATTAACACAGATCTGAGGTCTTCCTAAACACCTGCAAGAGGAAACCTGCCTGCAGAACCAGCTCCTGATGAACAAAAACATCCCCATTCAGGGAGGTAGTTGTGAGCAGCAAGGTGGAGGGTGGATGTGTTTATTTATACACCACGGCTCCAGGTACAGGCTGCAGGCCCCGACACGCTGCCCGCTGTGCTCTCCAGAGCAGTTGTCTACTTCCCAGCCCCAGCCCACAGTCAGCTCCAACAGCCAAGCACTGGGGGGGTGAGCTCAGCACTGGTGGTTTGTGAAACAGCTTGGACAAATCCCAGGGTGCTTTTAGCACCTAGCAGGCCAAGGTCAGCTCACACTGCTGACGTCAAATTCCACCTAGAGGTCTGAAGCTTCACAGGAAAGAGGTGAGAAGTGTCTGCAGGGTTTGGGAGCACCAGGATCTTGTGATTCCTGGGCCAGAAAGCCCTCCATGGGTCAACCTGCACATCAGCAAACATGAAATGAAAGCCAGTGGGATGCTGGGTTGCATCAACAAGGGCACCACCAGCAGAGACAAAGAAGCCATTATCCCACCCACACCTGGAATACTGTGCTCCATTTTGGTCCCTGCTCTGCAAAAAAAGATGTGGACTGGCTGGAAAGGGCTCAAAAGAGCCACAGTGGTGACTGGGAAGCTGCTGAGAGAAATGGGTTTGTTCAGCCTGGAGAAAAGAAGTCTCAGAAGACCTATCACCATGTTCCAGTATTACAGGGGGCTACAAAGAAGAGAGAGGCTCCCTTTTTACAAGGTGTCACAGGGGGAAAATGAGGGCTGATGGAAGCAAGTTACTCCTGGGGACATTCTGGCTGGACACAAGATGAACATCTTTCACAAAGAGAAGAATCAGCCACTGGAAAAATCTCCCTGAGGAAGTGGGGGATCCCCCAGCATTGGACAGCTGTAAGACTCAAGTGGACAGGGCTTGGGCCATCTTGTCCACCCATGCTTTTGCCAAGAAAAGTTGGAGCAGATGATCCTTGAGGTCTCTTCCAACCTGGGATTCTGTGATTCTATGAAATGCCAAAATCTGACAGCAATCCTTAAAGGTTTGAGAAGGACCACAGCTGTTGGTGCCTTCATCTGAAAGTAAAAGAGTAACTCTTTAGAGTGGAGAAAAAGTACTTCTTGGCTTGGTTGCCATGCAATGGAAAAGCCACCATGGTGAACAAGTGCAGGACTGGGGAGTCCAATGGGATGGAATTCAACAAGTCCAAGTGCTGGGTGCTGCACTTTGGCCACAACAACCCCATGCAGAGCTACAGGCTGGGGTCGGAGTGGCTGAGAGCTGCCAAACAAAGAGGGACCTGGGGGTGCTGATTGACAGCTGCCTGAACATGAGCCAGCAGTGTGCCCAGGTGGCCAAGAAGGCCAATGGCATCCTGGCCTGCATTAGGAATAGTGTGGCCAGCAGGAGCAGGGAGGTCATTGTGCCCCTGTACTCAGCACTGGTTAGGCCACACCTTGAGTCCTGTGTCTAGTTCTGGGCCCCTCAGTTTAAGAAGGACATCGAGACACTTGAAGGTGTCCAGAGAAGGGCAACAAAGCTGAGGAGGGGTCTGGGGCACAGCCCTGTGAGGAGAGGCTGAGGGAGCTGGGGTTGCTTAGCCTGGAGAAGAGGAGGCTCAGGGGAGACCTCATTGCTCTCTACAACTACCTGAAAGGTGGTTGTAGCCAGGAAGGGTTGGCCTCTTCTCCCTAGCAACCAGCACCAGAACAAGGGGACACAGTCTCAAGCTGTGCCAGGGGAAGTTTAGGCTGGAGGTGAGGAGAAAGTTCTTCCCAGAGAGAGTCATTTGCCATTGGAATGTGCTGCCCAGGGAGGTGGTGGAGTCACCGTCCCTGGAGGTGTTCAAGAGGGGACTGGATGTGGCACTTGGTGCCGTGGTTTTGTCATGGGGTCTGTGGTGACAGGTTGGACTCGATGATCTTCGAGGTCTCTTCCAACCTTAGTGATACTGTGATCTGTGTTACTGACTTGAAAGCTCTTCACTTCTCCTGCAGTTTACTCATAACTGCATGGGAGAAGATCAAGCTATGGCACCACCACACTTCTTGGAAGAGCAGTCCTTAAGAGAGAGGGTGCAGGGTCTGACCACTGCAGCAGGGCTGGAGCCATGCAGCAGCAGCTCTGCACTGATAAATGAAATGTGAAGCTGAGGGAACGAGCAGCAGAGGCACGAGCCAGCCACAATCACCAGCTCTTATCTTGCAGGAAAGACCTTTCAGTTATTGTGGGTATTGCTGAAAACATCAGCTGGGTGATCAGCACTGCTGGAGCTGGTGAGAAGAAACCACAAGGGTCAACTTCTGCAAATCCATGGGGCACGTCTGTTTGGCTCCCACCTCCCAAAAGATGCTGGCAGTGTGGCTGGAAAAGGCACAGGGAAGGGAATGGATGGTCTGAAGGTAGTGAATGGCTTTGGATGGACTTGGGTGGAACAAGATCTGTGGGTTCAGTACTCACTCTCTCAATAAAACCCACACTGAGCTCAGTGTGCACCAGTATCAGCCTGGGTGTCACCTCCACCCCTGGATGGTTTCCTGCCCTTCTGAACAGCTCATGGTAAGCCTGTGGTTACCTCTGGCAGCAGGTGGAACACTCAGAAAGCCTCCTGGTGTCAGCACACACAGAGCACAAACTGGCTGCATTGCAGGCTGGAAAAGAGCTTTAAGATCATCAAGTCCAAGCATTGATGAAGACCTGGAGCAGGCTGCCCAGTGAGGTTGTGGAGTCTCCTCTGGAGACTTTCAAACCCCACCTGGATGTGTTCCTGGACAACCTGATCTAGGCAAATCTGCATTGGCAGGAAGGTTGGACTAGATGATCTCCAGAGGTGCCTTCCATTCCCCCCATTCTATGATTCTGTGATTAACCCAGCACTGCTAAGTCCACCACCAAACTATGTCCCTCAGCACCACATCTACACTGCTTTGAGCCCCTCCAAGGATTCCCACCACTGCCCTGGGCATCTTGTGCCAGGCCTTGACAACCCTCTTGGAAAAGAAATTGTTCCTCGTGTCCAACCTAAACCTCCCCTGGTGCAACTCAAGGCTCAGAAGCTGGCAGCTGTTGGGCAGTGTACCTGGCAATGTTTCACATACCCCAACCCAGATGGCTCAACCCAAAGCCACATCTCCATCATACTCCTCACCTTGCTCTTATTGCTTCCAACACACACTGGTGCTTAGCTGCTTGGATCCCCACAAGTCCATGGGACTGCATGGGATCCATTCTAGGGTGTTGAGAGAGCTGGCAGATGAGCTGGCCAAGCTGCTCTCCATCATTTTTCAGCAGTCCTGGCTCACTGGAGAGGTCCCAGATGAATGGAAGCTGCCAATGTGGTGCCCATCCACAAGAAGGGCTGGTTGGATGGTCTGTCAGCCTGACCTCAGTGCCAGGCAAGACTATGGAACAGGTCATCTTGAATGCAATCACACAGCACTTACAGGATGGCCAAGGGATCAGGCTCAGCCAGCATGGATTTAGGAAGGGCAGGTCCTGGCTGACCAACCTGATCTCCTTCTGTGCCCAGGTGACCACCTGATGGATGTGAGGCAGCCTATGGATATAGTCTGCTTGGACTTCAGCAAGGCCTTTGACAATGTCCCCTCCAGCAAACTCCTGGCCAAGCTGTCAGCCCCTGGCTTGGACAGCAGCAATCTGAGCTGGGTTAGGAACAGGCTGGAGGCTGAGCCCAGAGAGTGGTGGTGAATGGTGCCATATCCAGCTGACAGCCAGGCACTAGTGGTGTGCCCCAGGGATCAGTGCTGGGCCCCATCCTGTTCAATATCTTTATTGATGATCTGGATGAGGAGATTGAGGAAATTTGCAGATGACACCAAGCTGGGGGCAGGAGTTGATCTGTTAGAGGGTAGAAGAGCTCTGCAGAGGGACCTCGACAGGCTGGACAGATGGGCAGAGTCCAAGGGCAGGAGATTGAACACATCCAAGTGCTGGGTTCTACACATTGGCCACAACAACCCCATGAAGTGCTACAGGCTGGGGTCAGAGTGGCTGGAGAGTGGCCAGGCAGAGAGGGACCTGGGGGTACTGGTTGATAATAGGCTGAACATGAGCCAGCAGTGTGCCCAGGTGGCCAAGAAGGCAAATGGCATCCTGGCCTGCATCAGAAATAGTGTGGCCAGCAGGAGCAGGGAGGTCATTCTGCCCTGTACTCAGCACTGGTTAGGCCACACCTTGAGTCCTGTGTCCAGTTCTGGGCTCCTCAGTTTAGGAAAGATGTTGAGTTGCTGGAAGGTGTCCAGAGAAGGGCAACAAGGCTGGGGAGAGGTCTGGAGCACAGCCCTGTGAGGAGAGGCTGAGGGAGCTGGGGCTGCTTAGCCTGGAGAAGAGGAGGCTCAGGGGAGACCTCATTGCTCTCTACAGCTACCAGAAGGGTGGTTGTAGCCAGGAGGGGCTGGTCTCTTCTCCCAGGCAACCAGCACCAGAACAAGAGGACACAGTTTCAAGCTGTGCCAAGGGAGGTTTAGGCTGGATGTTAGGAAGAAGTTCTTCCCAGAAAGAGAGATTGGCCCTTGGAATGTGCTGCCCAGGGAGGTGGTGGAGTCACCATCACTGGAGGTGCTTAGGAAGAGACTGGATGGGGTGCTTGGTGCCATGGTTTAGTTGATTAGATAGTGTTGGGTGATAGATTGGACTTGATGATCTCAAAGGTCTTTTCCAACCTGGTTAATTCTATTCTATTCTTCCTGACCCAGGAAAACACACACAATGTTGGGACCACTAATCACAGAATCATAGAATGGCTGAGGTTGGAAAGGACCTCAGAGATCATCCATTCCAACCTTCCTGCCATGGGAAGGGACACCTCTCAACTAGACTTGGTTGCTCCACGTGAAACAAAGCTGGCTTAATTCCCCTGACTTTCAAGTGGTTCTTTCATCCCTTTTCCTCTTCCTATGAGCCACAGCAATTTTATATATTGGATAATCTGAGTCTGCAGCTTGGAGGTTTCTTCAGAATGCTTTTTGTAGGCAGACTGATGATGACACTGGAGCTAAGTTGCTTAATTAGTGATGCACAGAAAGATCTCTCTAGGAGAACGTGGAACTCTTCAAATGAAACACTCTGAGTGCAGAATCAAGAGACCACCCCTCACAAGTGTTTACTCCCATTTTCTAAGTATCACAGAATCATAGAATTGTCAGGGTTGGAAGGCACCTCAAGGGTCATCTAGTTCCACCCCCCCGCCACAGGATCAGGTTGATCAGGTTGCTCAGAGCCACATCCAGCCTGGCCTTAAACACCTCCAGGGATAAGGCTTCCACCACCTCCCTGGGCAACCTGTGCCAGTGTCTCACCACCCTCATGGGGAAGAACTTCTTCCTAACATCCAATATTAATCTACCCATTTCTAGTTTTGTTCCATTCCCCCAGTCTTGTCACTCCCTGGCACCCTAAAAAGTCCCTCACCAGTTTTCTTGTAGGCCCCCTTCAGATATTGGAAGGCCATAATAAGGTCTCCTTTTCTTCTTCAGACTAAATACTCCCAACTCTCTCAGCCCATCCTCACAGGAGAGGAGCTCCAGCCCTCTGATCATCCTCGTGGCCCTTCTCTGGACACACTATTTCAATCTGGGGCCACACTATTTCAATCAGCTCTGGTGTGAACTGTGAAGTTCTTCCCAGAGAGAGTTGTCAGCCATTGGAATGTGCTGCCCAGGGAGGTGGTGGAGTCATGGTCCCTGGAGGTGTTCAAGAGGGGACTGGACGTGGCACCTGGTGCCATGGTCTGGGAGTCATGAGGTCTTGGGTGATAGGTTGAACTTGATGATCTTTGAGGTCTTTTCCAACCTTATTGATTCTATGATTCTGTGAATGATGGCATCATACTCCCTAAATAGCAAACTGAACTTCCCACAGGCCGAAGCAATCCTTGTCCCACGTTTTTTCCTCACAGGAGGATGTTGCTTTCACAAGCATGGCACTGGGATGAGAAAGGAAAGAAGTCATCACAGCAAAGAAACATCCACATCCAGTGTCAAGAAGAAGGGGCCAGGCTCTTTTCAATGGTGTCCTGTGACAGGACAAGGGGGGATGGACACAAAATGGAACACAGGAAGTTCCATCTCAACAGGAGGAAAAACTTCTTTACTGTGTGGGTGATAGAACTCTGGAGCAGGCTGCCCAGAGACATTGTGAAGCCTCCTTCTCTGGAGACTTTCAAGACCCATCTGGATGCATTCCTGTGTGACCTGCCCTAGATGATCCTGCTTTGGCAGGGTATGATCTCTGGAGGTCCCTTCCAACCACTACCATTCTATGATTCTATAATCCAGATGCACAGATTGGATGGAATCCTCAAAGGTCATCTTGTCCAACACCCCTGCAGTGAGCAGGGACATCTCCAACCAGATTAGGCTGCCCAGGGTCAACACAGCCCAGAAGATCATGGAATCATAGAATCAATAAGGTTGGAAAAGACCTCAAAGATCATCAAGTCCAATCTGTCACCACAGACCTCATGACTACTAAACCAGGGCACCAAGTGCCACATCCAATCCCCTCTTGAACACCTCCAGGGACGGTGACTCCACCACCTCCTTGGGCAGCACATTCCAATGGCTAACAACTCTCCCTGTGAAGAACTTTCTCCTCACCTCCAGCCTAAACTTCCCCTGGCACAGCTTGAGACACAGCCCAGAAGGAATTTCCCCTTGACTCCAGCAGCTTTGGGTGTATTTTCCACCTTTCCTCCCCACAAACACTTGGCTTTTGCTGACCGCTACGTCCAGCCGCTCATATCCTCCTTCTGCCGGGTGCTGTGGCTTGGTGGAGCACAGGGAGAAGCCCTGCACAGATGTTCATTTGGTGAGGAACAATAACTCATGCAAATCCCTGCTCCAAGCAAATTCCACAGCAGTGCATCTTATCACGAGCCAAACAAAACGTGCAACGGCACCGGGGAACCGTCAGCCTGCGCCGGAAGAATTTGCTCTTGTTACAGCTTGAACTTGCTCCTCTGCCTCCAACCACTCAGCTGGAAAATCATCCACCAACCACACCACCCTTGCACCCATGCTGGGGAGAAGTGTAAAGCCCAAGTGCCACATGAAGCACAGCTGGTGTGAAAGCGTGATGGATAAACACCTTTCACGGCCACCTGCGATGCTTCCTTACACGTTCACAGCTGCAGTGCACGCAAGAACAAATCCCGCCTGTGACGCCGGCCTCACCAAACACCTCTGCTCCACATCCACTGCCACTGCAGTCAGGGTATTTGCACATGGCAGGGGTTTGTTGTACCGCTGGGAGCTCAGGCACAGCTCTACCACTGTTTCAGGCTTGTAAATGGGGATGTTATGAGAGTGTGCAGAGCAAAGCCTGGAATGGTACAGGGCTCTCCCATGTGGCTTCTGCATCACAAATCCCTCACTCTCTGCTCCCGCCCTCCTGGTTCTCCCAACTGCAAGTGGAGAGGTGGACTCCCACTGTATGGTGATTGCAGTGAAAACTCCTTCCTGCTACAGGAGGAGGCAGAGATCAGCAGGGACCATTGCACCACCCTGCTGATGCTTCCCAGCACATTAGCCTGGGCAGAACAGACCCAGCAAGGCAAGTATCACACAAACGACTCAGAAACCCTTCTAACTCCGCACAACTTCTTTTCCAAGTTTGTCCCATAGGTGAAGCACTTTTAACATCAGGGATTTTCCTCCAAGTCATTAATCAAGAGCTGAGGACTCTGTTGCCATGTTTGGAGGTGGACCAGCTTTCCACAGAAGCTCAAGCAGATGAAAATAACCTAACAAAATACATTTTAAGGGTGTTTTCTTTTGTGTGTGTTTGTGTGTGTGTGATGGCAAGTTAGAACCTGAATTCCAACTCAACCACTGCCTTTCAGCAGAACAAAAAAATCCCTGTGCTGAGTGCTCTCAAGTAAGAGTCATGTCCCTTCCAGCTCTGCACCAACAGAGGCTTTATTATCCTTGGGAGGAGGAAGTCAGATTTTTTCCACTTAGTTACGTTCCCAGGTAGTTCTTAAGTAAGATTTCCCTTCCCCCTGTGTTTAAAGGGACAAGGTGATGGCTGGGCCATGGGCTGCACCATCCTGCCATGGCTGGTCACTGGCCAGTGTGAGAGGACAAATGTCAAGATGCCAAAAGGAACAATGCTTCTTCCTACCTTAATTGTCACGAGCAAATCGTCCACCTGCACGTCATGAGGAGCCCATAAAGGTTCTTCCAGTGCTGCCCCCTGCAAAGAAACAAACAAAGAAAATCTTTCAAACCCCAAAGAGTTCCAAATTCAGCCACATCTTTGGAAAACACACATTCTGCTGCTGCCAGCCTGGGGATGCTGCCTCCTTCTACCTTCATGCACAATGCAGCTCCTCCTTAGTGCTCCGGCCAGAGGCACACTGGGAACAAGGAGAGCAATTTTAAATGCAGAAGGTGAAATTGTGGGAGCTGCCAAGGTGAAAGATGATTCGGGGTCAAGGAACAGCAGCAGTGACAAATGAGAAGACACTGATGTTCATGGCTTTGTTTGGGGTGAAGTGAAGTTTAGGAGGATCCCCAGCTAGAAGAATCATTTTTATCCCAGTGGAGGCACCTTGGGTATGGATTTAGCCAGACACAAGTGGTTGGGGCCCGTGAAAAAGTGTTCTGTGCATGTTCATTTATTCCCACAGCAAAGGAAGGGGCCAGAAAGCCATAGGGTGGTCCCTGGACTTCTGATGGCCACATACCAGTGAGACAGCCACCAGTGGACTTCCCCAAACCCTGGATACAGACTTTGGCTGCAGGATCAAGCATGTTTTTAGTAGTTATAGAGTCCTGGAGCAGGCTGCCCACAGAGCCTGTGGAGTCTCCTTCTCTCGAGACTCCAAACCTGTGTGGACATCGTGATCCTGAGCAACCTGCTGTGGCTGGCCTGCTTTAGCAAGGGGTTGGACTGAATTCCCAGAAGTCCCTTCCAACCCCCACCACACTGGAATTTTATAGAGGGAATGGACTGAAGCTTGTTGCCATGTTTCAGGTGACCTGTGGTCTCCCTCCAACTCTTCCTTGCTCCACTGCAAAGTCACACCACAGGGACTCATGATTTACACACCAAGTCATAGTATCATAGCATAGTATCAGTCAGGGTTGGAAGGGACCACAAGGATCATCTAGTTCCACCCCTGCCATGGGCAGGGACACCCTACACTAGATCAGGCTGGCCAGAGTCTCATTCAGCCTGGGCTTAAACACCTCCAGGGAAGGGGCCTCAACCACCTCCCTGGATAACCCACCCAAGTCAAGACTGTCCCTGCTTGCTCTCCACTTTTACATGACAAGCCAAGTCAGTCCCAGTCTCTCCAGCTCTCTTCTTCCCTGAAGATTTTTTACCTACTTCAGCTTTGAGGCAGCTCCTTGCAGGAGTCTGCAGTCCCAACCCCTCCTTTCCCTAATCCCATCTTCTGTGCTGATGCTATAATGTATGAAATTAGAGACCTGAGGCACTGCTGGATTTAGACTTGAATATATTTAACCAAATTAATATCTTTTTTCTGTTGACATCTTTTCTCCTCAGCCTTGGGCAGGATGTGGCCCAGCCATCTGCTCTGTTAGTGCCAAGTAGCTGCAGAGCTCAGACACAATCCCTGGGTGATCTCCTCACTGCTTTTCATCCTACTCAGGCGTTGACTCGAGCACTTGTTCAATTAGACAAGTTTCAGCACTTCAATCAGATGGGCACACAAAGCTGATTTTTACCTCCATGGAGAAGAAAAAGTCTGATTTAGCTGAGTGTGATAGAACCAGGAGCTTCAAAGCAACAAGACCTGGAGAGCACATCTGCTCTGAAGTCTGCCGGCATCACTGCTTAACCCAAGCAGGCCACCAGCAACCAGCAACTTCCATTTTAAAGAGAAGCTGAGAAAGAGCAGATTAAGAAGATGTTGGATCTGGCAGGGAGGAGAGCTGGGTTGCTCCCTGGTATTTCTCTTTTAAGGCAACTGGAGAAAGGCTGAGGTGTCTCCCTTCTCTTGGCTCTGGCTCAAAGTGAGCAACCCACGGAAGTGCCAATCTGACTGATCCCCCAAACCACTGGGATTTGCTTCCTCACAATCCAGTATTCCCTGACACCTGCCAGCAATGCTGCTGTCCTGGGACAGAGGGGTCTGGGAGCTGCAGAAATGCCTCCAGCCTGTGCTCTCCTCCCTGCACAATGGGGATGAGGTCCTCCTGTCTTTTAGTCAGCTGTGTCTTGCACTTCCAGGGCAAGGTCCTGCATCTTGGTCAGGCAGCTCCTAGTATAACACACAGGCTGGGAGTGAAGGGTTGCAGAGCAGCCCTGTGAAGAAGGACTTGGGGGTGCTGGTGGGTGAAAAGCTGGGCATGGGCTGGCACCAAGCACTCACAGCCCAGAGCCAACCTGTCCTGGGCTGATCCCCAGCAGTGTGGGCAGCAGGGGCAGGGAGGGGATTCTGCCCCTCTGCTGAGACCCTCCCTGCAGTGCTGGGGCCAGCTCTGGAGTGCTCAGCAGAGCAGAGACAGGGACCTGTTGGAGCAGGGCCAGAGGAGGCCACAGCAATGCTGGAGGGCTGGAAGCCCTTTGCTGTGATGCCAAGCTGCGAGAATTGGGGCTGTTGAGCCTGGAGAAAGGAAGGCTCCAGGGAGACCTTCTGGTGGCCTTTCAGTACTCAAAGGAGGACTATGAGAAAGATGGGGACAGACTTCTTATGAGGGAGTACAGTGACAGAAAGAGGGGTGATGGTTTGAAACTAAAAGAAGGGAGATTTAAGTTAGAGAGATGGAAGAAGTTCTGCTGTGTGGGGGTGGTGAGACACTGGAAGAGGTTGCCCAGGGAAGTTGTGGATGCTCCATCCCTGGAAGTATTCAAGGCCAGGTTGGATGGGGCTTTGAGCAACCTGGTCCACTGCAAGGTGTTTCTGTCCATGGCAGAGGGGCTGTGCTAGATGATCATCAAGGTCCCTTCCAACCCAAACCATTCTGTGATTCTGACTCCATTTAGAACAAAGGAGTAAATGTTACAGGATCAGGCCAGTAAGCTGGCAAACACAACTGGGCTGTCAGTATTTTCAGGGCCACTTTATCCCTTCATTCACAAAGCTACCAGATGCTCAATGCAGCCTCAGGCAGTGCTAAGTGCAGGAAAAGCTGGAAGACATTGTTCACTTCATTGCATTCAGCTGCAGCTTCAGAAAGCCTTGCTAGAAGGAAGGACTCCCTTTCCTTGCTGTTATTAGAGCTCCAGGGAACTGACAGTGAAGCTGAGCTTTGCCAGAGCTTGGAGCATCACACAGGCTGGGTGCAGTCATGGTTCCTTGTGAGACGAGGACAAAACCTTGCTGAAGGGAACACCTACACTAGGAGGCAAGGAGAAGAAAAAAAGCAGATGCAGTGGCAGAATGAAAACAGAAGAGCTTGTAAAAGCTTCTAGAAGTCAAGGGCACACGTCTGAAGAGCTTTTAGAGCAGGCTGTGTCTTCAGATGGCTGTACAAACAGATCAGTAACAGAAGAAGAGAGCAGCTCATGAAGCATGACTTGCAGTGACTCATAAAGCTCATTCCTTCTGACAGGTACAGGGTGCGGGGCAGGCAGGCACTCAGGGAGCTCCAGTAGGTACAAGTAGAAACATCTGATGCTGTAGAGACTTACAAGAGTATCTGACATCCACATCTGTGCTGAGGAATGAGTCACACAGCCCACGTGGAGAGGAGACAGCCACCGCCGAGGAGCCAACGTACAGCAGAGCTGAGAGGAGGTGGTGTGGCCCATGGCTGGCTTCCTCAGCCCCAGCCACACACCAGCTCCTCCACTCATTGAACCATAGAAGTATTTTGGCTGGAAGAGACCTCCAAGATCTTTAAGTCCAGATGTCATCTTAAGCCCACCATGGCCATTGAACCACGTCCCCAAGTGCCATGGCCACGGGTTTCTCGAACACCTCCAGGGATGGGGACTCCACCACCTCCCTGGGCAGCCCCTGCCAATCCCTGACCACTCCTGCAGCAAAGAAGTTTTTCCTAATCTCCAACCTAAACCTCCCTTGGCACAATTTCAGGCCATTGCCTCTTGTTCTGTCACCTGGAACGTGCTGGAGCAACAAGGCTTATGAAGGGCCTGGAGCACATGGCCTATGAGGAGCATCTGAGGGAGCTGGGCTTGTTCAGTCTGGAGAAGGATGAGGGGAGACCTCATTGCTCTCTACAACTGACTGAAAGGAGGTTGGAGTGAATAGGGGCAGCCTCTTCTACTTGGTGTCAAGTGACAGGACCAGAAGAAATGGTTTCAAGGTGCAGCAGGGGAGGTTCAGGCTGGATGTCAGGAAATACTTCTTCACTGGAAGGGTTCTCAAACACGGGATTGGTCTGGCCAGGGCAGTGGTGCAGTTACCATCCCTGAGTTGTTCAAGCAGCATTGTGGACCTGGTGCTTAGGGACATGGTTTAGTGTTCAGTGCTGGGTCGAGGACTGGACTGGATGATCCTGAGGTCTATTCCTAACAGATATATTCTGTGATTCTGTGAAACGAGGGAGAAGAGACAAATCCACCTCACTGCAACCTCCTTTCAGGGAGTTGTAGAGAGCAATGAGGTCTCCCCTCAGCCTCCTCTTCTCCCAGACTAAACAACCCCAGTTCCCTTGGCTGCTCCTCATAAGCTGTGCCCCACATCTGCCGTGCCCTGACCCCACCATGCTGTAATCACTCTCCAGATAATTCTCTGGAAAGGCAGCATCCTGTGGCTCTGCCATGGCAGTCTGGATCCTAGTGTGGGCCTTACCAACCAGCAATCCCTAGGTCCCTCCAAACCCCAAATACCTTGTCACAGCAGCAGCTTTAAAAGCTCTTCCCTCCACCCTTCGGTGACAATTAGTTGAAGCCTGTCACCAGCAGAACAGTTTTGGATTGCAACTAATCCAGAGCTATGTGAACAGATTCTGTCCAAACACTCCCCATGTCAAATCAGTTCAAAACAGCCTCAAGCTGTACCAGAGGAGGTTTAGGTCGGACGTCAGAAGGAACTTCTTGACTGAAAGAGTTCTTAAAGGCTGGAAGAGGCTTCCCAGGCAGGTGGTTGAATCCCCATCCCTGGAGGTGTTTCAGAGGCAGATATGTAGTGTTGAGGGACATGGTTTAGCACCAAACTCGGCAGGGATAGAGCATGGTTGGACTCAATGATCTTAAAGGCCTTGACTTAGAGGCCTTGATTCTGTGAGTCTATAAAATAGAATCATAGAATCAATCAGTTTGGAAGACACAAATCAGGGGCTGGCTGCACCATCTGTTTGAACGGCTCCAGCTGCTAAGAAGGGAATGCAGAGTGATTTAACACCCAAGTTCAATCAGGTTATTCTTTACTGGTTTCTCCCCTCTTAATGCACAAGACCAGTTGGTTGTTTCCACCACAACCAGTGTCTTTAGTTGCTCCTGACAGGAGCTCAAGCAGGCCCAAGGTGAAGCCGCTGTGGCCACTGCCAGCGCTGAGCGAGCTGCATGGGGTGCTGATCGGCCTCACCGTGGCAATGCCTGCAAGTCAGGGCTGGCACACAGCTCCTCCTCTGGAGGTGGGACAGCAGCCAGCCCTTATCTTCTGTATTGTAGAAAAGAATTCCACAAGTCCACCCTATTTGCTCTACCTGCCTGCTGACCGTCCTGGCAGTGCTGCCGTGCAGGCGTGACGGCAGCGAACACTGGCAGCTCTGCCCCCTGTGCCTGGGCATGGTTCTGCTTTCACCCCAGGAAAGGCTAAATCATCAACTGGGAGCAACACAAACATCCCTGACAGCTCAACAGGGCAGCAGCTTCCAGCAGGGAAAAAGCTTTCCTGTGCCTCTAACCGAGGCACCAAACACTACAGCTGGACTGGATGACCTTAAAGGTCTTTTCCAATCTAGATCACAGAGTCTTAGACTGGCTTGGGTTGGAAGGGACCTTTAGAGGTCACCCAGTCCAATCCTCTGCAGTCAGCAGGGACATCCCCAACTAAAACAGGTCACTCAGAGTCCCAAACTACCTGACCTGGAATGGTTCTAGGGATGGGGCTTGTACCACCTCTCTGGACAACCTGGGACAGGGTCACACCACCCTCACCGTACAGAATCTCTTCCTTTTCTCTAGTCTAAATGTCCCTCTTTTAGTTTCAAACCATCACTCCTTGTCCTGTCACAACAGGCCCTGAGAAAAAGTCTGTCCTGACCACCAGGAGGTCTCCCTGGAGCCTTCTCCAGGCTGAACAACCCCAAGTCTCTCAGCCTGGCCTCACAGCAGAGGGCTTCCAGCCCTCCCAGCATTGCTGTGGCCTCCTCTGCCCCTGCTTCAACAGGTCCATGCCTCTGTTGTGCTGAGCCCTCCAGAGCTGGCCCCAGCACTACAGGTGGAGTCTAAGCAGAGCAGAGGTGCAGCATCCCCTCTCTGCCCCTGCTGCCCCACACTGCTGGGGATCAGCCCAGGACAGGGTTGGCTCAGGGTTGCAAGCACAAAGAGACAAGGCAAAGCTGTTTGAGGAGAGGCAGCCCCTACAAACTGAAGTGATCCAGCTGGGGCAAACCAAAAGCAACCCAGGCACGCAGAGGTGGCCACCAACCTCAAGAGCCACGTCACGGGAAGCAAGTGGATGAACAACTGTGTGCCAGACGCATTCATCAGCCATGGTTTGACAGGCAAATATTGGCACATGGGCTGATGTGGATAGAAATGGGATGGTAAACAAGCTGTGGCTCTACCTGAACACACCTTGGGAGGGCACAGCAGTCCTCCTGAGCCCAGGCCAGGGACACCAGAGCTGCAGAGCACATCCTGCTCAAGGCAGTGTGCAGCTCAGTCAAGAGTCCCAGAATGATGGGGGCTGGAAGGGACCTCCTCTGGAGATCAACCCCCCTGCTACAGCAGGATCACCTACAATAAATCACACAGGATTACATCCAGGCTGGTTTGGAATGTCTCCAGAGGAGACTCCACAACCTCTCTGGGCAGCTTGCTCCAGGGCTCTGCCATCCTCAAAGGGAAGAATTTTTCCTTATGCTTACATGGAATCTCCTGTGCTCCAGTTTGTCTCCACTGCCCCTTGTCCTCTCAGTGGACAGCACTGAGAAGAGTCTGGCTGCACTTTCTTCTTTCACTGGGGTCTCTTGTCCAACCCAGCCAAATATTTGCAACCTTTTTATCCCTCTTTCTCTGTTGACTTCCTCAATGAATAAACATGGAGGGGGAAAACCTATCCTTGTGGCTTGGTCATCCCCTGCACAGCCTAGGTTTGTTGGGAGGAGATGGGAAGTGACAAGGAGACGTGAGATTTTAGCAGCACAATGGGGACACAAGCTGCCACGGGGCAGATGGGGTGGCAGAACCTCACATGCTGCCTTGAGGACAATCTCTGCTGCTGGCTTCGTGTTCAGGAAGCCCTATTCATCTGCAGCACTCACTGAGCAGGGCTCTCAGGACACACAGCTTGCCTGGAGATGGCCTGACCATGTCCTGAGCCTTGGGAGTGAAGGAATGCACCAAGCTGCTCTTTGTGCTTCCCCAAAGGGTTGGGGAAAAATCCCAGAGCCTCATTATGCTGTTGGCTTGCCAGACCTTGAACTTGGGAATTTCTCTCTGATCACAGGGGTGTGGGATATTAAGCTCCATTCCTGGAACTATTCCAGGTGAGGTTGTTTGGGGCTCTGAGCAACCTGCTCTAGTTGCAGATGTCCCTGCTGGCTGCAGGAGGGCTGGACCGGATGATCTTTAAAGGTCCCTTCCAACCCAAACCGGTCTGTGACTCTCTCTAATCCACAACCCACCCTGACACAGCAAATGCAGCCAGGTGCCATCTTGCCACCATCTTCTCCTCACCACAGTGCCACCAGAGCAGAGACACCAAGCAGCCACAGGAAAGCAACCCAAGAAGCAAGCTGCAGCCAGATTTCTACACCTGGTTATAGCATCAGAGAGTGACAGGATGTTCTTCATTGCTCCACACAGATGGATTCCTGAGCTCTGGAGAGAAACAGCATGGCTGTCCCCAGGAGATTGTGCTCTTCTCCCCTGGGCTGCAAGTCCAGAGCTGCAGCCAGTCATGCAGAAGCCCCATCCCTAGAAAAATTCCAAGTCAGGTTGTTTAGGGCTCTGAGCAGCCTGAACTAGCTGAAGAGGTCCTTGATGACTACAGAGGGTTTGGACTAGGTGAGCTCCAACCCAGACCATGCCATGATTCTGTGTGGCTCAAAAATCAACAGCTCCTGACCCTCCTCACACTGTTACACCGGGATTGAATCCCTTGTGGATTGCTCAGCCCTTTGCACCCAAGAATAAAGTCAGTTCTCTGGGTGAAATTCAGAGCTTTGACCCCCGCCTCCAAACAGCACAGAGTCCATGGGGACTCCACAGCCCCAAGGACCTGGAGAATGATGGCACAAGTCTTTATGTGCACCCTGTCTGAAAGCATTCAGCACCTCATGCAGGGGTTATGACACTGTGAAGGGGCTGCAGGGCAAATTTCTTGAGATGCAGCCTTGGGGGATCCACCTCCTTGGTGATCTTAAAAGTTTCGTCCAACCGAAATGATTCTATGAATCTATGGCTCCTGGTCCATAGCACCCAAATGCCCCCACACAGCCAAAACACTCAGGATCCAGCTGGGTTTCTGGAAGAGGTTTTGAGCCCAGAAAGCAAATCAGATCCTGGGCTGCATCAAGAGAAGCAGAGCCAGCAGGTCGAGGGAGGTGATTCTTCCCCTCTGCTCCGCTCTGGTGAGACCCCACCTGGAGCACTGCAGCCAGTTCTGGAGCCTCTGATCCAGGAAGGATCTGGAGGTGCTGGAATGTGTCCAGAGAAGGGCCACAAGGATGAGCAGAGGGCTGGAGCTCCTCTCTTATAAGGACGGATTGAGAGTTGGGGCTGTTCAGTGTGGAGAAGAGAAGGCTCCAAGGAGACCTTCTTGTGGCCTTCCAGCATCTGAAGGGGGCTACAAGAAAGCTGGGGAGGGACTTTTGAGGGTGTCAGGGAGTGATAGGACTGGGGGGAATGGAACAAAACTAGAAATGGGGAGATTCAGATTGGATGATAGGAAGAAGTTGTTCCTCATGAGGGTGGTGAGACACTGGCACAGGCTTCCCAGGGAGGTGGTGGAAGCCTCAACCCTGGAGGTTTTGAAGGCCAGGCTGGATGTGGCTGTGAGCAAGCTGCTGTAGTGTGAGGTGTCCCTGGCCATGGCAGGGGGTTGGGACTGGATGATCCTTGAGGTCCCTTCCAACCCTAATAATTATTCTATGATTCTGTGTTTCTGTTGGGATACAGTGGAGAGCAGGACAAAACCTGTGGGACTCTTCATGCTAGTAGCAGCATCCCCGAGACACTGCTTGAGGATTCCTGCCATGGGAATTTTGTAACCTTTGCACATACCAGGGATGGGAAGTGGGACCAAAAGTCATGGATGAGACCTCCTCATGGAAGGAAAATCTTTGAGCAGCAGTACCAGATGTTGCAGGCAGCTGTGAGGCTTTGCTTTAATCTATCACAGTCATCTCCTGCAGGCTTCAGAGGACTCAATACAAGAGGGCTGGGCTTTCTTCAGGGTTTTCTCTTCTGTTTCATTAGTGGAGACCCTGCTGCAGCAGTAAAACAAGGCTTCTGGTTCTCTGGAAGTCCTCCTTTGTTTACAAACACACCATGCTGTGTGTTTGGGTTTTTATTTGAAATCACTCATTTTCAAGGCCTTCACCCAAGTATCACAGGATCACAGTATCGCTAAGGTTGGAGGAGACCTCAAGGATCATCGAGTCCAACCTGTCACCACGGACCTCATGACTAAACCATGGCACCAAGTGCCACATCCAGTCCCCTCTTGAACACCTCCAGGGACAGTGACTCCACCACCTCCCTGGGCAGCACATTCCAATGGCGAATCACTCTCTAGGTGGAGAACTTTCTCCTCACCTTGGGTCTAAACTTCCCCTGGCAAAGCTTGAGACTGTGTCCCCTTGTTCTGGTGCTGGTTGCCTGGGAGAAGAGGCCAACCCCTTCCTGGCTACAACCACCTTTCAGGTAGTTGTAGAGAGCAATGAGGTCGCCCCTGAGCCTCCTCTTCTCCAGGCTAAGCAACCCCAGCTCCCTCAGCCTCTCCTCATAGAGCTTGTGCTCAAGGCCTCTCCCCAGCCTTGTTGCCCTTCTCTGGACACGTTCAAGTGTCTCAATGTCCTTCTTAAACTGAGGGGCCCAGAACTGGACACAGCACTCAAGGTGTGGCCTAACCAAAGCAGAGTACAGGGGCAGAATGACCTCCCTGCTCCTGCTGGCCACACTCTTCCTAATGCAGGCCAGGATGCCATTGGCCTTGTTGGCCACCTGGGCACACTGCTGGCTCATGTTCAGGAGGCTGTCAATCAGCACCCCCAGGTCCCTCTCTGTTTGGCAGCTCTCCAGCCACTCCGACCCCAGCCTGTAGCTCTGCATGGGGTTGCTGTGGCCAAAGTGCAGCACCTGGCGCTTGGACTTGTTGAATTCCATCCCATTGGACTTCGCCCATCTGTCCAGCCGATCCAGGTCCCTCTGCAGGGCCCTCCCACCCTCTAACTGACCAACATCTGCTCCCAACTTGGTGTCATCTGCAAATTTGCTGATGACTGTTTCAATCCCTTCATCCAGATCATCAATGAAGACATTGAAGAGGATGGGGCCCAGCACTGATCCCTGGGGGACACCACTGGTGACTGGCCGCCAGCTGGATGTGGCACCATTCACCACCACTCTCTGGGCTCAGCCTCCAGCCAGTTCCTAACCCAGCTCAGAGTGCTGCTGTCCAAGCCAGGGGCTGACAGCTTAGCCAGCAGTTTGCTGTGGGGGACGGTGTCAAAGGCCTTGCTGAAGTCCAGGCAGACCACATCCACCAGGCGGGTCCCCTGATCATAGAAGGAGATCAGTAGAAGCAAGCCCCCAAGCAGGACTGCCTCCCCACACCAGTGTCCTGTTCCTACCTTAGCTACCATCATCTGGTGGATATGATTCACCTAAGCTTAAATGGGCAGTGAAGTTCTCAGCTTGGATCAGCAACAGTGTGACCAGCAGGACCAGGGAAGTGACGGTCTCCCTGTACTTGAGGCCACACCTCAAATACTGGATTCAGTTTTGGGGCCTTCACTCCAAGAAAGACATGGAGGTGCTGGAACAGCTCCAGAGAAGGGCAACAATGCTGGGGAAGGGTCTGGTGAGAAGCAGCTGAGGGAACTGGAGTTGTTTAGTCTGGAGAAGAGGGGGCTGAGGGGAGACCTTCTGGCTCTCTACAAGTCCCTGAGAAGAGGTTGGAGCGAGATGGGTGTTGGCCAATTCTGCCAAGTAAAAAGTGACAGGAGAAGAGGAAATGGCCTCAAGTTGCACCAGAGGAGATTGAGGTTGGACATTAGAAGAACCTTCTTCAGCAGAAGGGTTCTTTAAACATTGGCACAGGCTGCCCAGGGAGGTGGTTGAATCCCTATCCCTGGAGGTGTTTCAAGGAGGCAGAGATGTGGTGCTGAGGGCCATGGTTTAGCAGCAGCCTTGGTAGGGTTAGAGAATGGCTGAACACAATCTTAAAGGTGAAACAATTCTGTGATGACTCTACAGAAGTGGCCCCAAACAGTGAGAACAAGACAACAGAATACATCTGCCAAGACATTACAGGTGCCTCAAAGATGCAGGGGAACTTCTGGGGTAAATGAGGGTAAAATCTGTGCTCAGAGGGAGCTCAGGACAGGGAGCTCTGAGGAGGCAAGTGGGGAGAAAAGGATCTTCTCAACCTGAGTAGAAATATTCTGGATTACCCCAAATTATATTCCACAGCCACAAAAGCCTTTCAGAATCAGAATTAACCAGCTTAGAAAAGACCTTGAAGATCATGGAGTCCAACCTATCACCCAACACCATCTAATCAACTAAACCATGGCACCAAGCACCCCATCCAGTCTCTTCCTAAGCACCTCCAGTGATGGTGACTCCACCACCTCCCTGGGCAGCACATTCCAATGGCCAACAACTCTCTCTGGGAAGAACTTCTTCCTAACATCCAGCCTAAACCTCCCCTGGCACAGCTTGACACTGTGTCCTCTGGTTCTGGTGCTGCTTGCCTGGGAGAAGAGACCAACCTCCTCCTGGCTACAACCTCCCTTCAGGGAGTTATAGAGAGCAAGAAGGTCTGCCCTGAGCCTCCTCTTCTCCAGGCTAAGCAACCCCAGCTCCCTCAGCCTCTCCTCACAGGGCTGTGCTCCAAACCCCTCCCCAGCTTTGTTGCCCTTCTCTGGACACCTTCCAGCAACTCAACATCTTTCCTAAACTGAGGGGCCCAGAAGTGGACACAGGACTCAAGGTGTGGCCTAACCAGTGCTGAGCACAGGGCAGAATGACCTCCCTGGTCCTGCTGGCCACACTGTTTACAGGACTAAGAAGGTGAAGCACACACATGCAGAGCTGTTCTTGTCCTCCAAGGCTGTGGGATTGTGAGCTCTAGGCAAGCAGTTGGACTTGATGATCTCAAAGGTCACTCCAACCTCACCAGTTCTATGGTTCTGTGGTACCAAACAGGACAGTCGTGGTGGCTTGAAAACCCTCTCCTAAAGAGTTAAAATATCCTGATGGAGACTGGCACAATTAACATTCTGGTAGAGTCTATTTAAATAGCAGGGAAAGCTGAGCTTGTCCAACTGGATAGTCAGACCACAAGTTCCCCCAAAGAAGGCTTTGATTTTCCAACACAGCACCCAAAATCCTCTCCTGCCTGTACAGAGCCCCGGTGGAATCACGAGCTCCATTGCACAACACAGCTGGAGGGATAGTTCCAGGTATGTAGGTCTAAACTGGCTCCATTGCTCTGGAAGGGCTGAGAAGTCCACTGGCAATGCAGAAGATGACGAAGCTGGTCCCTGTTCACAACACTGCCTTAAAAGCTACCCTGCTGATGTAAGGTCACGGGTGCTTTTGACCCAGCATGGCACTCAGTGGCCATGAAATGTGAGCAAGTATCATACAATCAGAGAATGGCTTGAGCTAGAAGGGACCTTCACACATCATCTGCTCCAACCCCCCTGTCATGGGAAGGGACATCTCCCACTAGATCAGGCTGCACAAAGCCTCATCCAGCCTGGTCTTGAACACCTCCAGGGATGAGGCATCCACAAGCTCTCTCAGAAGCCTGTTCCAATGTCTCACCACCCTCACTGGAAAGAATTTCTTTATAGTGTCCAATCTAAATCTCCCCTGCTCTAATTTATCACCATTGCCCCTCATCCTATCACTACAAGCCCTTGTCAAAAGTCCCTCCACAGCTCTCCTACAGCCCCCTTCAGGTACTGGAAGGCTGCTCTAAGGTCTCCTCGAAGCCTCCCCCTCTCCAGGCTGTACAGCCCCAACTCCCTCAGCCTGTTCTTGTAGAAGTTCATGGCCTCCTCTCCACCCTCTCCACCAAATCCATGTTCTAGTGGTGGGGGCTCCAGAGCTGGACACTCCAGTTGCAGATGTCCCTGCTGACTGCAGGGGGTGGACTAGGTGACCTTTGAAGATCCCTTTCAAGCCAAACCATTCCATGATTCTATGACATGGGGCATTTGAAGCCACCCTGCCCTTCCCTCTCTGTGTCCTCCCCGATGCTGGTGCTTTTATTTAGCTACATTTTCTGCCACACCACAGACAGCAGGAATGCTGGTGCCAAACTGACTGCAGACAGGACTGTCTGTCTGTCCATCACTAGCAGAGCTGTGCAGTCACCACTCCAGAACTGACACAGGGACAATTCTGCAGCTTTGTCCCTTGTGCTGTTTCCCAAAGCATGGCTGATTGACAGGAGCCAGCTCCATGGATTCACAGGAAGGCAAGGGTGGGAGTGGGCTGAGAACAAGGCAGTGGCTGCCCTCCTGACAGCAGAAAGCAGAACACTCCAACCAAGAGCTGCTGCTGACTTACATCAGAAAACAAAACCCACCCTCACTTGCTCTGGGACTGACAAACTGCCTGGGGGAGCAGTGGAGCTAAAACCAAGCTGCAGCTTTGCTAAAAAGCAGACACCACGAGGTCTCACTTCTGTCAGGAGGCTTTATAAAAATAAACACAAAAAAGTAAGACTATTTCAACCCAGAGCAAACACCAGAGTCCAAGGCATCCTCTGGATGTTGTTACAGGTCAACAGATTATTAAGCATCTAAAAAGCCAGTAAGTGACATGAAGGGATGGGTGGGCAGGGGTGGACAGGGAAGATCTGGTTGGAGCAAACTGGTATGAACACAGGTGGGAGATGAAGGTCTGGAGAGCAGCCCTGTGGAGGAGGACTTGGGGGTGCTGGTGGGAGAAAAGCTGGACATGAACTGGCACTGAGAACTCACAGCCCGGAGCCAACCTGCCCTGGGCTGATCCCCAGCAGTTTGGGCAGCAGGGGCAGGGAGGAGATTCTGCCCCTTTGCTGTGCTCTGCTGAGAACCCACCTGCAGTGCTGGGGCCAGCTCTGGAATGCTCAGCACAGCACAGACAGGGACCTGGTAGAGCAGGGCTAGAGGAGGCCACACCAGTGCTGGAGGGCTGGAAGCCTTCTGCTGTGAGGCCAGGCTGAGAGCTGGAGTTGTTGAGCCTAAAGAAGGCTCCAGGGAGTCCTTCTGGTGGTCCTTCAGTGCTTAAAGAGGCTGATCAGAAAGCTGAGGACAATCTCTTGATCAGGGAGTTTAGTGACAGGACAAGGGGTGAGGGTTTGAAACTGAAAAAGGGAGAAGAGGCTAGACAGGAGGAATTTTTCACCCTGAGGGTGGTGAGATACTGGCTCAGGTTGCTCAGAGACGGGGTAGAAGCCTCATTCCCGGATGCATTCCAGGCCGTGATACTGCTGTAGTTGCAGGTGCCCCTGTGGACTGCAGCAGGGTTGGACTGCCTGACCCTTAAAGGTCCCTTCCTTCCCAAATGATAGAATCATAGAATCAACAAGGTTGGAAAAGACCTCAAGGATCATCAAGTCCAACCTGTCACCCAAGACCTCATGACTGCTAAACCATGGCACCAAGTGCCACATCCAATCCCCTCTTGAACACCTCCAGGGATGGTGACTCCACCACCTCCCTGGGCAGCACATTCCAATGACTAACAACTCTCTGGGAAGAACTTCTTCCTAACATCCAGCCCAAACCTCCCCTGACACAGCTTGAGACTGTGTCCTCTTGTTCTGGTGCTGCTTGCCTGGGAGAAGAGACCAATCCCCTCCTGGCTACAACCTCCCTTCAGGGAGTTGGAGAGAGCAAGAAGGTCTCCCCTGAGCCTCCTCTTCTCCAGGCTAAGCAACCCCAGCTCCGTCAGCCTTTCCTCACAGAGCTGTGCTCCAAAGCCCTCCCCAGTTTTGTTGCTCTTCTCTGGACACCTTCCAGCATTTCAACATCTTTCCTAAACTGAGGGGCCCAGAACTGGACACAGGACTCAAGTTGTGGTCTAACCAGTGCTGAGCACAGGGCCGAATGACTTTCCTCCTGCTGCAGGCCAGGATGTCATTGGCCTTCTTGGCCACCTGGGCACACTGCTGGTTCATGTTCAGGCGGCTGTCAACCAGTACCCCCAGGTCCCTTTCTGCCTGGCTGCTCTCCAGCCACTCTGTCCCCAGCCTGTAGCTCTGCATGGGGTTGTTGCGGCCAAAATGCAGCACCTGGCACTTGGACTTGTTGAATGCCATCCCGTTGGACTCTGCCCATCTGTCCAGCCTGGCAAGGTCCCTCTGCAGAGCCCTTCGACCCTCTAACAGCTCAACTCCTGCCCCCAGCTTGATGTCATCTGCAAATTTACTGATGACTGACTCAGTCCCCTCCTCCAGATCATCAATGAAGATATTGAACAGGATGATGGAGTGATCCCAGCAGCCCGTGATCTCAGGCAGACCTCCACAGCAGCTGCTCACAGCACAATGCCACCTCCCCGTGGGGCTCCCCCGGCCCCAGCAGTGCTTTCCCAGGGCACAGGCTCCTGGTCCCAGCGCAGAGCCTCGCTGAGCTGAGCTGGGCTGTGCGGTAACCAGTAGCAACTGTGCCTAATCCGGCCTGGAGACAAAACTGCCAGGCCTCATTCATACCCACATCACGTGCTGAGCAGAGTCTGGCCCTGGCCACAACTGCTGCAGCAGTTTTTTCCTCGGTTTGAGCCTAGTTTTAGAGCAGTCTGTGTGCTTGTTGGGTTTAAATGAGCATATTTGAATGGGTTTTCTCTTTCTTTCTTTCTTTTTTACAGAGATGCAGTTCTAACAGATGGGTCTGGGGTCAGCTGCAGCCTTAAGATGGGCAGAAGCTTTCGCCCCTGCGTGTTTAGTGCACAAAATAATCTGTTTCAGTGCTGGATTTCCATAGTCCTGGAGAAATTCCAAGAGAGAAGCTGCTCTAGAGCTGACATTCTGGAGTTTTGTTTTGGGGAGGATCACAAGAAAGAGCAGAAAAATCACCCTGAAGAGAACGGGATGAAATCAGCAATTGCTTTGCCCCATGCTCAGGGGACAGCACTGAAAAGCTACCTACCTGATAAAATACTGCTGGTGTCATCTACTGACAGGGAAACATGTGGATACTGAGAGAGAAAAAAATCCTAGACACATGGATTTTCTACTGAAAGAAGCAGAGAATCACAGACTAGTTTGGGTTGGAAGGCACCTTTAAAGGTCACCCTGTCCAACCCCCCTGCAGTCAGCAGAGACATCTGCAAGTAAAGAAAATTGCTCAGAGCCCCAAGCAACCTGACCTGGAATGGTTCTAGGGATGGGGCATCTCCCACCTCTCTGGGCAGCACGGGCCAGGCTCTCACCACCCTCAGTGTAACAAATTCCTTCCTTCCCTCCAGTCTGAATCTCTCTTTCCAGTTTCAACCCATCATCCCTTGTCTTGTCACAACAGGCCCTGCTATGAAGTCTGTCCCCAGCCTTCCTGCAGGCTCCTTTAAGTCCTGAAAGGCTTCTACTACCTCTCTAGGCAACCTGGGCCAGGATCTCATTACCCTCAGTGGAGCAAACTCCTTGTTTTTAAGAAGTGAGTCACCAGCCACATGGCTTAATGGCCTGGGACCAGATTTCCCTGAGTTGCTAGCCCAGATTTGGGGGAGTTTCAACAAATTGTTATTTTGCATTGTAATTCTCATGTAGCTGATTCTAAGTGAAGGAAGCCAAAGATTAAATGAAGACAGAACAGCTTCCCCACCCCTGCTTTTGATCTATGAACAGTGGAGGTAGGACAGACCCAGGTGCACATGGAAAGACAAGGGAAAACTTATGGGATGTGGTAGCTGCACAAATAGACCTGCAGTCTCCCTCTTTGATCTTGGGGCACTCTCAGCTACCAGCACCAGGTGAGACAGGGGATGGGAAAGACCATCAAGATCAAGTCCAGATGTTGACCTTATTTCCAAGGAGATTAGGTAGAGTAGAGTAGAGTAGAGTAGTAGAGTAGAGTAGAGTAGAATAGAATAGAATAGAATAGAATAGAATAGAATAGAATAGAATAGAATAGAATAGAATAGAATAGAATAGAATAGAATAGACCAGGTTGGAAGAGACCTTCAAGACCATCGTGTCCAACCCATCATCCAACACCACCTAATCAACTAAACCATGGCACCAAGCACCCCATCCAGTCTCTTCCTAAGCACCTCCAGTGATGGTGACTCCACCACCTCCCTGGGCAGCACATTCCAATGGGAAATCACTCTCTCTGTGTAGAACTTCCTCCTAACCTCCAGCCTAAACCTCCCCTGGCACAGCTTGAGATTGTGTCCTCTTGTTCTGGTGCTGGTTGCCTGGGAGAAGAGACCAACCTCTGCCTGGCTACAACCACCCTTGAGGCAGTTGTAGACAGCAAGAAGGTCTGCCCTGAGCCTCTTCTTCTCCAGGATAAGCAACCCCAGCTCCCTCAGCCTCTCCTCACAGGGCTGTGCTCCAGACCCCTCCCCAGCTTCGTTGCCCTTCTCTGGACACCTTCAGCAACTCAACATCTTTCCTAAACTGAGGAGCCCAGAACTGGACACAGGACTCAAGGTGTGGCCTAACTAGTGATGAGTACAGGGCAGAATAACCTCCCTGCTCCTGCTGGCCACACTGATCCTGATACAGGCCAGGATGCCATTGGCCTGTAGAAGAGAGAGCAAAGCTGCTCCCAGCACCACACAACAGGAGGGTATGAGATAATGGGCAGAAGATGAAACAAGAGATGTTCAGTCTGTAGGAAGAAGCTTTTCCAGCGTGAGGGCAGTCAAGCAGGTTGTCCAGAGAGGTTGTGAAATCTCCACCCCTGGAGGTTTTCAAGACTCAACTGGATAAAGCCCTGAGCAGCCTGGCCCAGCCTCACAGCTTTATGGAGGAGGTTGGGCCACAGATCTCCTGAGGCCCCACCTAACCACTTGAACCACTCTGTGAGCCTGTCCTCCCTCATATTCCACCAGCAGTTCCAGCTTGGGCCACAGAGTCAGCCTGTCATGCTACAAACACGGGTGAGAGAATGATTTTATTCTGCATAGAAAAGGGGGTGCAAGAGAACACAGGTTCCAACACCTCATTTAAGAGGCATCCCAGGGCCACAATGCTGAAAACCATCTAGATAACAACCTGAAGACTCCCCTTTTCCATGTCAGCCCTTTCCTAAGACTCTCCCCCATGCCACATTTCCTCTCCAGCACTGCCCATGCAATGAGTCTGCACAGCATCCCCAGGCAGCCCTGGGAGATTTTGTTCTGCTTGCAAGGGGGGGGGAAGGAGAAAAAGGAGAGAAAAAAAGCCAACAAAAATACCCCCTTGATTATTTCTGCTGCTCTTTGAACAAGACCAGCTATTGTCAGGGAGTGTTTTACAGTTGGGAATGTCACATTGAGAGTCTGGTCATGCCAGTCGGGATGCCTGCCGCTGCCACTGCCCAGCAGCAAACTCTTTATGTAAGGCACCCAGAGTCCAGTGCTGGGTAAAGCCTCAGAGGAAGCCAGTGGGTGTGACACAGCCACATATTGTACAGTGATATGGAAAGAAGCAGGGGAGAGCCTGCACATTTTTTTTTGGAGGTCTGAGGCAGCAAAACGACACAGAGCACCGAGCAGCGCCAGGTGAGGCCAAGTGATGGGAAGCTTTGGCTTGATACTGCTCTGGGGGCATTGCATGTAGAAGTGTGGGGGGTGAGCAGAGCTGGAGACCTTCCCAGGGAGAAAGTCAGGAGGGAGCTTTTGCTGTCGAGAAAAAACCAGGCTGGCTCCATGGACAACAAACCCATTTCCTGCCTGATTGTGACTGTGTGAAGGGAAACAGGGCTCTGGAGGCA
This sequence comes from Picus viridis, assembly GCA_033816785.1. Taxonomy (NCBI): domain Eukaryota; kingdom Metazoa; phylum Chordata; class Aves; order Piciformes; family Picidae; genus Picus; species Picus viridis. The sequence goes on from CM066583.1 coordinate 14,311,869, forward strand.
ACACTGCAAACAAAACCCAGCCACCTTCAGCTCCCCCCAGGCAGCAAGAGCTTGGGAGCGCCCCAAACCCATCAGGAGCCTACAAGCTTAGCATTAAACCAAAATAGGTTAAAAAACAAAAAGGCAGCAGGGCCTTTTCCATGGTGTGTTACGTTACAAACCAAACTGGATGGGTTGCAATCTTCCTCTGCCGCGCCCTGAACGCTGGGTTTCGGCTTACTGCACCCAAGGGTACCTGCAAGAACTGCCTCTGAAGCACCTTATTTCTCCCTCCCTGCAAAGACCACAGAGACAATGAACAGTAGGGCTTGGAAGGGACTTCTGGAGATCGTCGAGACCAACCCCGCTGCCAGAGCGGGATCACCCAGGGCAGGTCACACAGGAACACATCCAGGCAGGCCTTGAAAGTCTCCAGAGACTGAGACTCCACCAGCTCCCTGGGCAGCCTGCTCCAGTGCTCTGCCACCCTCAGTAAAGAAGTTCCTTCCCATGTTTAGATGGAACTTCCTATGTTCGAGTTGACGCCCATTACCCCTTGTCCTGTCACTGGGGACCACTGAGAAGAGCCTGGCCCCATCTTCCTGACACCCACCCCTTAGATACTTGTAAGTGTTGATAAGATGCCTCCTCAGCCTCCTCTTCTCCAGGCTAACCAGCCCCAGCTCTCTCAGCCTTTCCTCACATGAGAGATGTTCCAGGCCCTTCAGCATCTTGGTGACCCCATGCTGGACTCTCTCCAGTAGTTCCTTGTCCTTCTTGAGCTGGGATGCCCAGAACTGGACACAGACCTCCAGGTGAGAGAGTTCTTAGAGAGCTCTTTCAGCCAATCTCTGAGCTGCAGCTCTTCAGACCATCCAGCAAAGAAAGCCAGCGGCATTTCCTTCCCCTCCCACATCCCTGTACACCAATGAGGAAGTTCTAACCCCAGTGAAGTACTAAACATGGGCTGGTGACAAGGGAACACAGTAAGCAGGAGGAAAGGCAGCAACCTGTGCTGCTCCAGCCTGCAGGATCCATCCTTCCAGCCTCAGGAAACAGCTTTTCATCACTGGGTACCAAAGCTCCTCCCAATGCTGGCACCTCCTCCTCTTCTGCCTGCACAAATACTTTAAGGTTTGAGAGTTTAGGGTTTGGGGTTTTTTTTACCCAATTTGTGGGGATTTGTTTTGTACCAGCAACAGTGCTCACAGCTTTGCCAGCTGCTAATAACCTTCCTAATAACCTGACCTAATAACGACCTGCCAGGGGACCTACAAGGCTGGAGAGAAACAAAGGCCTGAAATGACAGGATGAGTGGCAATGGCTTCAAACTAGAGGAGATTTAGATTGGATGTTAGAAACAGGTTCTTTACCATGAGGGTAGTGGAACACAGGAACAGGTTGCCCAGGAGGTGGTTGAGGCCCCATCCCTGGAGTTTAGAATAGAGTAGAATAGAATAGAATAGAATAGAATAGAATAGAATAGAATAGAATAGAATAGAATAGACCAGGTTGGAAGAGACCTTTGAGATCACAGTGTAACCAAGGTTGGAAGAGACCTCAAAGATCATCAAGTCCAACCTACCACCCAACACCATCTCATCAACAAAACCAAGCATCCCATCCAGTCTCTTCCTAAACACCTCCAGGGATGGTGTCTCCACCACCTCCCTGGGCAGCACATTCCAACGGGCAATTACACCATGAAGAACTTCTTCCTAACATTCAGCCCAAACGTCCCCTGACACAGCTTGAGACTGTGTCCTCTTGTTCTGGTGCTGGCTGCCTGGGAGAAGAGACAAACCCCCATCTGGCTACAACCTCCCTTCAGGTAGTTGTAAACAGCAATGAGGTCTGCCCTGAGCCTCCTCTTCTCCAGGCTAAGCAACCCCAGCTCCCTCAGCCTTTCCTTATGAGGCTTGTGCTCCAGACCCCTCCCCAGTTTTGTTATTCAAGGTGAAGCTGGACAGGGCTCTGAGCAACCTGATTGAGCTGAAGATGCCCCTGCTGACTGCAGAATGGGTTTGCCTAGATGAGCTTTGGAGGTCCCTTCCAGCCCAGCCCATTCTGTGATTCTATAACTCCCCCACAGCTGCTCCACAAAGCACAGAAATCCAGTTTACACCCCTGGCAAGGGAACCTGCAGGCACTTTGAGAGCTGCATCATTTCACCTCCCCCAGGCTCTCAACTTACCCTGAAAACACTTGGGAGAACCTATCAGAAGCCTTCCTGCTGTAGGTGGAGGGCTCTGCCCCCACCTCTGCCCCCACAATTTTCTCTAACATCCAAAATAAATGCCAGGTTGGACTGGGCTCTGAGCAATCTGATCTAGTGGAAGATGTCCCTGGTCACTGCAGGGGGGTTGGAACTTGATGATCTTTATGGTCCCTCCCAACCCAGCCCATGCCATGACTCTGTGATGACTGTTTTCAGATCCACCCCTCTGCTGCTCAGCTCTCCTCTTCCCGTTACTCTGAGGTCCCCAGGAATTTTTCCAGTGATGACACCACACTGCTGCATGAATCTCTTGATGGATGCAAAACTTGATCCTTTTTCAAAGATCCCTTTGGACTAGATGACCTTTAGAGATCCCTTCCAGCCCAAAGGATTTGATGCTGCTATGATAACGACAGGAAGCCCACACTGCACAGAAGCTGGCACTAAAAGCTGCACAAAAAGCCTTAGACTTCAGAGGAGGAGAAAGGCATCAGGAGCACAGAGAGGTTGGAGAGATATAATATCACCACTGACAACAAAGACAGCTACCTGCAAGCACCACCTTTAGAACTTTCTTCTGTTCTTTTTAAAGAAACTGCCTTTTATCTTCACCTTTAAACAGCAGCAGCATGGAAAGGAACTTTCTTGATGTTAGCAGCAAGGATGGTGGCAAAGTGCCACAACCCATCAGAGAATCACAAATTGTTTTAGTTGGAGAAGCTCTCTAAGATCGAGTCCAACTGTCAGCCTACCACCACCATAGCCATTAAACCATGGCCCCAAGTGCCATGCCCCCATGTTTCTTAAACACCTCCAAAGATGGTGATGGCCTGCATCAAGAACAGTGTGGCCAGCAGGAGCAGGGAAGTCACTGTGCCCCTGTACTTCAGCACTGGTTAGGCCACACATAGAATCATAGAATAGAATCATAGAATCAGTCAGGGTTGGAAGGGACCACAAGGATCATCTAGTTCCAACCCCCTGCCATGGGCAGGGACACCCCACACTAGATCAGGCTGGCCAGAGCCTCGTCCAGCCTGGGCTTAAACACCTGCAGGGATGGGGCCTCAACCACCTCCCTGGATAACCCATTCCAGGGCTTCACCACTCTCATGGGGAAGAACTTCTTCCTCACATCTAGCCTGAATCTCCCTATTTCCAGCTTCATTCTGTTCCCCCTAGTCCTATCACTACCTGAGATCCTGAGAAGTCCCTCCCCAGCCTTCCTTGAGTCCTGTGTCCAGTTCTGGGCACTGAGACTCTTGAATGTGTCCAGAGAAGGGCAACAAGTTTGTGGAGGGGTTTGGAGCACAGCCCTGTGAGGAGAGGCTGAGGGAGCTGGGGTTGCTTAGCCTGGAGAAGAGAGGCTCAGGGCAGACCTTCTGGGTCTCGACAACTCCCTGAAGGGAGGTTGTAGCCAGGAGGGGGTTGGTCTCTTCTCCCAGACAACCAGCACCAGAACAAGAAGACACAGTCTCAAGCTGTGCCAGGGGAAGTTTAGGCTGGAGGTGAGGAGAAAGTTCTTCCTAGAGAGAGTTGTTAGCCTTTGGAATGTGCTGCCCAGGGAGGTGGTGGAGTCACCGTCCCTGGAGGTGTTCAAGAGGGGACTGGATGTGGCACTTGGTGCCATGGTTTAGTAGTCATGAGGTCTGTGGTGACAGGTTGGACTTGATGATCTTTGAGGTGTTTTCCAACCTTATTGAGTCTATGATTCCACTACCTCCCTGGGCAGCCTGTTGCAGTGCCTGACCACTCTTGCAGGAATGATTTTTCTTCCTAATATCTACTGTACCCATGAAGTGTCTCTGCCTCCTGAGCTGTGAGCTGGAGAGAGGAAGACAAATGGGGCAAGAGGGGAAGGTTTGAGTGGGAGAAGATGAAGTGATCACTTGATCAGTGTTGCACCAGCTCAATAATAATGTTTTCATTAGGAAAAGCATTGCACTGTGTCCCTAGAGAGGCAGCAGCTTCCTTCTGTTTTCTGGTTTGTCCAGAGTTGCTTGAGGAAGCTTGAATGCTTCATGGCTTCAGAACACCAAAGCACTGAAGTCCCCATGAGGCATGGATTGTCTTTTTAAAACTCCCTCATCTGCTTTAAATCCTCTTTATTGCTCCAGCTTGAATGCCTGGAAGGAAGCTAAAGTACTATTAAATGATGTCACTGCCTCTAGCTTCTCTCTGGCCACCCTTCAAGCAGGAGAGGACAACTGTGAACAAGGTCACACATAGCAGAAGGCCCTTGAGTTGAAGTATTAGAGACACCAGAGGTATCTGGGCATGGAGATGATGTGGCTTCAGTCAGAGAAACGTGGTTTAGGTTGGAAATGACCTTCAAAGGCTGTCTAGTGTCAGCCCCCTGCAGTCAGCAGGCACATCTGCAACTAAACTTGGTTACCCCAAGTCCCATCCAACCTGACCTGGAACACTTTCAGGGATGGGTCATACACAGCTTCTCTAGGCAACCTGGGACAGTGTCTCACCACTCTCAGGGGTGGGACAGTGAGGAGTTTCTTCCTTCCCTCTAGCCTAAATGTCCCCTGCTGCAGTTTAAAAGTGTTACCTCCTGTCCTGTTTATCAGCCCCTTTAAGTACTGAAAGGCCACCAGAAGGACTCCCTGGAGCCTTCCCTTCTCCAGGCTCCACAGCCCCAACTCTCTCAGCCTGGCCTCACAGCAGAGGGTTTCCAGGACTTGATGATCTCAAAGGTTTTTTCCCACCTGGTTAATTCTATTCTATTCTATTCTATTCTATTCTATTCTATTCTATTCTATTCTACTCTATTCTACTCTATTCTACTCTGTCATTGCTGTGGCCTCCTCTGGAGAAGAGAGCAAAGTTCTTTGCTTGAACCACTGCATCTTCTTTGGGCACCTTTCACACACGCTTCACATGCTGCTGGAAACCACTCAGGTTAATACACAGCCTTCTGCTTTTATGTGAGACTGACCATTGAAAAACTAACATGAAATTCCACTTGCTAAATTTGTTGAAAGTATTTGACCACTAACCACTAGATCTGGACCACAAGTTTCTCCCCATTCTGAACATGAAACCAGTACCTATCAGATTCAGTTAAGTAGAACAGAGAAAGGATGAAACATGCAGGAAAATGTCAGGGTCAAGTTTTAAGTGACAAAGCAGCAAGCTGTTTGCTCAGATGAGGTCCCTGCTTATGGTGGCCATCATCACAGAACAGAACCACAGAATCATAGTGCTGCCAAGGCTGGAAGAGACCTTCAAGTCCAACCACTCACCTAGAGCTCACAATCCCACCACGGCTGCTAAGCCACTGCCGCTGAACCACGTCCCTCAGCAGCATGTCCCCGTGTGTTTTAAAACCCTCCACATACAGGGACTTCACCACCTCCTGGGCAGCCTGCTCCAGTGCCTGAGAACCCTTTCTGGGAAGAAATTTCTCCTAAGCTCTGATGTGAAACTTTCCCTGACACAACTTGAGGCTGTTTTCTCTTGTCCTGTCACTTGCTACATGTGAGAAGAGACCAACCCCCACCTGGCGCCAATCTCTTTGTAGGTCTCACCTCAGCCTCCTCCTCTGGAGATTAAACAACCCCAGCTGCCTCAACTGGTCCTTGTGTTGAAGGCCCTTCACCAACCTGGTTACCCTTTTCTGGAGCTGCTCCAGCCCTTCAATATCATTCTTGTAGTGAGAGACCCAAAACTGAACCCAGTATTTGATGTGTGTTCTCACCAGTGCTGAGCACAGGGGCCCAATCTTTTCCCTGGCCCTGCTGGCCACACCATTGCTGATGCAGCCTAGGGTAGGTTTAGACCGGATATTAGGAAGAAGTTCTCTACTATGAGGATGATAAGGCACTGGAACAGGGTGCCCAGAGAAATTGTGGACATCCCTGGAAGTGTTTAAGACCAGGCTGGATGAAGCCTTGAGCAACCTGCTCTAGTGGGAGGTGTCCCTGCCCCTGGCAGGGAAATTGGAACTAGATGACCTTTAGGGTCCCTTCCAACCCAAACAATTCTCTCATCCTCTAATGAGTATCTGAATGCTGCCCTAAGCAGTCTCAGTGAAGGTGTGAAATCTTCATTCTTAACTTTCCTTGGGCTTGCACCACAGCTGCCCATCACATGTCCTGTGAACACTCTTTCAACTCAGCTCTCTCCACCAGCCTCATGAAAGGCTTCCACTGCAACAAACAGCGAGGCAAAGAGAAGGAATGACTTCACAATCCAAACACAGCCCTTTTTTCCCCCTTCTTCTTTTGACCATGCAATTGCAAATAACAAACATATCTGTGGTTTACAGAGGAGGCAATAAATGAAAGCTACAGTCACAGAGCAGACCAAAAAAAGAGACTGAAGTCATTCAATCCACCACCCCAGGATGGCTGTGGCCCCATGGGATGTGGCTCTGTTTTGTGAAAGACTTGGAAGTCCTCAGCTGAGGAAGTGCAGCATGAAGAGCACTCACAGAAGGCTTGAGGGTTGGGGCTTTTTTTAATCTAATAAAATTAAGCCAACCCTCTGCTGCTTCCTGAGCTCAGCCTCCTCGGGGTGGCTGCAGCAAAAGCAAATGGTCTTCAGCAAATGAGCTTTTGATCTGATTCTCAGCAAAATGGTTGTGTTTGTTTCTTCTGTCGTCAGCTGAAGATGGCTGTGACATTCCCGGTTCGGCAACAGCCCACTGCCAGCTCCTATCTTGTTTCACTTTAAACTGGGACAAAAAGAGGCATTTCAACCCACCAGGAAGCTCCAGCACGTTAATTTACCCTCTGATAAAGGCTTCAGCAGAACAGCCCCATGAGGTCACAGAATAGTAGATAGAGAGCATCCAGTCCAACCTCCCTGCGAAAGAAGGGCGCCCACAGCAGCTTGCCCGGATCACAGTGGCCAGGTGGGGGAGGAAGCTCTCCAGAGGAGACTCCACAACCTCTCTGGGCAGCCTGCTCCAGGGCTCCAGCACCCTCACTCTGAAGTTTCTCCTCCGGGGTTCCAGTTTGTGCCTGTTGCCCCTTGTCCTGTCACTGGGCACCACTGAAAAGAGTCTGGCCCCATCCTCAACGCCTGTCCTTTAGATATTGATCAGCGCTGACCCATCAAGGGCAGCAGGCATCTGGCCCTGGAGATAGATTAGCAGGAAATCTCCTCACCTTCTGGTCCTGCTGGCACACCATTGCTGACCCAGGATAGGATGCTGTTGGCCTTCTTGGCCACCTGGACACACACTGGCTCATGTACAGCCAGCTGTAGACCAACACAGAATCATAGAATCAACAAGGTTGGAAAAGACCTCAAAGATCATCAAGTCCAACCTGTCCCCCAAGACCTCATGACTACTACACAGCACCAAGTGTTACATCCAATCCTCTCTTGAACACTTCCAGCATCCCCAGGTCCTTTTCCACTAGCCACCTGGAAAGCATGGAGCCTTCACAGGGCTGTTGTGACCCAAGTGTCAGACTTGATGTGGCCCTAGGCAGCCTGATCTAGTTGGAGGTATCCCTGCTGACTGTAAGGGGCTTGGACAAGATGACCTTTGAGGGTCCTTTCTAACCCAATGCAATCTGTGAATCTGTGTAATCAGGAGGAAAGGCCAAAGCTTGAGTGAATGAGCTTTTTTGGGAGGTAAAGCCATGACTTGGGCAATCTTGGGTGACCTGGGCTGTACTGTAGCCATCTCTCCACAGCAGAGAGGTGACAGCAGTACAATAGCATGAATAATTCTTGTTCCTCACTCCCTCCTGAAGGACAGCACTCAGAGTTTAAATTAAGCACAGGAGAAGGTTGACCATTGCCACCAGGCTCAGCCCCACCCTGCCTGCAGCACATAAAAGCCCAATAACAAAGGCAGAGATAACATTGTGTCTTAAAACACCACACACAGCCAAGGGGGCTTCCTGGCCCAGGGAAGCTGCTAGAAGTGTAGTGGATTGTGCTCCTGGGGCATTTAGATTGGTAACTTGGTGGCCAACAGCCTGTCTGTGCTGCAATTCCCCATCAGGCTCTTAAAACTCTGGGGTTCCCCATCAACATCCTGCTAATGAGCTGCTTCCAGTCCTGCACTGTCTGGTTAGGCATCATGTACTTGGTAGAAGCAAATCCTGGGATGACAGAATTGTTTAGGCTGGAAAAGACCTTCCAGATTAAATCCAAGTACTAACCCAGCACTGCCAGGTCACTACTAAACCATGTCCCTCAGCACCACATCTACATAGCTTTAAAATTCCTCCAGGGAATTCCTCCACCACTGCCCTGGGCAGACTGTTCCAAGCCTTGACAGCCCTTTTGGGGAAGAAACTGTTCCTCATGTCCAACCTAAACCTCCCCTGGTGCAACCTGAGGCTATTTTCTCTTGTCCTATTGCTTGTTCTTTGCAAGAGGAGACCAACCCCTACCTGGCTCCAATCTCCTTTCAGGGAGTTGCAGAGAGCCAGAAGGTCTGCCTCAGCCTCTTTCTCCAGACTGAACAACCCCAGTTCCCTCAGCCACTCCTCACAAGCCTTGTGTAGACCCTAAATCAACATCATCCCAGGGGTATAAAAGCTAAACGTGGAGCTGTCAGGCAATTAGAGAAGAATTTGTGCATTTGAGATTTGTAATGCAGGTTTTACAGCTAAGGGCATCTGAACGAGAACCATCTTTACTCCTGGACACCCTCCAGCCAAAGCAAGAGCACAGATCATCAGGAGACCACTTAGGTTTTAAGGAATTTGGCCATTACATCACTGGTAATTCAGAACTTTGCTATTTCAAACCTAGGCAGCCTCCAGGGGCTGGTGTGAAATGACTCCAATTAACAGGAATCACCACAGTGTCTTGGACAGGTGCGCTGTCCAGGGCACTCTCCCCTCACAGCAGAGGGCTTCCAGCCCTCCCATCACTGCTGTGGCCTCCTCTGGCCCTGCTCTAACAGGTCCCAGCATTCCAGAGCCGGCCCCAGCACTGCAGGTGGGGTGTCAGCAGAGTGGAGTAGGGGGGCAGAATCCCCTCCCTGCCCCTGCTGCCCACACTGCTGGGGATCAGCCCAGGACACACTGGCTCTGGGCTGTGAGGGCTCGGTGCCAGCTCATGTCCAGCTTTTCACTCAGCAGCACCCCCAGGTCCTTCTCCACAGGGCTGCTCTCCAACCCTTCATTCCCCATACTGGGGGTTGTTCAGGCCAGATGCAGCACCTCACATTTGGCCTTGTTGCACTCCATGAGGTTTGCACAGGCCTAGCACTCACACCTGTGCAGGTCCCTCTGGATGTCATCCTGTCCCTCAGGACTGAGAGTTTGGCACATTGATATTTTGCAAGTCAAATTACCAGCTGACAGTGACCCAAATAGAGAGTGCTAGAGAAAGGGTCCTCCACAAATGAAAACACCAATGTTTTAGATGCTCCCAAGTGATATCCTGAGTTGTCAACATGTCACTTCAATCCCTGTGGTAACCTGCTGGCTTCTCTCTTTCATCTCTGCTTTCTCCCCAGGAAGGACAATCATTTCCACATCAATCCCTTCTCCTTCCTTAAGGTCTTGTATAAATTATAGAGAAGATCTCATTTGCTGGGCTATTTCCCTGACAGTCATCAAGTGGTGCTTTTTCCCCTGCCACTGCCCATGTTGAGCTGGTTGTTTGCAGAGGATTCCACAAGGCTCAGTCCAAGAGGAGGAGCAGCCTCCAAGAAAGGTTTCAGGGGCAAAGCGGAACGCCGGCGGCTCGGCACTTAATGCTAACACCTCCCTCATTAGTATGCTGAGCCTCATTAGTTCTGCCGTTCACCACCACACAGCATCCAAGTGGGGCTGAATCTTGCATTTCACAGCTTGCAACACGATTTTAGCTCCTCACCAAGGTCTCCAGGCAAGGGGTGCTGACAGCACTGACACAGCTAATGCCTGGAAAAGGGGCAGCCTGTGCCTCGAGTGAGCAGAGAGGAAGCCAGCCCGACACATCACGGGGGCTGACATGGCAGAGGGCAGATGTGGCTGCCCAGCGGCCCACAGGAGGCTTTGCTAATATCATGAGCTCGACTGAGGAGCTGGCATCATCCTCCAAACCCAATTTTGCTCTTTACAACTCCCAGAAAGGAGGCTGAAGTGTCTCCTTGGGTTGAGGTGCAGCCTCCTGTGTTCCAGCTTGTACCCACTGCCCCTTGTCCTACCACAGGGCACCACCATAAAGAGCCTGGCACCCTCATCCTGACACCCATTCCTCAGATACTTATAGATGTTGATAAGATCCCCTCTCAGTCTTATCTTCTCCAGACTAAACAGCCCCAAGGCTCTGAAGCCTTTCTTCATAGGAGAGATGTTCAAGTTCCTCAATCATCCTTGTAGCTCTCTGTTGGACTCTCTCCAGCAGATCCCTGTCTCTGCTGATTTGGGAAGCCCAAAACTGGACACAGTATTCCAGGTGTGGTCTCACCAGGGCAGAGTAGAGGGGGAGTAGAACCTGCCTGGACCTGCTGGACACACTTGTCTCAATGCATCCCACGCTACCATTGGCCCTCTTGGCCACAAGAGCACATTGCTGTCCCATATCTTTATTAATGATCTGGAGGAGGGGGTTGAGTCAGTCACCAGTAAATTTGCAGATGACACCAAGCTGGGGACAGGAGTTGATTTGTTAGAAGGTAGAAGAGCTCTGCAGAGGAACCTTGACAGGCTGGGCAGATGGGCAGAATCCAAGGGCAGGAGATTGAACACATCCAAGTGCTGGGTTCTACACATTGGCCACAACAACCCCATGCAGTGCTACAGGCTGGGGTCAGAGTGGCTGGAGAGCAGCCAGGCAGAGAGGGACCTGGGGGTGCTGGTTGATAGTAGGCTGAACATGAGCCAGCAGTGTGCCCAGGCGGCCAAGAAGGCCAATGGCATCCTGGCCTGCATCAGGAACAGTGTGGCCAGCAGGAGCAGGGAGGTCATTCTGCCCTGGACTCAGTACTGGTTAGGCCACACCTTGAGTCCTGTGTCCACTTCTGGGGCCCTCAGTTTAGGAAAGATGTTGAAATGCTGGAAGGTGTCCAGAGAAGGGCAACAAAGCTGGGGAGGGGTTTGGAGCACAGCCCTGTGAGGAGAGGCTGAGGGAACTGGGGCTGCTTAGCCTGGAGAAGAGGAGGCTCAGGGGAGACCTTCTTGCTCTCCACAACTACCTGAAGGGAGGTTGCAGCCAGGTGGGGGTTGGTCTCTTCTCCCAGGCAACCAGCACCAGAACAAGAGGACACAGTCTCAAGCTGTGCCAGGGGAGGTTTAGGCTGGATGTTAGGAAGAAGTTCTACACAGAAAGAGAGATTGGCCATTGGAATGTGCTGCCCAGGGAGGTGGTGGAGTCACCATCACTGGAGGTGTTTAGGAAGAGCCTGGATGAGGCACTTGGTGCCATGGGTTAGTTATTAGATGTTGGGTGTCAGGTTGGACTCCATGATCTCAAAGGTCTTTTCCAACCTGGTTTATTCTATTCTACCAAACTTGTTGCTGCTGACCTTACTCAAAGTTCAAGCAGAAGGATGCCAGGGACAGCAAAAGGCTGCCAGATCCTCCGAGAAGGAGCTGCAGGAGGATTCTCCAAGACGTGTGGAGCACTCCGGCTTTAGGAGCTTTAGAGGCATTGCGCAGATTAATCAAACAGAATAATTATCTCTTAGGGAAGTGTTGAGCTGGAATTAAAGAGATTAATGTCTGGGGCCCAGCACTGGAAGTTCTCACCCTTGGGGCAGTCCTATCGACTCCTGCATCTCGCCCCCGCTTCCCACAAGCCCTCCTCTCCACTACTGATGGCAGAAGCCGAGCGCAGGTGCCAGAGGGAACGACCATTCCAAAGGCTTTTTTATTAGCATTATTTCCCCTTACACCCACACGAGGCTCTGTCGTGTTTTATTCATGACTCTCTGAAGAAAGAGCTCCCATCTTGGGGGAATAAAACCAAGGATCTTTAGAATGACACCACTGCTTCTACTGGTGAAGTACAGTGCTGAACAAATACTCACTTGAAGCTTCCAAAATCAGATGATCAGATGAATGGTTTGGGTTGGAAGGGACCTTAAAGATCACAGTGTCACCAAGGTTGGAAGAGACCTCAAAGATCGAGTCCAACCTGTCACCACAGACCTCAGGACTAAACCATGGCACCAAGTGCCACGTCCAATCCCCTCTTGAACACCTCCAGGGATGGGGACTCCACCACCTCCCTGGGCAGCACATTCCAATGGCTAACAACTCCCTCTGGGAAGAACTTTCTCCTCACCTCCAGCCTAAACTTCCCCTGGTGCAGCTTGAGACAGTGTCCTCTTGTTCTGGTGCTGGTTGCCTGGGAGAAGAGACCAACCCCAACCTGGCTACAACCTCCCTTCAGGTAGTTGTAGACAGCAATGAGGTCTCCCCTGAGCCTCCTCTTCTCCAGGCTAAGCAACCCCAGCTCCCTCAGCCTCTCCTCACAGGGCTGTGCTCCAGACCCCTCCCCAGCCTCGCTGCCCTTCTCTGGACACGTTCAAGTGTCTCAATGTCCTTCTTAAACTAAGGACCCTAGAGCTGGACACAGTACTCAAGGTGTGGCCTAACCAGTGCAGAGTACAGGGGTACAATGACTTCCCTGCTCCCGCTGGCCACACTAGTTCCAACCCTCCTGCCATGGGCAGGGACACCTCCCACTAGCCCAGGTTGCATAAGGCCTATCCAACTTGGCCTTGAGCACCTCTAGGGAGGGGGCATCCACAACCTCCCTGGGCAACCTGCTCCAGTGTCTCACCACCCTCACTGGAAGGAATTTCTCCCCTCTTCCAGCTCAAGGCCATTGCCCCTCATGCTGTCACTACAAGCCCTTGCAAAATGTCCCCCTCCAGCTTTCTTGTAGCTCCCTCAAGGTACTGGAAGGATGCTCTAAGGTCTCCCTGGAGACCTCTTTTCCAGGCTGAACAGCTGTCCCCACAGGGAAGGTACTCCAGCCTTCTGATAATCTTCTGGACCAACCCAAAGAGGTTGATGTCCTTCTTGTGCTGGTGGCATGAGAACTGGGCAGTGCAACTGAGCATAATAACACGTTTGCTGGTACTTTGTTATGTGTTAGTGGACCCAAAGTCTAGGTCAGGCAAGATTCTGAAGTTAGTGGAGCACTTCTTGGCATAAATTCATAGAAGGGCACAGCAACAAACACTGTCCCATACAGTTGTGTGATCTCTCATTGCCAGATCTCCACAGCTTTGGGTTCTTCTGGAGTTAAAGCAAGGCTCATCCTTTTGTTTCCCAAGCTGACATCAGAGGACCCAAGCCAGGTTACACTCATGATGGATGTCAAATGCAGTTACTGCACACGAGCTCACCTGTAAAGCCCTGAGTATCCAACATCTGGCATTAGTAAGAGATTGGCCACATCCCAAGTCCTCTGGAAACCACAGAGATATCCAAGACTTCTTGGAATGTGGCTCGGAAGTAACTAACGCAAGGACAAGAGGAAATGGCCTCAAGTTGCACCAGGGGAGGTTCAGGCTGGAGACTAGGAAAACTTTCTTTGCTGTGTAGATGTGGTGCTGATGGCCTCGGTTCTACAAAGGAGAATTTGCAATGAGAAGAAAGCTCTGTTCCAGAGGTGACATCTGTGCCATGCATAACCCAAAAGCTGCAATCATCTGACACCAGCCACAGGCGAAGGTCCCAACTGAGACACTAATGACCACAGCAAACAAACCTCCCTCCCAACACTCAGCCCTGAAATTGCCCTGGGAGGCCTCAGAAATCCCACAAGATTCCAACCCATCTCCAGCTGCCTTGCAAGCCTCATTAAGCTCAATTGTCTTTTGATTTTATCTGCATTTTCTCATGTTCTGGGCTCTCTGGGAAGGCTCCCTGTGTACCTACCTGTGGGCATGCACCCTGCTGCGTGCAGCCACTTGTCTGCAGCTACCAACTTCCCAGTCTGTCTGCCTTTCTCAGGGCCTCCTCAGAGACCAAATCTGAGGGAGGAAGCCCAACCTTTGGGAAATTCTCCTGATCCTGTGCAGTCACTGATAAGGAGATTGCTGCTCCCACTGCACTTTGCTGATAGGGATGAGCTCAAGCTAAGGGAGCTTTCAAACTCGGCTTGGCTCTGCTAGGCTCAGCTCTTCCACTTCCCTCAGGGTTTTCTGACAAATTGCTCTCACAGGGATTTAAAAGAGAGGATGCTGCCCTGGCCCTGGCAGTAATAAAGAGATGTTCCTTCCTGCTTTCCTTCTCCACATAAATGTTATGTTTCCTGAAATACAGAAGGATGGGATTCAGAGAAAGCAAGGGGGAACCTACAGAGATAAAAGGCTGAGGAAAATCTGACCCAGGCTAAAGACTGACTGACATTCCAGATGACAGCTCTGTCCATTTCCCAGATCTTCTTAATCTCCCTGCCAGCCCCTGGGGCAGGAGAAACCACATCTCCAAACAGCACTGCTATGTGATCATATAGGCCAAGACTTGAGGAGCTGCTGTGACTTTTTCTCCTCCCTCCATGTCTTGGGTTCAGATTGAAAAATCACACAAAAACCATTTTGCCCTGTGACAGAACTTCACAGAGCAGACCAAGAGGGGACTCCTCAGTGCTGGGCAGCAGCTAAAGGGTGGGGGATAAGAGGATGAGGCCAGGCTCTTTACAGTGGGGACCAGTGACAGGACAAGGGACAATGGATACAAACTGGAACCCGGGAGGTTCCACCTGAACAGGAGGAAAAGCTTCTTTGCTGTGAGGGTGCTGGAGCCCTGGAGCAGGCTGCCCAGAGAGGTTGTGGAGTCTCCTTCACTGGAGAGATTCCAACCCCACCTGGACATTGTGACCCTGGGCAAGCTGCTGTGGGTGTCCCTGCTTTAGCAGGGGGTTGGACTGGATGGTGTCCAGAGCTCCATTCTAACCCCCAACATGCTGGGATTCTGTGTCTTGCCATATGTTGTGAGCCTCTAAACCTCTCTGTGCTGGAGAACTGAAAGTGTGCTGGAGGAACTGAAAGGCAAATAAAAATAGAATCATAGAACTGTTTTGGTTGGAAAAGCTCTCTAAGATCATCAAGTCCAATCATCAACCGAATACCACCACAACCATTAAACCATGGCCCTAAGTGCCATGTCCACATGTTCTTTGAACACCTCCAGGGACAGTGACTCCACCACTGCCCTGGGCAACCTCTGCAGTGTCACTTCCACTGAAGCAGCATTTATGGATTCCTACTGAACAAACTGCTGCTGGATCTAGTCAGAGATTCCATACCCATCCCCTCCTCTCCCCTTCTGCCCAAGATAAGATTTACCAGAAAAAAATAAAGGATGCTGAGACAGCCAAGGGTCTTGGTGAGTCCCAGGCAGGCAGGTGACCTTCACTGCCCTTCTCTCTTACAGGCCAAGAGGCAACACAAGCAGCAAGACTACACATCAGGGAGGGCAGATGTGGGAGAAGAACATGCAGAAGAAAAATGAATGATCCTGTGGGGTAGGTTCAGCACCAGTTTGATTCTGAGAGGTATACTGGAGGTAGCCAACAAGTTGGAAGATTCCATCCAGAAAGAGAGATTTGTTTCACTCCCTAAAATCTTCCCTATTCAGTGGAAAATTCAGCTTGCTACCAGGTCAGATGGAAGCTTCTGAGCCAGCCCAGGCAGGGGTTCACCTATACACCCAAGTGAGAAAGGCCAAGAGCAAGGCATCCAAGCACACAGCCCTGCCAAACCCTCCGTGGTTTTATCACCTCGAGCTCCAACCAAGACCTCCCTCCCTGCTGTTGGCACCACACACCCAGCAGTTCCCAGGAAAGGCCTTTTGGCAGCAATCCCAAACACGCAGCTCCTGAGCTGCTGCTGGGCACGGAGCGGCTGCGCACGGCCCGGGCTCCTCTGCTGCCTTTGGAAGCTGCATTCCCTCCAAAACCACCCCTGAGCTGCTTCCCTTCCTGCTGGCACAGCCCGAAAAGCACCACCCTCCAACCATGCCCTTGATATAAACTGCAACTCCGGAGGTTCCACCTCAATATGAGGTGGAACTTCCTCACCGTGAAAGTCACAGAGCACTGGAACAGGCTGCCCAGAGAGGTTGTAGAGTCTCCTGCTCTGGAGACTTTCAAGACCCATCTGGATGTGTTCCTGTGTGGCCTGCACTAGATTCTATGGTCCTGCTCTGGCAGGGGTTTGGACTCAATGATCCCTTTGGGTCCCTTCCAACCCCTAACACCTTGTGATCCTGTGACTTCTCTCCACACAGCTGCTGACACTGGCCTGAGGCAAGCCTGGTAGCCTCAGGCTTGGGCTGAAGATGAGCCTGCCCTTGTTCTCACTGCAGGTTTTGAACAGCACTGGGGACACTTTGCCCTCTAACCTTCCTGTAAACCTTCTGGGATCATGAAAAGTAACTATGGCAGAAAAACCTGAGCTAAGCCAGTGGTGGCCTAGTGAAGCTGTCCTATCCAGCAGGGTAAGCTGGGATGGACCCCAAAGCCCTTCAAGTAATGATGAAGCAGTGCAGTGATCCTGAGCAACCTACTGTGGGTGCCTCTGCTTTAGGAGGGGTTTGGACTGGATGATCTCCAGGGGTCCCTTCTAACCCGCACCACACTGAGACTCTGTGGTTCTGTGTTTCAGTTAAGTGGACACAATACACCCACACCAACAGCTCAAACTCATCGCCAGGTTCAAAGGGAAGCATTTAGTCACCCATAAAAGTCCTGTTTCACTTCCCTTTGGAACAGAGGTGTCACACCAGGTTTGCAAAGAGCTGAGAGAACTTGTCTCTGAACCCACAAATGGGTGAGGCTTGTGAAGTGCCCAGTGTGAGCAGGGCCCTACATGCAAACTTCACAGAAATATCAAACCACACACAGAGGGTGAAATCTGT
Source organism: Picus viridis (assembly GCA_033816785.1). Taxonomy (NCBI): domain Eukaryota; kingdom Metazoa; phylum Chordata; class Aves; order Piciformes; family Picidae; genus Picus; species Picus viridis. The sequence goes on from CM066583.1 coordinate 14,328,858, forward strand.
GACAGCCACAGCAGCAGGAAACGCCTCAGAAAAGCCCTCCTTTATAAAACTCAGCAGGTTCCACATCTCCATCTGCTGCTCTGGCAACACCATCCTAGCATCAAATCCACCTTGGTCCTTTGAAATGATGAACACGAAACCTTACACTCAGGTTTTTATTTTCTTTTTAAAAGCATTCCTCAAGTCAAAGCCTGGGAAGAACTCTGACCAGAACACCTGCCCACAAGCTCCCTGCTGCATGTGGGGGGTTAATTCACTGATGACCTGTGTAGCATTCCTTCTTACTCCTTAACCTTCCTTCTCACTCCTTTTCTTTCTTACTCCTTAACCTTCCTTCTCACTCCTTTTCTTTCTTACTCCTTAACCTTCCTTCTCACTCCTTTTCTTTCTTACTCCTTAACCTTCCTTCTCACTCCTTTTCTTTCTTACTCCTTAACCTTCCTTCTCACTCCTTTTCTTTCTTACTCCTTAACCTTCCTTCTCACTCCTTTTCTTTCTTACTCCTTAACCTTCCTTCTCACTCCTTTTCTTTCTTACTCCTTAACCTTCCTTCTCACTCCTTTTCTTTCTTACTCCTTAACCTTCCTTCTCACTCCTTTTCTTTCTTACTCCTTAACCTTCCTTCTCACTCCTTTTCTTTCTTACTCCTTAACCTTCCTTCTCACTCCTTTTCTTTCTTACTCCTTAACCTTCCTTCTCACTCCTTTTCTTTCTTACTCCTTAACCTTCCTTCTCACTCCTTTTCTTTCTTACTCCTTAACCTTCCTTCTCACTCCTTTTCTTTCTTACTCCTTAACCTTCCTTCTCACTCCTTTTCTTTCTTACTCCTTAACCTTCCTTCCTCCTCCACAACCTTCTTTCCTTCTTATTCCTTAACACTCCTTCTTATTCCATCACCTTCCTTACTCCATAATCTTAATTTCCTTTCCTTAATTGCTGCCAGACTTTTTGTGCCAATCTCTGCCAAGGCAAGGGCAGGGGTCAGTGAACTTTGACCTACTCCTGTGTTTGTGTAACCAAGAAAACAAAGCCCTTAAGAAACAGTGCAAATATTTGCCACCCCAAATCTTCACAACACAAACTGAATGTTACCAAAATGAAAGATTCTAACATGTAACTAAAGAGCAAACACTGGACTCATGAAGGTTCACATCGAAACAAAGACAACCTCCCGGTCTACAAAGACCACACTCTTGAAGACCAAACAGGGGGAACAATGGAGCAACGGGTTCCACCATGTAGGTGTTACAAGTGAGAGGTGAATCCATGGGGACACCCTGCACCACTGAGGGCTGCTGCTCTCCTGCATAGGCTCCAGCAGGAGCAGCTTTCTACCCAGACTTCTTTCTGTTTCTACTGTACCTTGCAAGGGACGCTCATTCGAGGGTCCGCCTCTGCGACGTGACGCTGAGAGGTGTTTGTGATGAATCCGACAGCAGGACAGATGTGGATGTGAGGCACACAACCAATCCTTACTAAGGCTGATGATTAGTCTCGATGTGCCCTGAAAGACAGAAACACCCACATCATGGCCTGGGTCAAAACCAGCGAGGTGGTTCACACAGAGCAGCTTCCCGACTGCCCCAGCTGCTTGCATTTTACAATCCGAGAATCATTTGGGTTGGAGAATGACTGCTTCCAAAAGCCTGCACTGATAGGATGAGGGACAATGGCTTGAAATTAGAGAATCCAATCTAAATATGCTCATAGAATAGAATAGAAGAGAATAGAATAGAATAAACCGGGTTGGAAAAGACCTTGGAGATCATCGAGTCCAACCTATCACCCAACACCATCCAATCAACTAAACTGTGGCACCAAGCACCCCATCCAGTCTCTTCCTAAACATCTCCAGTGATGGTGACTCCACCACCAATGGCCAATAACTCTTTCTATGAAGAACTTCCTAACATGCAGCCTAAACCTCCCCTGGCACATCTTGAGACTGTGTCCTCTTGTTCTGGTGCTGAAGAGCAGATTTAGATTGGATGTTAAGAACAAGTTCTCTACCATGAGGCTGGTGGAAGACTGGAACAGGTTGTCCAGGGAGGTAGTTAAGGCTCTATCCCTGGAGATATTCAAGGTCAGGTTTGACAAGGCTCTGAGCAACCTGATCTAGTGGAGGATGTCCCTGCTCTTTGCAGAGGGGCTGGACTAGGTGACCTTTGGAGGTCCCTTCCAACCCAAACCATTCTACAATTCTATGAGAAGACCTTTAAGATTATTGAGCCATAAAAAGAAATGTTGTGGGTGACCAGGACTGCCCCGTGTAACTGAGCTTGTCCCAACCACTGATGCAGTCTGCATGTAAAATAAGTTCATCAAAGTATTAAAAGCACAGCTGGAGGTACATCAGCCTGCAGGAGACACAGAGATGGCACAGAAGACGACTGAAGTCCGTAGCTCAGGCCATTTAGGGAGTAAGCCAAGGCTACACAGTCTGCTTAACACACCAGGAGCCTAAAAACCAAATAAATAATTGCTCTTCAACTGTTCAGTTTTGCAAAGAGGACAACAAGGAACACATGTCAGCTGTCACAAAGCTGGGAAGGTCTTCCTCTATTCCACCCTGACAAGGCCGGCCCTGCAGTGCTGGGGCCAGCTCTGGAGTCCTCAGCACAGACAGGGACCTGTTGGACTGGGGCCAGAGGAGGCCACAGCAATGCTAGAAGGACTGGAAGCCCTCTGCTGTGAGGCCAGGCTGAGAGAGTCGGGGTTGTTGAGCCTGGAGAAGAGAAGGCTCCAGGGAGACCTTGTGGCCTTTCAGTACTTGAAGAGGCTGATCAGAAAGCTGGAGAGAGACTTTATACAAGGCCATATAGTGACAGGACAAGGGATGATGGTTTTAAACTGAAAAAAGGTAGATTTAGATTAGACACTAGGAAGCAATTCCTCACTGTGAAGGTGGTGAGACACTGGAACAGGTTGCCTCATTCCTGGAGGTGTTCCAGGCCAGGCTGGATAAGGCCTTGAGCAACCTGGTCTAGTGGAAGGTGTCTCTGCCCATAGCAGGGGGTGGGATCTAGACGATCTTTAAGGTCCCTTCCAACCCAAACCATTCTGTGATCTGATTAACAGGACAAACAATGTCTTTACCTTCAGCTGTGGCAGAGAGGAGATACCTTCTACAGACACAGGCAGCAGAGCATCTTCTCCTTTCAGGGTACAACAATGTTCCCTGGACGCCCAATCCCCAACTTTGCATCCCCCAACACATACCCCGGGGCTCGCTCAGGCAACTGTGGCTTCCCAGTCCTGCTTTGTAGCAGAACAGGCTCCCTCTAATTATCCCTCAGCCTGCTGACATCTACCTGGTGGAAGAGGAACAGGTCAGGGCCTCCGAAGACGCGAGTGTGAAAACAAGCCTGTCTCCTTTCTCCACTCACACCGCGGGGCCCGTGCGCACGAGGACACGCTCCTGCCTGACTCATTCCCACCAGCAACCACGGGTTCTTCCCAGGCAAGGGATCTTCTGGTTGAATTATTTAAACTGAGAGGACAGGGAGACTAACTCTGGGGTTGCAAGGAGCAAGGGTGTGATTAGAAGGCTCAGCCACGTCCAGAGAGCCTTATCAGAAGTCATTTCTATGCAAACAAATATCCCACCTTTGCTAGGAAAACACCACATTCCACCTGGATTGATGTGCTTTGCAATCTCAGGGACTTCAGAGGGATTGCCTGGGGTGTGAATCACCAGGCTGCAGCCTCCCAGTGATACCAGTAACCCCTTCTTGGTCCTCCATTAAGCACCCCATCAGCCAACCAGGTTCTGACACCAAGACCCCTTGAGTCATGTCTCAGATTCCCTGCTCCCTGTCAAAGCTTGGTAAGGGTGGGAAGGGAAGGAAGATCTGATGATGCAATGCCAAGCCAAACCCACACAGCTGAGTATGGGAACAGCCAGGAGGTCCTTAGGGCAGCACAGAGGGAGAGGTGTGAACCCTCCTGCAACCTCAGTAAATCCAGACCCCAAACCCGTTCCAATCTGAGGGCATTTAGGACTTCTGTTAGGAAGAGCAGGGATAGAATCATGGTATCATGGAATGGTTTGGGTGGGAAGTGACCTTTGAATGGCATTGTGTCCAACTCCCCTGCAGTCAGCAGGGACATCCTCAACTAAACCTGGTTACTCAAAGTCCCATCCAACTTGCCCCTGGTTTCCAGGGATGGGGCATCTACCACCTCTCTGGGCAACCTGGGCCAGCATCTCACTGCCCTTCTTTCATTTCAATTGTCCTACCTCTGGAGATGTCAGCACTCCCTCATGATACAGAGGGGCTCCAGTTTGCTGCCATCTCATCTGACCCTGCTCTCCAAAGCATCAGTGCTGATGCCTCCCCCACCCAGGTCTTAAAAACCACCTGCCCCACTTCTCCTTTTACAAACCTCGGGGCCAAGGGCCACTGCTGCCCCTGCTCCTCACTTCAATCAGGCTGTTATTTACAGTGCTACCAAGCACTGTGATGGAGGCTAATAAACGTTTAATGGCCCAGGAAACACATCTAGAGCCCATTTCAAAGCCCCATCAAACACAACCATCCTTTGAATGTCTACCTGATGATTCCCTGGCTCCTGTAGGGTGGGGGAGATGGACCTGGCTGCTCTGTGCTCACATGAGACAGGGGGTGGCTGGAAAATTAGAGACTTGGGTTGGTTGGAAAAGCTCCTTAAGATCATTGAGACCAACCTCTCTCTAACCCTAACAAGGCTGGTGCTAAATCCCATCCCTTAGCACCACATCTCTGCCTCTTTGAAACACCTCTAGGCATGGGGATTCAACCACCTCCCTGGACAACCTGTTCCAGTGTTCCAGCACCCTCATGGTAATGAACTTGTTCCTAACATCCAATCTAAATCTGCTCTTCTCTAATTTCAAACCACTGTCCCTTGTTCTATCACTGCAGGCCTTTGCAAACAGTCCCCCTGCACCCTTCTAGTAGCCTCCTTCAGATACTGGAAGGTGTCTATTAGGTCTGCCTGGAGCCTCCTCCCAGCTCCCTCAGCCTGTCCTTGTAGCAGAGGTGCTCCAGCCCCCTGAACATTTTCACGGCCCTCCTCTGGGCCCACTCCATCAGGTCCATGTCCTTCCTGTGGTGAGGATTCCAGAGGTGGATACAGTACTTCAGGTGAGGTCTCACCAGAGCAGAGAAGCAGAATCACCTCTCTGCATCTGCTGGCCATGCTGCTTTTGATGCAACCACATTCTTCACATGCATCTAACCAGGCAACTGCTGACTTCTGCCAGAGCAACCAAAGGGCAGAAAAGTTCTTCAGGCAGGTAAACCACCTCCTCAGAGCTGCAAAGGCAGGGAGATTTCCTCCTACCAGTTGTAGATCTGGGTCCATTAAACAATACTCCCTCCCCATGCAAGTCTTGCTTATCTCCTAGCCCCTCAGATCTCCACTATGATAACTGGAATGAGTCATTCTGACACATGAAAGAGAAGCAGTTATGTTTTTATTATGCTATTACACCTCCCTGGGACAAGCTTCCTTAAAGGCCTGGTGCTAAATCACGGTCTAATTATGGTTTGGGAAATGAACAAGAGATAAACACACCAGAAAAAGCCACAAGGACTTCCCAGGGAGAGCTCACCCCCGAGGTGGGGCTGCACCATCCAGATACACCACACATGGGCTCCAGCAGCTACTCCTGTTACAGAGTTTTCTGCACCCTACTCAAGGTTTGATTTATTTTCAGCCTCCAAAGTAATCCTAAAATCAGATCCTAGTAGTGCTGAGGTCTTCTGATACAGACAAGGCCAACTGATTCCACCATCCAACCAAGAGTTACAGAAAAGGACCTGTGGGTGATGAGAAGCTGGACATGAGCCAGCGATGGGCACTTGCATCCCAGAAGGCCAGTGGCAACCTGGGCTGCATCAAAAGCAGCATGGCCAGTAGGTCATGAGAGGTGATCCTGCCACTCTGCTCAGACCTCAGCTGGAGTATGATGTCCACCTCTGGAGTCCACAACACAAAAACATGGACCTGACAGAGAGGGTTTGGAGAGTTACAAGCATTATTAGAGGACTGGAGCACTTCTCCTATATGCACAGGCTGGGAGAGCTGGGGCTGCTCAGCATGGAGAAGAGAAGGCTCCAGGAAGACCTTACAGATGCATTTCAATATCTGAAGGGGACCTACAAGAAAGATGGGGAGGGACTGTTTAGGAGGACAGGTGGTGATAGGATGAGGGGCAATGGCTTGAAACTGGAGCAGGGGAGATTTAGGTCAGACAGGAAGAGGAAGCTCTTCACACTGACAGTAGTGAAATACTGGAGGTGGTGGAGGCCCCATCCCTGGAGACATTCAAGGTCAAACTCGATGGAGCCCTGAGCAACCTGATCTAGTTGGGGATGTCCCTTCTGACTGCAGGGGGGTTGGACAAAATGACCTTTGAGGGTCCCTTCCAACCTGATGCATTCTGTGATTCTATGGTTCTAGGACCACCACCACCTCTTGGCTCAGGCCTTTGAAGGTCCCTTCCAACCTGATGCATTCTGTGATTCTATGGTTCTAGGACCACCACCACCTCTTGGCTCAGGCCTTTGAAGGTCCCTTCCAACCTGATGCATTCTGTGATTCTATGGTTCTAGGACCACCACCACCTCTTGGCTCAGGCCTTTGAAGGTCCCCTCCAACCTGATGCATTCTGTGATTCTATGGTTCTAGGATCACCACCACCTCTTGGCTCAGGCCTTTGAGGGTCCCCTCCAACCTGATGCATTCTGTGATTCTATGGTTCTAGGATCACCACCACCTCTTGGCTCAGGCCTTTGAGGGTCCCTTCCAACCAGATGCATTCTGTGATTCTATGGTTCTAGGACCACCACCACCTCTTGGCTCAGACCTTTGAAGGTCCCCTCCAACCTGATGCATTCTGTGATTCTATGGTTCTAGGATCACCACCACCTCTTGGCTCAGGCCTTTGAGGGTCCCCTCCAACCTGATGCATTCTGTGATTCTATGGTTCTGGGATCACCACCACCTCTTGGCTCAGGCCTTTGAGGGTCCCTTCCAACCTGATGCATTCTGTGATTCTATGGTTCTAGGACCACCACCACCTCTAGGCTCAGGCCTTTGAGGGTCCCTTCCAATCAGATGCATTCTGTGATTCTATGGTTCTAGGATCACCACCACCTCTTGGCTCAGGCCTTTGAGGGTCCCCTCCAACCTGATGCATTCTGTGATTCTATGGTTCTGGGATCACCACCACCTCTTGGCTCAGGCCTTTGAGGGTCCCTTCCAATCAGATGCATTCTGTGATTCTATGGTTCTAGGATCACCACCACCTCTTGGCTCAGGCCTTTGAGGGTCCCCTCCAATCAGATGCATTCTGTGATTCCATGGTTCTAGGATCACCACCACCTCTTGGCTCAGGCCTTTGAGGGTCCCCTCCAACCTGATGCATTCTGTGATTCTATGGATCTATGACCACCAGCTCTTGGCTCAGACGATGGGGGCTGATGGGGCTCAGCTGATGCATCCCAGCTCCATCTGGTTGAACCGGAGGGTCCTCTGGCTCCTATCCAGGCAGCAGGCGAGGGATGAGGGCAGGCTCATGAAAAGGGAGGCTGGAAGCCAAGCTGCCTGGAGGCAGGGCTGTCATCAGGGCGTAGCTCCCCGCGCCGCCTCGCGCCGGCCCCCTTCTCTTTGCGCTGGGACGCTGGGGCTCGGCGCAGCCAGGAGACGCTGGCTGAGGACGTTTGAGCACTTGCTCCACTGCCAAAAATGTCAAATTAGAGAACAGCAAGAGCTCATAATAAATCCACCCAAAGCCAACCACAGCCCTGCTCGGCTGCCTTCTCAGTGAAACCAAAAAAATAATCATTGATGAAAGCAAAGTTCCACCCAAAAACGCTTCCTGTCCCCGCACCAACCTTTGTTTGCTTTGGGTTTTCGTGGTGGATGGGAGCACAGAGTGCAGTTTGTGGGAGATGGGTTACTGCTGCTAATGCAAAGAGCTTTGGGTTGTTTGGTTTTTGTTCTCCTCCTCCTTTTTTTTTAATCCCCTCCCCCTTCTTGAGCAGATAAAGCACTGAAAAAGCCCACTCTGAAACAGCTTGGTCCTGCACTCCCAGATGGCAGCAAAAATTAGCATTCTTTATTTGGGGTTTAGTCACTTTTCAAGAGGGAGTTAGGAAAAGGATGAAATGCACTGAAATTAGGACTCCTTCCCCTTTCCTTTTGCACCCAACACTTCGAAAGGCAGCAAGGGCAAAGAGCCTCTTGCAGAGCACTAGGAAACCACACTTTGGAAAAAACCATAATCCATCTACCCAAGGAGGAGAATGAAAACAAGGAGAACAATAAGAGTGACAGAAGTTTGCTCTGAGCAGACAGCTGGGAAGGTGAAAGGAGGAAAAAGCAAAAGAAAACAAGCAGCAGAATGATACAAATGAGCCCAAAACAGCAGAAGCAGCTTTATGAAGCCATTTCACATCTGTCCAACACCATATCCAGCAGAGGAGACGTGATGGCGTGGTGTGAGACAGCTCCAAAGCCAGCTGCACTTACGTCTCCACTCAAACCCCTATAGAGGGCTCAGCCCAGCCTTGTATCTCCTGAGGACTTCAATGTCCATGGTTCAGAATCACTCAGAAGTGACTGAGGTTGGAAGGCATCTCTGAAGATCATTCAGTCCAACCACCCCTGCTAAAGCAGGGTCACCCCACGGCAGTTTGCCCAGGATCACAACGTCCAGGTGGGGTTGGAATGTCTCCAGAGGAGACTCCACAACCTCTCTAGGCAGGCTGCTCCCTCACAGGAAGAAAGTGTCTCCTAATCTTCAGATGGAAACTCCTGGGTTCCAGGTTGTGCCTGTTGCCCCTTGTCCTGTCACTGGGCACCGCTGACAGGGAAATGGTTTCCTGGATAAGGCCCTCCACCTCCTACCTGTACTTGTAGTTTTGGCTCAAAAAGGCTGGAGAATCTCACATTTACCTACTTGGTCTTCCTAAGGGACCCTGCTTGACCGGTGCAGTGATAGAAACTGCAGGGGAAACGGCACATGCAGGACAGAAAACTGCTTGGGGGTCACTGTGGAATCAGATAACATAGAAACAAGCTCCTCACCGAAGAGATTAGTTTAGATGAACAAGTGAAAAAGCACAGAGAGTACCAGCTGTGTGGATCACAAACACACATCATTTTCTCCAGCAGTGAAGCCTGTCCTCTCTGCAAGAAATTCCCATTTACTTCCAGCACAAATGGATTACTCGGGGACAAAGAAGCTGGGAACAAAATTAAGTCTTGGAGTCCAGCATGTCCCAGGAGACCAGATCAAATCCAGCCTGCTCCGTGCAGGCCAGGAACCTGATGGCTGCTGATTGCTTCCATCACCACAATAATTAGGTTAATTTTGAGCTGCTTGATTTTGGCAGAGAGCCTCTTAAAAGCCCAATCAAGAACCATTAAATGCAAGAGTTAAGCAAAATATAGCACCAACAAGGTTTGGAGTCTGCCCCTCTTCCCTTAAGCGGGAGTACCCAGGCTCCGGAGAAAGCCTGCAAAGGGAGGCACCCTTAGGAGAGATCCAAAAAGCCTTTTTCTTAAGGGAAACCATCTAGAACCCGTGAGAGCAATGAGATGGAGCCCTAGCTTCAGCTCCCACTCGGGCTCAGCAGTTTAAAGCCCCTTCCCACACACCAGGGAGAGGAGCCTCATCAGCCCACTGGCTCTTCTGTCACTGAATCAGAGAACGGTTTGGGTTGGAAAGGACCTTAAAGATCATCTAGTTCCAACCCCGTGCCAGGGCAGGGACACCTTCCACCAGTCCAGGTTGCACAAAATCTCATCCAACCTGGCCTTGAATACCTCCAGGGATGAAACATCCACAACCTCCCTGAGCAACCCGTTCCAGTGCCACATCACTCGCACTGTAAAGAATTTCTTCCTAACATTGTCAAATAATCCTCTTTCAGTTTCAAACCCTCACCCCTCGTCCTATCACTACACTCCCTAATGAAGAGCCCCTCCCCAGCTTTCCTGGAGACCCCTTTTAAGTACTTGAAAGGCTGCAGCAAGATCTCCCTGGAGCTCTCTCTGCTCCAGGCTGAACAACCCCAGCGCTCTCAGCCTAACCTCCCATCCCTGCTGTGGCCTCTTCTGGCCCCACTCCAACAAGTCCATGTCTCTGCTGTGCTGGGGTCTCAGCAGAGCAGATGGGCAGAATCCCTTCCTTCCGCCTGCTGCCGGTGATCAGCCTAGGACATGGTTGGTTTCTGGACTCCAACTGCATGCTGCTGGCTCATGTTGACCTTGTCAGCAAATATCTCCAAGTCCTTCTCCTCAAGGCTGCTCTCAAGCCATTCTCCACCCAGCCTCCCTGTCCTTCCCTGAAGATGCTGTGATGCTAAGCAGCCAAAGGTGCAAATCCTACACTACAAAGCACACAGCAGTGATGACTAGGCTTGCCTAGGGGTGTCAAGGGGATTTGGGACAACCCTAGGAGGGAAGTTCTGGCCAAGGTCAGTTCTCAGGTTTTTTTAATGGGTTTTTTTTTAGATACTCACTGGGCTTAAGAAACACAGCACTCAGATTGCAGGTGCTGCTAAGAAGAGGGACCAGGACACAGTTCCTTCCCTTTTATACTCCACCAGAGAGGTTGTGGAGTCTCCTTCTGTAGAGATCCCCAAAACCTGCCTGGATGTGCTCCTGTGTGACCTGCCCTAAGTGATCCTACTTTGCAGGGGGTTGGAGTTGATCTCTGGAAGGCCTTTCCAACCCCTGGCATTCTATGATCCTATGATGCTGCTCTGCACAGGTGCTGAGCAAGGACTGGCAAGGAGGGACACAACATTGGGCTTCAAACAGCCAGACAGTGCTGCAGGTTTCTTAACAACCAAAGCAATCACAGAATTTCAGGGGCTGGAAGGGACCTCAAAAGTCCATCTAGTCCAACCCCACTGCCAGAGCACCAGATGACAAAGCAATGAGACCCTAACCCCTAAACCAGAAGCATCTCAAGCTGCTTCCAGTGTTGGCTTCCCAAAGAGCCCAGGTTGCTGAGATCCCAGTTCTGATCTAACTTTAAAGAACACAGCTCCTCAAAACTGCCTTACTCAAAGGCTAAGAGCTGGGTGACAGCCACGGCCACATTCAAAGTTCTCTGCTCATTCATGAACTCTAAAGCCAGGCTGCACCATTAAGTCCAGTTTCCTTATTTTTGAGTGTAATTACCCCCAACTTCACAAAGCCAAGACACTCCCAGAGAAGAGCCTTGTGATGACAGAGGCAGCAACAAAAGCCCACTCACCTCACCACTGCTCTCATGCTGTGCAAAATAATTGCCTGCCCACCCAGCCCCAGAGGTTACAATTACAGTGAGAATGAGTCAGGCAGGAAAGGCCTATTGAAAAAAAGGGGGGAAAAAGGGTTTTCATGAAAACAGGCAGGCAGAAGGGAGGTCCACTCCTGCACTGCACCATCTTTGCTCCTGCTTTGTCTCAGCTGCCAGCCACAAATTAACTCCCTGAATTAAAACTTTGCTCATCTAGCACCTTTAATACCCAGTCACTAGAAACTGAACATCTGATTTGCTTGGAGGCTTTCAGCAGTGACTCAATGTTATCTGCAGTGGTGGACTGCTAAGGATTAATATTCCTGAGGGTGGTTGTTGGATTTTTTTCCCCCTCCTTCCCTAGCAACAGAGCTGCTTGCTTTCAAGAGCAGGAAGCCAACCAGATACAAGGAAGACTTCTTTTTTTTGTGCTAAGTTGGTGAGACACTGGTCCAGGTTGCCCCATCTCTGGAACCATTCCAGGTCAGGTTGGATAGAGCTTTCAGCAACCTGCTCTAGCTGGAAATGTCCCTGCTGATTGCAGGGAGGTTGGACTGGATGAGCTTTAGAGATCCCTTCTAACCCAAACCATTCTGCGATTCCATGATTCTATCTCTGCTGTTCATAACAAAAATCCTTAATGCTCTGGGAACAGAATGACATTTGGGTCTGGATTTAATGAGGTTGCAGAATGGTTCACACCTCTCCCCCTGTGCTGTTCCAAAGAAGCCCCTGGCTGTCCCCACGCTCTCTGACTCAATGAATCATCCTAAAAAGTGTGTTACAAAATCATTATACTTTGACCCAAGTTGAAGGAGGAAGCACAAGACCCAGAGAGACTTTCATCCTCAGCTGGAACCACTGGCTGAGACCTCCAGCAGCACATCCTGTGGCTCAGAGCTCTCGGGGATCGATCGAGGTGGCAGGGTGATGGATAGCTTTCAGCAGCAGCCTCCTGCTGTGCTGGCAGTAGGCACAGTAAACACACCGCAATTAAAACAACTGCAGGAGCCCTCTCAGCAAGTGCATCCCCCCAGCTGAGAGCAGCCCCAAAGATTTAACCTCACTGGCTTCAGGCCCAGCAGAGAGCTCCGCATCACCAGTGAAGCACCAAGGCAGACAGGGGGCTTTAAGAGGAGGATGCAGCAGCAGGAAATGTCCCTGCACCAAGGGACACAATTAACTGGCTGAGAGAAGACACTAGTATCTCATTAACATGGCAGACACCAGGCATGTCCAAAGGCATGGCACACCTGGGAAAGGGATTTCACGGATAACATATGCAAGGGAAGAGCCTGGACACAGTGAGCATCTCACCTGAGCAACACAAGAGCCATCACCATCTGTGCAGGGCCCATCCTGCAGCTTATCCAGAGAAGAAGCATTATCAGAGAATCACAGAATGGATTGGGTTGGAAAGGACCTCCAAAGATCATCTAGTCCAACCTCTCTACATCTGCAACTAGAGCAGGTTGGTCAGAGCCCCACATAACCTGATCTGGAAGGGTTCCAGGGATGGGACATTTACCATCTCTCTGGGAAACCTGGGCCAGGGTCTCAGCACCCTCAGTGTCAAACATTTCTTCCTTCTCTGTAGTCTGAAGCTCCGTTTCAGTTTCAGACCATCACCCCTTGCCCTATCACAACAGGCCCTGCTAAAACTTCTCTCTCCAGCTTTCTGACAGGCCCCTGTAAGTGCTGAAAGGCCACCAGAAGGTCTCCATGGAGCCTTCTGCTCTCCAGGCTGAACAACCCCAACAGTCTCAGCCTGGCCTCACAGCAGAGGGCTTCCAGCCCTCCCATCACTGCTGTGACCCTGACATCTCCAGAAATTACACTGCTACCAGGACAGTACTGTCCACTCCCATAATTACAATCCCCACAGCTCACACAGCTCCACCAAGGTCTCACCCCAGAGCTTGTGCAGCAGCCCTACAGACCATGACAAACAAGCGCTGCCACGCACGCCCCGAAGATTCAAACTGCGCTCCTCATCAGTCCCTCTGCGGGCAAAGAAGCAGCAGAACTGGTTTGGAAAGAGAAAAGGAGAGAAGGCAGAGATGACTCTGATAAGATGTCTAATTAATAAGGTATGAACCAGACGGGCTGGTTGGGTCTGGGCGTCCCATCTGCTTTGCCTTCGGTGGGGATGGTTCCCATCTGCACCAGCGCCACTCTGCATCCGGCTGCTCCCGCGCGCCGACGAGCCGAGGAGGCGCCGGCAGCGGCCCGGCACACGCGCTCTGCTGCGCCCTGGCGCTCCTCTCTTGGGAGAAAGAGAGAGACAACGAGGAACAGGAGTGCTCAGCAAGCAAAGGGTGCTCCTGGGACACCACCACCATTGCTCAGAGCACCAAAAAACCTGACCTAGAACGGTTCTATGGATGGGGCATCTACCACCTCTCTGGGCAACCTGGGCCAGGGTCTCACCACAGCAAAGAATTTCTTCCTAACATCCAGCCTAAATGTCCCCTCTTTCACTTTGAAATTCTTCCCACCTCACCCTATCACTACACTCCCTGCTCAAGAGTCCTTCCCCATCTTTTCTCATAGGCCTTTTTAAGCACTGAAAGGTCACTAGAAGGTCTCCCTGGAGCCTTCTCTCCTCCAGGATGAACAACCCCAACTCTCTCAGCCTGGCCTCACAACCCTCCCAGCATTGTTGTGGCCTCTTCCGGCCCTGCTCCAACAGGTCCATGCCTCTGCTCTGCTGAGCACTCCAGAGCTGGCCCCAGCACTGCAGGTGGGGTCTCAGCAGAGCACAGCAGAGGTGCAGAATCCCCTTCCTGGCCCCTGCTACCCACCCTGCTGGCGATCAGCCCAGGACACAGTTGGCTCTGGGCTGTGAGTGCTCAGTGCCAGCTCATGTCCAGCTTTTCTCCCACCAGCACCCCCAAGTCCTTCCCTACAGGGCTGCTCCCCAGCCGTTCATCCCCCAGGCTGGGTTGATACTTGGGGTTGTCCAGGCCCATGTTAATGTCTCGTTGACCCTCACGAAGTTCACACGGGCCCATTTCTGGACCTTGTCCAGGTCCCTCCAGATGACATCCCATCCCTCAGGCATATCAACCACACCACTCAGCTTGGTGTCATCAAGCAGTCTATTATATTCTTTATGCAGCAAGAGGGAAGAAGAACAGGACTGAATATGCAACATCCTATTGAGAAGTTCCATACCATGTCTACAATTACATAAAGAAATCACTCTATGTTGAAGGCATGCAAACTGGGAACACCAAACCTAGAATAACTAGGATGCAAACAAGCTCAGATCCATCTGGGATGCTAAATCCCTTTCACTGTCTTCATCCCATAGAGCTGTCTTCATAATTTGCTAGCTAGAGGAAAGACCAGGGAGGATCTGCCACCAAGGAAGAATTCCCAACCCAAGCCACTGGGCTCCAGCCATGATCTCTTGCAGTGCTAGGCACATCTGACCATTGCAGCTTGCTCCAGCCCGTGTCACACCTCCACACCACTCCAAACCCTACAGCATGCAGCAGCAGAGAGCTGCTGTTTGGAAATCAGGGCTGCTACACCCAGGATCATCACACATCACAACACAAAGGACCAGCAAAGCCACGGTGGCAAAATCCTCCAGCACAAATTGGATCTCCAGACTTGCCTCTCGGAGCTCAATGCAGGCAGCACGCACGGGTGCCTGAAACTTTGCCCCAAGGAGGTCAACCAAAGCAGAAAGCCTTGGCTGCACTGAAATAGTTAAGATCTTAGGCAAAACACTTCAAATCAAGTATTTTTTTCCTCCAGAAAGAGACAGTAAGTTTGCAGTATCATCCTGGAAGCTGTTCTTCCGACAAGGAACAGAACTAACTCAGCTATGTGCACAAAGGCACAAGAGAGGCTCAACTGGAGCTTGCTGGCTACACTGGGATGGTACAAGGGGGAAAGGGAGATTGAGGCAGCAGGCAGGGCTTCGGAACAGGCACAGAAACAACTTTCCATGCGAGCATGCTCCTTTAAAGTCAGATGTATTAGATCATCTTGTCCCCCAGAAGATGTTGTTTCCTAATGTTTTGCCCAGACTGATTCCAAATGTCAAAAGCAAAGCTTGGTTTGCTGCCTTGGTGCTTTTTTAACTACCTGGAGTCCCCACAGAGCCAGTCACGGAGGAGCACTGGAGACTCTCTTCTGTCTTTCACATTACAAACACAATTACTGCTGCAGCCTGATTACAGCATCTCCCGTCACACAGACTCTGCAAGAAGCTGGAAGAACAGCTTGCCTTTCACGTGGAGTTAGCAAAATCCAGACAAGTCCTTCAGTGCTCTGTGCTCACGTGCTGATGAAATAGAAGGAAAACCTTTGCAGAAGAGCATTCCTTAGAAAAGCCAATCACAGGGCTTTCAGAACAGGCATGATGGAAAGACCCTGCATAGTGCTTGCCCTGAAAGGCTGACATCTCTCCAAATAGCCTTATTCTTCTTTCTTTGCAATCCTCTCACCTAGTTAATGAAGAAAAAGCTTCACTAAGGAGACTTTTAGATGCATGTGGCATGGACGTTCTTGCCCTACCTGTGTGTTGGCAGCCTGGGTATGGACATTTTTGCCCTGCTTGTATGCAGGGACTGAGTACAGTAACAGATGGCAGGAGTACCGTTCAGGTTAGTGTGACTCCTCTCCCCAGACACGAAGGCAGGGAGTTCTCGGGTAACTCTCAGTGGAAATTAGCACTACAAGCTGGAAACATCTGGATACAGATAGTTAAACAAGATAGCACTGTCAGGTCACATCTGTTTTCCACATTCACACTGCAGCCTACTGAACGGCGAGAGTCTGGCACTGGCGGCAGCCGGGAGAAGTTCTATGCTAGTTTACTCCGGGTCCTCCGAGATGGATGATCCTACTGGCCACTGCCATCAGCCCAGAGCTCCCTTCTCCTCCACCTCCCCAGCCCAGGCACTTCCACAGCCACCTGTGCCAGGCTGTGTCAGGCACGGTGGGCCAAGGCAGCCCAGCTAACCTGCCAGAACGTCAGCCGGGCCAGGGAGCCGAGCTGGGAGCGCGGCGCTGCGCCAAGGTAAGCAAGCTGAGCTGCCTTGCCCGGCCCGCAGACGTGGTCCAACACGTGCAGGAAAGGGAACAGCAAAATCAACTCATCAAAACAACACCACCTCCATCTTACATCAGCTCACCTCTGCCACATAACAGCTCATCAGCTCTTCACACCGTCACTCCTAGTTGACAGGGGGAGGAAACGGCTGTCCCTGCTCAACCAAGTATCAGAGGAACACAGAATCCCAGGTTGGAAGGAACCTCAAGGAGCATCTGGTCCAACCTTCCTCAGGAATAGCACAGGCTAGACAAGATGGCCCAGCACCCTGAACTAACCAATGAGCCAAAGCTGCTGTAGCTGAGCCCTAGGGAGCACCCACATTTCACAGGACAAGGCCTGACCCTGTTTGCCAGGCAGTAAGTGGGAATTCGGAAGTGTTGGAGCGGGGCCAGAGGAGCCCATGGAGATGATCAGAGGCTGGAGCACTTCTTCTATGGGACAGGCTGGGGTTGTTCAGTCTGCAGAAGAGAGAGCTCTGGGGACACCTTAGAGCAGCCTTCCAGTACCTGAAAGGGGTTACAGGAAAGCTGGGGAGGGACTTTTGACAAGGGGGTGTAGTGATAGGATGAGGGGCAATGGCTTTGAGCTGGCAGAAGGGAGATTTAGACTGGAGATTAGGAAGAAATTCTTCAGTGTGACAGTGATGAGACACTGGAACAGGTTGTCCAGGGATGTTGTGGATGTTTCATCCCTGGAGGTGTTCAATGCCAGGCTGAACAGGGCCTTGAGCAACCTGGTCTAGTAGAAGATGTCCCTGCCCATGTCAGTGGGATTGGAACTAGATGATCTTTAAGTACCCTTCCAACCCAACCCGTTCTGGGACTCTGAATATTGAGTGCAAGTACTGATGGTGAAATAGCAGAAGGGAGGTGACAGGATAAGACTGAGCCACTGAGCCCGGCTATCAAAGATGACACAGTTTAGCACCTCATTATTAATGAATCCTCTGCTGGATATTTGCTACTAGGAAAAAGCAAAAGTGTTGCTTTTTCAGCTTCCCATTAGCTAAAGTGAGCTGAAGAAGCCTCACTTCAGAGAGAAGAAATCCATTTGGGCTCAGGCTTTCAAGTGGGAAGCAGTCAGCATCGTTAGACACATCCTATCTGTTCTCCAAGCAATACACTTCAGGCTTAAAAAGCATTTCAAAACCCAACACCTTCTCAGCAAGCATAGAAGCACAAACTCCTCCTTTTACTTCACACCTCTTCCCTTTTCCCTGGGGGACACACAAGGGGAACACCCCAGTTCCCTTCCTGGGCACAAAATCAGCAAGCAAAGCATCGATGAACAGGAGTAGGATGATGAGTGAAGGAAAGTTCATGAAAGAGAGCTCCCAGAAGACAGGAATATTAAAGAGGTTCAACTCTGAGGCCAGGAAAGACTTAACAAACAGGCATCTTGAAGCTGCTAAGAAACAGCCCTGCCCAGGGGAAAGGAAAACGATGAGTGGAAGAAAGAAGCGGGCAAGTGCTGGCCATGAGTGTGATTCTGACAGCAGAGACAAGTTATGGAGGAGGACTGTAAAGGTAGAGGAGAAGGGGGAAGAAAGGGCAGTGTGGGTACTGACAGACTTCCTGCCTGCAGGCACCAAATTCCAAGATCATCTTTCAGCTCTTGGCCGTGGAGGTGGAGAGGCAGGATCCCAGAACAGCTCACAGCGGGGACATGAAAACAGCTTCCTGTACCTCACCCCTGTACTGCAGGACACAACTGCAGGGAGATTTTGATAGAGATTGAAAGAGGGGAGATTTAGATTAGATATGAGGAAGAAATGAGTAGAGTAGAGTAGAGTAGAGTAGGGTAGAGTAGGGTAGAGTAGGGTAGAGTAGGGTAGAGTAGGGTAGGTAGGGTAGAGTAGGGTAGAGTAGGGTAGGGTAGGGTAGGGTAGGGTAGGGTAGGGTAGGGTAGGGTAGGGTAGGGTAGGGTAGGGTAGGGTAGGGTAGGGTAGAGTAGGGTAGAGTAGGGTAGAGTAGGGTAGAGTAGGGTAGAGTAGGGTAGAGTAGGGTAGAGTAGGGTAGAGTAGGGTAGAGTAGGGTAGAGTAGGGTAGAGTAGGGTAGAGTAGGGTAGGGTAGGGTAGGGTAGGGTAGGGTAGGGTAGGGTAGGGTAGGGTAGGGTAGGGTAGGGGGTAGGGTAGGGTAGGGTAGGGTAGGGTAGGGTAGTAGGGTAGGGTAGAGTAGAGTAGAGTAGGGTAGAGTAGACCAGGTTGGAAAAGACCTTTGAGATCATTGAGTCCAACCTATCACCCAACACTATCTAATCAACTAAACCACAGCACCAAGCACCCCATCCAGTCTCTTCCTAAACACTTACAGTGATGGTGACTCCACCACCTCCCTGGGCAGCCCATTCCAATGGTCAGTCTCTCTATGAAGAGCTTCCTAACATCCAGCCTAAACCTCCCCTGGTGCATCTTGAGGCTGTGTCCTCTTGCTCTGGTGCTGGCTGCCTGGGAGAAGAGACCAACCCCCACCAATTCTTCACTCTGGGGAGGTCAGACACTGGAACAGATTGCCCCCCCCCCGCCTTGGAAATGTTCAAAGCCACACTAGATGAGGCTTTGAGCAACCTGGTCTACTAGGAGGCATCCCCACCCATGGCAGGAAGGGTTGTAAGTAGATGATCTTTAAGGTCCCTTCCAACCCAAATCATTCCATGGCACCAAAAGAAACTTCTTCACTAGAAGGGTTTTCAAAGCCTGGAACAGGCTGCCCAGGGAGGTGGTTGAATGCCCATCCCTGCAGGTATTTCAAAGAGGCAGAGATGTGGTGCCGAGGGCCATGGTATAGCAGCACCCTTGGTAGAGTTAGAGAATGATTGGACTCCATGACCTTCAAGAGCTGTTCCTGTGACATGATTCTGCGCATGCTTTTGGCACAACCCAGTGCTAGAGCTCTCAGAAGCCCTCACCAGCTTGCTGTGAATAGGGCAGAAGGTGAGGTGGACTTCCTGCCACCACCTGTGCTGGGGTCTGCTCCCACAGCACCACAGCCACAAAGCTGTTGGACTGCTCTGTGTGCAAGGAGGTCTGTGAGCAGAAGAGCAGCAAAGGCTGGGAGCTATCCTGCAGGAAGCCAAACGCTGACGTGAGCCAAGCTTCCAAGGCGCCTGCTCAAAATTGCTGGGCTCCAAGCGAAGAGAAAACCCAGCAGGAACAAGAAAGCTTTTCTGGAATCATCATTTTTGGTTGCTTCCAGAAATGATACCTGTACAAGCTCAGTGTCTCCAGCTGGCACATCTGCACTCCTGGAATTCAAGGCTCTGTGATGCTGTTTGCCAGGGCATGGTGGAAAAGATGACCAAGAAAAGCAAGCCATGAATTTAGCTCCAGAACAGGATGAAGCAAATTTGTGCTCAGAAATTAATTCAATTGGCTCTTACCAGCAAGAAGAGATTTAATCACCACATCCTCAAACCATTCTCTGATTCTATGAGATAGAGAAGCAGAACATCCCAGGCTGTGGGGAGGTCAGAATTGGAAGGAGGGGTTTGTTATCCTCTTGTGCTGCCCAGTCTAAGTCCCAAACTGCAGGAGGGACACCCAGGACTGAGCTCTGGATGCTGGGTGCTCACATGGGAGGCTGACCTCATCAAGAGTCAAGGGAAAGCATCCCAAAGGAGCTGAGCTGCAATTTCATTGAATCATAAAAGGGTTTGGGTTGGAAGAGACCTTTAGAAGGCACCTAGTCCAATCCCCCTGCAGTCAGCAGCAACATCTACAGCTATAGTGGGTTGCTCAGTGCCCTGAACAACCTGACCTGGGAAGGTTCCAGGGACAGGACATTTACCATCTCTCTGGACAATATGGACCTGTCTTATCACCTTTAGTGTTAAAATGTCTTCTCTCCCTACTCTAAATCCCCCTCTTTTAGTTTCAAACCATCACCTCTTGTCCTGTGTCACAACAGAAACAGCTGAAAGTCTGTCCCCAGATTTCTTATTGGCCTCTTTAAGCACTGAAAGGCCACCAGAAGGTCTCCCTGGAGCCTTCTCTTCTCCAGGCTCAACAACCCCAACTCTTTCAGCCTGGCCTCCCAGCATTGCTGCGGCCTGCTCTTGCCCCAGTCCAACAGGTCCCTGTCTGTGATGAGGACTCCAGAGCTGGCCCCAGCACTACAGGTGGGGTCTCAGAAGAATGGAGCAGAATCTCCTCCTTCATCCACTGGCCAATTTATTACCTAAACAGCAAATGAATCCTGCAAAGGCCCTGCACCCACAGGCCAGTCCTGTTAGTGAAGACAAAGCCCAAGCAGCACTTTAAAGGAAAAAGAAAAGGTGGAAGCAGCAGCAGTCTTTTTCCTCCCCTGGGCCTGGGATCTGCTGCTGGCAGGGTTTCTGGCAGGGTTTCTGGCAGGGCTGGGAGCCTGCTGACACTCTGGGGTCAGAGGGGACACCCAGTACACACCGTCCAAGGCCTGGACATGGATGAGGTAGCAAGGAAAGTGTTGGCTGTAGGATGGGACTGGCCACAGCCCCAACGAGCCTGACAGAGGTATCCTGAGATGACTTTTCCATGTTGGACTGCAAACCAGGGGAAAAAAATCCATCCCTCCACGGAAGTTGGCTACTGCACTACCACCCCTGCCCTCCATTAGTTGCTCATTTCTGTAACTACATCACCTTAGTGAAGTGTCAGAGGGAGAAAACTCCAACACCAACCATCAAGAGACCACCTCAGCTGGCTTCTCCAGCACAAGGGGTCGGCATTTTGGCAGACAGGGCTCCAGAGCCCCAATTCCCTTACATCC
Organism: Picus viridis; assembly: GCA_033816785.1. NCBI lineage: Eukaryota > Metazoa > Chordata > Aves > Piciformes > Picidae > Picus > Picus viridis. The sequence goes on from CM066583.1 coordinate 14,349,962, forward strand.
GTGTCACATTTCTTGTCCCACACGCCACTGAATGGCCCAAAAGGAAGCCCCTCTGTGCACACCACAGCCTCTGATGGCTCCATGAGGAGTCACACCATTAGAGAAAGACCTTTAACCACTGCACAGCATGATACTAAAGCTTCTCTCACAAACTGAGCCACACCCTCACCTTTAATGGTCACCAAAGCCAGGCAGCACCTCAGTGGAACCCCAGGCCAGCTCTCCTGCCCTTGCTGCAGCCACGAGAGCCTTGCACTGCTGTCAGCCTGCCACAGCTTTCCACAGCAGCTGAACACACTGATCTCCACACAGGCCATGTTCAGAACTCTAAATCTACTCTGCAAAGGCAAAAATCACCCCAGATAGTCCACACAATAGCAGCTGAGCCAGTATTGAGCAACTGCAAAGTTCTTGGCTTCCTAAGAACAGTCATGATCTTGCAGCAGCTTCAAAAATCCCCCACTGAATAGGTCAGTTCTTGGGCTGAGATGCTGAGGAGCTCAGCTGTCCCGCCACTGCTGAGAGGCTGCTTCACTGCCCAGGAGCCCAGGCTGAAGTTTCCACCCTGTTACCATCAGAGTTGCGTGGTGGCTCATCTCTGAGGCATTTTTTTCCCCCCAGGACTTTCCACCTCTTGTGCACAGACTTCCCTGTTCTCCATCCTTCAGTCAACAAGCAGAGTTTTAAGAATGAAAATTCAGTCTCTGCAGTTCAAAAAGGGGTGGTTTGGGGTTGGGCTTCTTGGCTTGGCTGCAGTGAGGTGGAGAGGGACTGTAAATGGATCTTTTCAGATAATCACAGTCTGTAACGAGGGGATTTGATAGAAGCAGGCTGCAAACAGGCATTGTCAGGCCTACAATTGCTCTTACATTTGTGACTGAGCCAGCAATGCCATGGACAGTGGCTCAAGTGCACCCCCAGTCAGTTTGGAGATAACACCAAGCTGAGTGCAGCAGCTGACAAGTCTGAAGGGCAGGACATCATCCAGAGGGACCTGGACAGGCTTAAGAAGCACACCCATGTGAACCTCATGATATGCAACAAGGCCAAGTGCAAGATCCTGCACGTGTGTCAGGACAATCCCCAGCATCAACACAGGCTGGGGACCAGCCCTGTGGAGAAAGACTTGGGGATACTGATGGCAGAAAAGCTGGACATGAGCTGACACTGTGCGCTCCCAGCCCAGAGCCGGCTGTGTCCTGGGCTGATCCCCAGCAGTGTGGGCAGCAGGGGCAGGGAGGATTCTGCCCCCTGCTCTGTTGAGACCTCACCTGCAGGAAGAACTCCTGGTGGCCTTTCAGCGTTTAAAGGGGCTGACTTTTTAGCAGGATCTGTTGTGACAGGACAAAGGACCCTCCTCTACAAGATAACATGTGTCTTCAGATCTCCTACATCTACATGGGAGCAGAGACCATGCAGCACCGGCAAGATCAGGTCCATCAGCTGGTTGCTGATTCCATGAGCACTGACTTAAGGTTCCACCAACACCACCAACCTGTGCTGGGCAGAGATGCATCATAGAGATGGCAGCATCTCTGGAAAGGTGGAGAGGGATGCAGCCCCTCCATGGAGAAACCATTCTTCTTCCTAACAGCATGTGCTTGCTCCTCGGTCTGCTGACAGCTCACCAGGCTGAGCATTGCAGTGTTGGGCAATGGGGCAGCATCAGGTGCTCCATCCCATGCTGCTCACTCAGCTGTAGGAGAGAGAAAAGAAGGACACAGGCTCCCTGGGTTCCTCTTTCTTGCCACAAAGAGGCTGAGCTCCAGCTGAGGGTCTACCCTTTTCAGACAGCTCCCTGCATTTCACAATTTATCTCCAAGTTTCTACACAAAGAGGGCACCATATGGGAAGTTACATAAACTGAACCACCCCCCAGAACGTGCTGTATCCTGGAGGAATGACAACTGCCGCTGCACAGGCATTGAGCTCAGCTCCACCGACTTCAAGGAAAGCTCAACGGATTCCAAGATTTTACTCCTTTGTCAATCCTCCAGCACACAGGCGATGAGGCATGGACACAGAGCAGGATCAGACACGTGGATGCATGCATTACCTCACTTGGGTGGATCAAGACATCGGAAGGCTCCAGTGAGACCTTCTTGTGGCCTTTCAGTATTTACAGGGGACATGCAAGAAAGCTGGGGACAGACTCTTTAGCAGAGCCTGTTGTGACAGGACAAGGGGTGATGGTTTAAACCAGAAAAGGGAGATTTAGACTGGATAGAAGGAATTGAGGGCGGTAAGGCACAGGCCAGGTTGCCCAGAGAGGTGGGAGATGCCCCATCCCTGGAACCATTCCAGGCCAGGTTGTTTGGGCTTCTGAGCAGAGGTCCCTGCTGATTGCAGGGAGGCTGGACTAGATGACCTTTACACGTCCCTTCCAACCCAAAACATGTTGTGATTCTAAGCCATCCACCACCCTGGTGAATATGCACCAGCAGCACCATTTTTTTACCAGTATCAGCAGGAGTTCCCCTGCAGCCCTGAACAAGAGATACAATCTCCCATACCCTCCACAGAACTGACAGGGATGGAGACACTTTGAGGACCCTTTAAACTATGTTAACATGCTGGTGGAATCAAGGTGGAGAATGCTCTGTTGTGGTTTCAGCTGAGATGGAGTTAATTTTTCACACAGCCACCAAGTTTGTCAGCCTCTCTGGAGCCTCAGCTGAGGAGGGGATGGAAGAGTCACTCTTCCTCTACATGCTGGAGGGAATGAGAAAGAGAAGATGCTCTTACAGACTGGATTGCACAGACAAACAAGGCTGCAAGCTGCCCATCCCATGCTTTATTCAATCATAGAATAGTTTGGATTGGAAGGGACCTTAACGTGCATCTAATTCCTACAGGCTGCCATGGGCAGAGGCACCTTCCACTAGACCAACCTGACTGAAGCTCTGCCCAACCTGGCCTTGAACACTTCCAGGAATGGGGCATCCATTCTCTGGACAACCTGTGCCAGTGCCTCCTCATCCTCACGGTGAAGAACTTCTTCCTAAGATCTCTTTCACCTTTGGGTCCCTACTGGAGTCAAAAAATAACTGGCACACAGCCACAGCAGATCAAGCCAGGCGCAGAAATGATGGCAGATGGGTTGGCAGCTCTATGTAAAAGGTTGTCCCCCAGACTCACGAGAAATGTCTTCAGCCTGCTCCAGGTCACCTCCCAGACTGTGCAGACTTTCAGAGCCCATTGGAAGGCTCAAAGCAAATGCAATCATTACAATGGTCAAAGTGATGGAACAAATGAGGGACCCACAAATGAAGCTGTTGGAAGCCACTGCAAGGTAGGAAGATTTTGAAGGACCGAGTGAAACAGAACTAAAAAGCGGCGAGACTTGGCTTGTGAAACTGCAGAGCAAATCCATGCTAGCCAGGAAAACAGCCTTCCCATGGCTTTGCCATGCACTCTCAGGTCATCTTAGACAGCAATTCAGCCTTTTTAATCCTGGCCACTGGCTTCCATGGAGTCAAGTAGCTAAATACAAGCTGCGACCATTGACCCGACCAAGGATCCTCCCTGGCATTCCTGTCCTGCCACCAAATGAGAATGCAAATTCTACACAGCAACTGGGATTAAAAACAACTCCCTGGCTGGAGCTAAAGAGGTTTAAAGTCTCTTCAAGAGAAGATCTTGAGGATTATCCATGCTTTCTGATTTGTTATTCATTTCTAACTCATCCATGTTCATCTCTACTTCATCATTTAGGCTAGCATGGATAGCATTAGTGTTTTCCAGGAGACTGATGTCAAGTCCAGCCAATCCCTGCTATCAACACAAGCTGAGGGATGAAGAGTTGGAAAGCAACCCTGTGGAGAAGGATTTGGGGGTGCAGGTGGGTGAAAAGATCACAGCCCAGAGCCAGCTGTGTCCTGGGCTGATCCCCAACAGCATGGGCAGGGAGGGGGTTCTGCTGTGCTCTGCTGAGACACCACCTGCAGTGCTGGGGCCAGCTCTGGAGTCCACAGCACAGACAGGGACCTGTTGGACTGGGGCCAGAGGAGGCCACAGCAATGCTGGGAGGGCCACAGCAATGCTGTGAGGCCAGGCTGAAAGAATTGGGGTTGTTGAGTCTGGAGAAGAGAAGGCTCCAAGAAGACCTTCTGGTGGCCTTTCAGTACTTGAAGGGGGTCTACAGAAAAGCTGGGGAGAGACTCTGGAGCATGGCCTGTTTTGACTAAAAGAAGGAGTTTTAGACCAAGGAGAAGGAAGAAGGTTTTTACACTGAGGGTGATGAGACCTTGCCCAGAGAGGTAGGAGATGCTACATCCCTGGAACCATTCCAGGTCAGGTTGTTCTGGGGCTCTGAGCAACCCACTCTAGTTGCAGGTGTCCCTGCTGACTGCAGGGAGGCTGGACTAGATGACCTTTAATGGTCCCTTCCAACCCAACCCATTCTGTAGTTCCAAATCACATTTGGGCTGGCTGAAACTTTGCCTGTCTGACCTACACCAGAGAAAATCTGTACCTCCAGCCAGAGGTACAGAGACTGACTAAATACCCACACAGAACAGAACCATAGAATGTTTTGGGTTGAAGGACATGCAGAGCTTAGAGCAGACCTGAAGGTATTCTGCTGGGCCTTCACACCCAAGAGTGGTCATTTTTCAAGTAAGTGAAGCCCAGAGGCTCTGAATTCCCACTCCAAGCACAGCAGCACCGGGAAACACATGTCAGCATTGCCAGGCTTCTCCAACATTTCCCTAAGAGCTTTGCTTCTGGAACAAAAACAAGATGATTATCTGCTGGCATGACAAAAACATTATTCAAATTGTAAAGCAGCAGGGTGGTTCTGCATGCTGCCCTGCCACACACCACCACAAAAGACGTCTCTGCTCCTTCCAAGCCATCAGGTCGAGAGCCAGGAGATCCCCACGCTGTGTGCACGGGGCCTGGGACAAGAGGCTGCCCTTGCCCAGAGTGCTGCTGGAATCCTCACAAACCACTAAAATGCTGCTTTTTTTGCTTGTTATTGTTTGCAAAAAGCAAATCCTGTTCTTCATATTTCTCCTCTTAATCAGCAAGATGTACTTGTTTGAGGGCTTCTGCCTTTTAGACGCTTCTAACAGCATCATGAGGTTAGTAACTGTTCTGCCTGTCCCCTGGGTTTAGCCATGTCTCTTAGGTCACCCTGACACCAGCAGCCAGACCAGAGTTCCTTCCTGCCTTGTTTTCCACAAACCTATTTCAGTGCCCAGGCAGGCTGCTTCTTCCTCCATCACTGCTCCTCCTCCTGTCCCTGGTCAGGGCTTGGTCTGCAGAGTGCACAGCAGAGTCTTTCATGACTGGAATAAGCACAGCTATGAATGGAGCAAGCACGGTGTCCTCCTACAGCCAGTGGGATAATCTCCAGGTCAACACAGGTCCTCCTTTCCCCTTTTTTTTTTCCCTTTTTTTCCCCCCTCTCAATCCCAGCATGGTAGGGGTTGGGAGGGATCTCTGGGAATCACCTAGTCCAACACCCCCCTGATAAAGCAGGGTCACCCCACAGCAGCTTGTCCAGGATCACAATGTCCAGCTGGGTTTGGAATCTCTGCAGTGGAGACTCCACAACCTCTCTGGGCAGCCTGCTCCAGGGCTCCAGCACCCTCACAGCAAAGAAGTTTCTCCTCATAGGTTCCAGATGAAACCCCTGGATCCATGTTGTGCCCATTGCCCCTTTTCCTGTCACTGGGCACCACTGGCAATAGTCTGGCCCCATTCTCTTGCCCCTCACCCTTGCTGAGCACTGAGAGGATCCCCTCTCAGGCTGCTCTTCTCCAGGCTTAACGGCCCCAGGGCTCTCAACCTTTCATCAGAGCACAGATGCTCCAGTCCCCAGATCATCTCTCTGGTCCTTAACTGGACACTCTCCAGTCTGTCCGTGTCTCTTTTGAACTGGGGAACCCAGCACCTGCAAGCTCACAAGGAGAAGGGGATTGTTTCAAATGGTGAAGTCAGGGATGCCCAGCTGGGAGCAAGCAGGACTTCAAGCTAGTTGCAAAGCACGATGAGGCCAGGAACAATTTCCTGGCTGCAGAGCACTCACTGACACGAACCATGACGTAATTTACCAACACAAATTAGCAATCCCAGCCCTCAGCCAGCAGCAGCTTGTGAATGAAGTGTCTGAGATCCCCAGCGTGTGAGCTGAGACACCAGCTCTGAAAACCTAGGCTTGCAGGTGACGGACCCCACACAGTGCAGGGGTTAAAGGAGGATCTGCTTCTCGGTTTGCAAGTTCACCACTGCAGCTGAGCCACCTCACTGCAGCTGTTACCAGTGTTCCCAGAGGAGCCCCAGAGCCGCCCAGTCCATCCCTCTCACACTACCTCTGCTTGCTGCTCTCCCTACCACCTGGTCAGCTACACTGACCCTGTGTGAGCATGCCAGACTGTCCACTATAGAGAACAGACACAGAAGATGACACACATGGATGCACAGAAGACAAGCAAGGACGGTTCAGCACCAGTTTTGGGGAAACCTTCTACAAGTTGCCTTCTGGTCAGAAGATGCCCAGCTCCTTAGACAAGAATTTCTGAGCACAGCCCCAGGAAGACAACCTACCTTCAACAGTTAAATCAGATACATCTGCTGCTCTCTGCAGCCCCAGAGATGGGTCATCATCAATGGGGTGGAGACCAAAGTGAGCTAAACCCTTGGGTTTTAGATCATCAGAACAACCCTAACTCAGAGAGGTGGTGTCAAAACCTCAGGCAGGATATGTGAAAGCAGTGAGCCTGAGGGGGACCTGGTTCCTCCACACAGACAGCACCCCAGCACCGATTGATTCACTGCCCACACCTGAATCAAGGCTTCCTGCCTCGTTACTTAACTCAGATACACAACCCTACAAGCTGCGACACGCTGAGCGCTGTTTTTCAGCCTGGTATGCTGCTGCAGCTCCTCCACCCGCAGCTTAACGTGCTCTTATCAGCCTACCTTGGAGTCTTTTGGACCCCCAGCTTATCAGTTCAGGTCTTAACCCCCACCCCATCTGACCCTACAAGCAGGTAGCATCAGCCAGGGGTTAGTGCAGTTGGCTGTCCAGACACTGGAAGCCCATCTCACATGCAGAGTGTCTCCTGACAGCTGGGACTTCCAGGCTAGGCATCTCCCACTTCCACCACCCCCAGGGCTCAGCCTGAGGAGATATTCAGGCAACACTCCAGAAAAAAACAGAAGGACACAGCCTCAGTGCCCACCAGTAGAAACCATGAACCTACCAGTGCCAAGGAAGGTGGCCGCGAGTCCCAGGTGAGCGCCGCGGAAGCCAGGAAGGATGCCTGCGCCTCCCCTTGTCCAAACAGGCAAAGGCTTGGGGGAGGGAAGGAATTTGACCCCTCTCCAGGCAGAGGAAGGGAAACCAGGGATGTCTTCCCGGAAGGGCCAGAATACAGCCGTGGCTAGGGCTAGGCTGTGGAGCAGGATGTGGAAGTCCTTGCTACGGCAATCAAAAGGTCTCAAGCACTTGGCCGGGGCGCCAGGAATACACCAACACGCCAGACCAGCTCAGGAGCAGCTTCTCACAGCACTGTGGTGGGAACAGTTTTGTTTATTTGTTCCTCAGTGTTAGCCAAGAAGGAAGGAGGTGGTGGTGGTGGTGGTCTGTTCACCCTCACCACAGATGTCCTTTGCTCCCTGCAGCAGCAGAAGGCTTAAAATTGGTGACACCTACATCTCCTGCCCCCTCCTACCAACCCAGGATGTTTGGTTTTCATTTTGCTTTACAAGAAGGACAGCATGGCATGACCTGACTCACACAGGAGAGGCAGAGGTTATGCTCTGCTCTACACTTCTGAAGTTGGACAACTCTTGTTTTCCATCCCAGGTCTAAATTAGTACTAATTATTCCATACAGAATGGAGTTGCTTCAACAGGAAAGAATTAGGACAACAAATTATTGTGGAATAAAGAGGACTCAGTGCCCAAGCAAGGGATCTGTTTGCACATGGCATAAAAAGGGGTTTTTCTCACACATCTTTTGGGGAAGAAGCCATACCCACTCCATTTATTCAAAGCATTTCTAACCTCCATGCCTGCTACAGGAGCCACCAGGACTTCCTACATGCCCAACATGCCAAAACCCAATCCGCACTTGATTGTTTCAACTTCCCTCATCATAACTGCAGCCACCATAAACACGGTGGTACCTGATGTGTAACCACATCAGACACGGGTTTGATGGCCACAGCTCATGGATCTCAAGTCAGAGCAGGGAAGACAGGGAAATGAAGGCAACCCAAAGCAGGCTTTCCCAAGATGAAGACACAAGACTCATATTTAGTTGAAACCAAACAATCCCATCAGAGCCACAACAAGACCTCCACTTCCTGACCTTAAACCAGCTCAACACAGACCTGTGGGACATGCACAGCCCCATCAGCTCCAGCCATACAGAGCATGGTTAGATGAAGGCCTGTGGGACACAGGATCATAGAGTTGTTCTGGTTGGAAAAGACTTTTAAGATCACTGAGTCCAACCTTTCTCCAGTTCTACCAAGTGTGGTGCTAAACCACCTCCATCAGCATTTTTGAAATACCTCCAGGGATGGAGAGCCTGTTCCAGTGTTTGAGAACCCTTTCATTCAAGATGTTTCTTTCAATGTCCAATCTAAACCTCCCTTGGTGCATCTTGAGACCAACTCCTCTCGTCCTTGCTACCAGGAAGAAGAGACCAACACCCACCTGGCTCCAACCTCTCAGGGAGTTGTAGAGAGCCAAGTCTCCCAAGCCATGCAGTGGTCAAGATAGGTGATTTGTGTCCCCCACCATCACCTCCTCCCTGCACAGAGCAGCACCCAACCCTGAGGAGCAGCTGTGCCACAGAACACCTGACACTGCAGGAAAGCCCACCATGGGTCAGTGTGGGAAGCAGCACCACTGTCTCAGGGGTTTCCAGAGCCACCAAGGGGAAACTGAGAGCCTCCTGAAGACACTATTCAGAGGAGAGCATGGCTGGACCAGCTCTGGCCTCATGGCCTGGCAGAGGTGTGTGACAGTGACGGCACGCGCTGAGCCCAGGACACGTTTCCCACGAGCTATGGCTACACCCAAAGCTTCACACAGCGCTGGGTGCTGCAGCTGACAGCACAGCCTGGTGAGCTGTGTCACAGAGAAAGGATCCCCAGTGTTTCTTGTGGCTTTCATGAGAAGGAAGGCCTCGTGATGAAAGCCACTCTACCCGCTCACCAAAGCTGCAGACATCAGGAAGAACAGGATCGGGCCAGCCTCTAGCGATAGCCAGGACCAGCTGCTCCCGAGGAAGAGGCAAGGAGTGACTCTGGGCAGTTGGGGAATCGCCTGCTGCTCGGTAAATCTCCTCCTAAGCCCTTCAGAGAGTGATTAAGCACAACGGCTCATACCCCATCTATTAAATATTAATCCCTCCTAATGTGGCTGCCGGCGTTCCGGTTATCCGGTGCAGATAACCACACACCCCCAGCAGCCCATCCCAAACCACCGAAACACAACGGACAAAACCCAGCAGGGGGCTGCGATCCAGCTTAGAGGAGAGCTGTCAATAGTCTCCTCGGCCTCCAAACCTGCAAGCAAGCCATCTGGACCTCCCCAGGAGCAGGAGGGAAAGAGTTAAGAGCAGGGAGATGAATCAGCCCACTGCTATAAACGTGAACATTTCCTACCTCTCCACTCCAGTGCTTCTTCCTGTCCGCAGGCTTCCGAGATGCTTATGGACCTGGTCACATTCAAATGATCTCCGCCGTGACAGGAAAGCCCTGGGATTTGTTTTCTTTCAAGAGCAAAACGCGAGTTGTGAATGAGACCAGAATGCAGCCACGAGGGCTGACCTCCTTCTCATGTAACAACACCAATAAAGCACCAGCCGGCAGCTTCTGGATCTGCTGAACTACCCCTGACCCTATGGAAGCATACAAGCACCAGTTCCACCTGAAATAATCCCTCCACAGTTCCTGGGGGGGTTGAAGCATCATGCAGCCACCCAAACATAAGGAAAAACTTCTAGGAGGGTGCCGGAGCCCTGGAGCAGGCTGCCCAGAGAGTTTGTGGAGTCTCTTTCTCTGCAGAGATTCCAAACCCACCTGGACATTGTGATCCTGGGCAACCTGCTGTGGGTGACCCTGCTTTTGCAGGGGTGTTGAACTGAATGATCTCCAGAAGTCCCTTCCAACTCCATCACACTGGGATTCTGTCCCTTTCCTGCTGGATCAGAACCCACCGTCCCGCTGCAGACACTGAGGGTTGGAGAAGAGCAGATGTAGGCAAGCAGCGGGTGGAGACAGGGAGAAAGGGAATTCAAACTGCTCTTCCACAAGGATGTTGATGTTGGAATGGAACCAATATCACAGATCCACACAAAGCATCAGCTATTGGCGAGTGACATTTCAGAAGAGCAGAGCTATGTATCCTATTAGCTCGCAAACAATACAGCCACACCAACGCCAGGACACCAGGGCCCTGGAAATGGGGAACTGCTATTTTCAGCACCTCCCAGTACCCCTCCCCACTGCTTCAACAAACTGGTGGTATGAAGACCAGGAAAAAGCCCTGAAGCTTCCCACAGACATCTCCCCCAGCAGGGATGGGAGACGAACATGTGGAAGTGGAATGTGGCAGTGTCCATTTTCTGCCCAGCACAGATGAGTCTCTCTCACAGAGCACCCTCAGGTCCCACCAAAGCTGTGGTCCACACCCCCTAAAAAACATCCTGACTCTTCACTCTGACCACAGCAGAAGTCCCTGGGGGAGCTGGCAGCACCATGACCATCTACAGGGTCCTGTTCCTTGTCATCCAGACGATTTCCCAACCCGTTCCCCAAACGGCAGGAGTTTGCATCTGATCCTTAAATGAAGAGAGACATAAATCCTCCCCGCAAGCCCGGCAGCTCCCTGTGTTGGCTGCAGCCACCTTGTGCACCTCCTCACCACCGGCTGCTGCAGCAGCAGCAGCAGTAGTAGCAGCAACAGGAATTGGCATCAAGAAAGATGAGAAACTCCTGTTGGGGCTGCGGGTTGATTCGCCCCACACCCCTTTTGTTTCTAGAAGTGCTCCTAGAGAAGAGGAAAACCCCTCCACATTTTCAAGGCATCCTGCAGGCCGGCAGCAGCCAGGGGCAGGCAGAGAAGGGCTGACTGAGTTTTGTTTTGTTTGAGCATAATGCTCTATGGAGAGAGTTCTGTGAACAAGCAAAGTAAATTCCTGAGGCTCTCGGCAAGGACCATGCTGCTCCTTGCGAAACTTCCCAGCTGGAACCGAAAAGCCAGAAAACATTTGGTTTTCCCCTCGTCCAACAAACAGGGGCTGGGATTCCTTTCATGACAGTATTTGGATTTTAATGTCAGTCCATATTTAGCAGGAGGGGAATTAAAGAAAAAAAAAAAGCCTCCCTTCCTTCCTGTCACATTTTCCACCCTTGATGACATCCAAGATCAGAAACAAGCAAGCACTGGCCAAAGAGGGAAGACACATCTATGCCAGCTTGAGAGCCCAGAACGTGGCAGAGCCTGGAGTGTGGTGGCAGCCTGTGTGTTCCCACTGGGGGTGTGTGGAGACACGGGGCAAGGAGCTTACAGAGCCCTTGGACCTCACGGTGAGGAGGGGATGCAGCCCTTGGGCTTCACGTTGGGGAGGGGATGCAGTCATGGGATCTCATGATGGAAAGGAGACCTGGCCATTGAGCCTAGCATCAAGTAGGAGACATGGCCCTCGGACCTCATATCTAGGAAGAGACAAATCCCTCGGACCTTGCAATAAAGAGGGAACAGGGCCCTCAGGCCTGGCACCGAGGAGGGGACACAGTCCCCTGGACTTTGCAGCGAGGAGAGAACGCAACTCCTGGATCTGGCATCAAGGAAGAGACACAGCCCTCGGACCTCGTGACGAAGAAGGGACACAGCCCTCGGAGCTGCTGTCGAGGAGGAACGTCCCATCACAGGCTCCAGCTCGGAGCAAGGGAAAGCGCAGGGCCCGAGGCAGCCCAGTAGCCCACAGGACTGGTGTACCGCTCCCCAAAACAGCCCCACACCGCCGGCACAGGCCCAGGGCCAGCACCTGCATGGCCGGACGGCCGCTCACCCATGGGGCGACCCCAGTAGGGTGCTCTGCTTGAGGGGTGCTGGAGGAGGGTCCCCAGCTCCGACCCCAGAGGTGTGGGGCATGTGAACTTCCACAGGTGGGCCGTGCGAAACCCCACGTGTCTCACCCGTGACAAATTCATTATCATCATTAATAAAAAAGCATAATAAAGCTCACTGGGGGACACACGGGACCCGAGCCGGGCCCCACGCGTGGGTGACGCCCGGAGAGGCCCCACCCCTCCGCAACACCCCCGTCCCCGTTCCCCTCTCCAAAGCCGGGGCGGTCGCTCACCTGCAGCACCGGGCGCGGGCCCCGCTCCTCGTCCCTCGCTGGCTCTCGCCGCCGCCGCCCCGGTACGAGGCCGCGACCATGGAAGCCGCGCCGGGGAGGGCGCGGGGGTCGGGGGCTTGGGGTCGGGGGGTGGGGGGAAAAAGAAGGGGAGGAGGAAGGGGAAGGGGAGGGGGGAGACCCCGCCGCCGCTGCCCTCAGAGCCCTGCCGCGGGGCTGCCGGCCCTGAGGCGCCCGGGCGCCGCTCCCGCCGTGGCCGCCATGGTGCGGCTCGGTGCAGGGCGCGCGCGGCTGACAGGGGCGGGAGGGCGAGGGTGGGGCGGGGCCGGGGCGGGGCCACAGGGGATGCCCCGCCCCGATAGGTGCCGGGGACGCTGCCGTGCTGGTGCTGCCTCCTTGCGGCCAGGGGTGCCCTGCCCCGCTGCCATCATCAGCCTTGGAGAGGAGGGGACGAGAGGGAGGGTACTTCCCTCCTCCTTACAGCGTCTGCCAGTCACCGCCACAGGCGTGAGCGGCGGCCAATCAGCAATAGCGGCGTGTCGGAGGTGGGCGGGCTCGAAGCGCTGACGGCGGCGGGAGAAGGTACCGGGGCTGTGGAGCGGTGGGGCACCGGGGTGCGGCAGACAGCGAGCTCCGGAGGTGCATCAACGTTAGAGACAGGCACAGAGCCTTCCGGAGAGCCGCGGGGTCCGGAGAGCGGGGCAGGCAGGGCCCGGGCGGGGGGAACAGGCAGGGCTCGGCCCTGCCGGGGGGAACAGGCAGGGCCCAGCCGTCCCCACCCCCGGGCAGCCGTTCTCCGCGGGGAGCTGCTACGTTGCTTTTCCTTCCGTCGTCCTGTTCCAGCAGCGTCGCCCAGGGCCTCCGGCAGGTTCTCCGTGGCCTAGCGTGACCCTGTGCTAAGGTTTGCGCGAAAACCCCGGTAATCACAGTAAATAAATGTTGGACAACCGCCGGAGGCAGTGGGGTTGTGAAAGCGGAATCGATTGGTGAACTTCAGCCGGGGAGGTTTTTTTCTTGGCTTGTTTTCCGGTCGGGATTTCCCCTTGCGGCTGTCGCCGCTGTGGCGTGGTTGGGTGTTCATGCTGACGAGCCAGGTTCCTATGGAGGAGCCCAAGCTTGTGTAGAAGAGCCCGAGCTGCTATAGAAGAGCCAAGCTCCTAGAGAAAAGCGGCTAAGGGAACTGGAGTTGCTTAGCCTGGATGAAAGGAGGCTGAGGGGAGGCTTTCTGGCTCTCTACAACTTCCTGAAAGGAGGTTAGAGCCAGGTGCGTGATGGTCTCCCAAGGAAGGAATGATGAGACATGGGGAAATGGCCTCAAGTTTGGCCAGGGAAGTTTATGTTCGATCTTAGATGAAAGTTTTTCCTTGAAAGGGTTCTTAGACCGGAACAGGCTCCTAAGGGAGGTGGTTGAATCCCCTCCGTGGAGGTGTTCAGAATTCTGGAGACAGAGCTGTGGTGCTGAGGGACACAACTTAGCACCACACTTCCTAGAGTTAAGAGAGTGGTTGCACTTGATGATCGTAGGGGTCTTTTCCAACCCAAAGGATTTTATGCAAGCCAAGCATTCGCAGCAGCTCTCCGCTGACGTTCTGTCCCTCTCTGGGCAGGTGTGGAGCCAGGATGGGGTTTGCTGAAGACAAAGTGTACGACTACATTTTGAAAAACTTGAGGAATTTCAGGAACATCCGGGTGGCGTCGCTGGCCGATTCCCTGAGCTGCCTGACCGACGCCGACAGGGTAATGCGCTGCTTCCCCCGTCCTGCCAGGCTCCTTCCCCACCATACAGCCCAAGCACTGTATAGCTTGCCTTATGTCCGAGCCAGACCTTCTCTTAGACGCCCTGTGTGTTCTGTTGAGGATGAACTTACAGCTCAGACAATGTACAGCTGCCTAATGTTGAAGCCAGAGCCTCTGTAGATCCCCTGTGTATTTTATGTGCAGTGAACATCACTTCAAACTACAGCTCAGGCAACATACAGCTGCTTTACTTCTATGCCAGATCATTTCTTAGATGCTCTGTTCTATTAGGGTTAACTTCCTTCACCATACAGCTCAGGCAATGTACAGCTGCCTTATGTTGAAGCCAGAGGCTGTTTTAGATCCTCTGTGTGTTTTATATGCAATGAAGTTCACCTCCATGTGGAATTCAGGCAATAGATAGCTGCTTTACTTGTAAGCCAGACCATCTCTTACATGCCTTCTGTGTTCTCTTTAGGAGGAACTTCAGCATATAGCTAGGCAATATATAGCTGCCTTAGATTGAAGCCAGAGCCTCTTTTAGATCTGCTGTATGTTTCCTACAGGGGGCCTGTTCCTCACTATATGCTCAGGCAGCATATACCTGCTTTATGTTGAAGCCAGAGCCTCTCTTAGATCCTCTGTGTGTTTTATGTAGGATGAACTCTTCAATGTATAGCTCAGGCAACGTGTAGCTGCTTTACCTCTAAGCCAGACCATCTCCTAGATGCCTTCTGTGTTCTGTTCAGGATGAATTTCCCATCACCCTGTAGCTCAGGCAACGCGTAGGTGCTGTAGGTTGAAACCCGAGCCTCTCAGAGCTGCTGTGTTCTCTGTAGGATGAGCTTCACTCCCGGGAGGAGACACGGGGCAGCCAGGCCACCGTCTATAGGTTCTACCAGCACCTGAAGTGCCGGCAGGGCTGGGTCCCTGACCTCATCGATGCGCTGCGCCACAACAACGCAGGACACCTGGCCGACGAGCTGCAGCGTGTCTACGACTCCTGGCAAGTCCGTACGTGGCCTCCTCCACCTTGAGTGCTGTCCCACGGGTGTCTGGTGGAGATGGGAACCAGACCCACATCTGGTGTCTGCTCAGCAGCTGGCCTCTCTCCCTGCCCTGGTATCCCAAGGGTGCCTGTGACTGTCCCCAGAGTTGTCCCTCACCCTGGTGATGTGCCCAGAGGTGCCAGGTCCTTGTTTGAAGGTGCTGGTGTTGGCAGTGGGCTGGCTTTGTTGCTTGGGGGAGATGGAAAGGTGGATTTGGCAGTGCTGCAGGCTTGGCTGATGTGACACAGCAGGAGCAGGGAAAGGTGAGGGGCTGCCTCTGCCCCACACATCCTCTCTCTCCTTGTTTTTTTTTTCTCCAAGGTACTCAGTCACAAACCAACTCAGCTCCTCCAGGTGCGCCGGCTCCTGCTGCTGCTCCCTTCCCTCCTGCAGCCAGCGGTGCCCATCCTGCTGCCTCCACCCGTGCCCAGACCCCAACCCCGGAGCCTGTCCCAGTTCCCAGTGCGCCCTTGGCAGAGCAGCTGTGCCAAGACCTGCCCAGGGTTGCCACCACTGACCAGGACACCAGGACCCCAGTGCAGGAGTCGGTGAGTGGGGCATGCATCAGACAGGGACACAAAGGTCCCTTTTGAACCAGAGTGGGATGTAGGGAGCCTGTGGTAGGGCTGGGTGTGTTAAGGGATCCCTGACCCCCTCCAAGCAGCCTCTTGTGGTTTAGCTGTATGATCTGCCAGTGTTGGGTTAATGGTTGGACTTGATGATCTTTAAGATCTCTTCCAAGCAAAATGATTCTGTGACTATGATTCCATACTTGTGTCTGGCATCCTATAGCCTACACACAATCCTGTAACTGCTTCCCTGCCACAGACAGGCATGTAGGGTCTGCTCTAGTAGTCTGGGCTCCCTGGTACAGCAGCTTAACACAGTTGCATTGTACAACTCCCTGAAAGGAGTCTGGAGCCAGGTGGGACTCGTTCTTGCCTATCAAGTAACAAGCAATAAAACAAGACAAGTTGCAGCAGGGGAGGTTTAGGTTGGACGTTAGAAGAAACTTTTTCACTGAGGGGGTTCTCAGGTACTCAAACACTGGCACAGGCTCCCCAGGAATGTGGCTGAATCACCATCTCTAGAGGCGTTTCAAAGAGGCAAAGATGCGGTGCTGAGGGACATGGTTTAGCAGCAGCCTCGGTAGAGTTAGGGAATGGTTGAACTTGATGATCTTGAAGATCTTTTCCAACTGAACTAATTCTGTGGTTTCCTTCCAGCTCTCCAAAGCCCTCCCAGAGCAAGAGAGTCTCCAACCACCTCTGCCAGGCAGCGCTGTCTGTGATGGAATGAGCAACGGGAGCAGCAGAGAGGAGCATCTCCTGCGACCCACTGAGGCCACCCCTGGGGCAGCCAGCACGGATGTGGCATCGGCTGTGCCCCCCGAGCAGGGCCAGGCCTGGCTGAGCCGCCGGCAGCAGCCGGTGTGTGTGGACAACGGCTGCTTCGGCAACGCCAACCACCTGCAGCGCGGCGCGCCGGGCCTGGGGCTGCCAGCCAGGCAGCCAGGCACGGCCCCCCGCCCCCGCCACCCGTCAACGAGCCCCAGGAGGACTTGTACCTCTCCACCGAGTCACCCCCGAGGCTGGAGGGAGATGCTCACGGTGGAGGGCTGCAGCCCTCAGACTCCACAGAGAAAAAGCAAGCTGTGCCCAGCTGTGAGCCCCCAGGGAGCTTCGTGGATGTGCGCAGCCCCCTCCTCATCCAGCAGCAGTTCGATGCGGAGCAGAAACAGGGCAGGATGCTGCAAGAAGATGGAGGAGATACAGGTGGGTTTCCTCTCCACTGTGCTGACAGGCAGCAGGGTTGAATGTCCAGCCTAGTGCCCATCCTGTTTGGCAATGAGGATGGATAGTGTCAGAGAAGGTGCTGGTTGTGGGTCGGGCCCTGCCAGGAGGCGATGAGAACCCTCCCAGAGAATGGTGGTAGCTGTGGCTGCTGACAGGGAACAGCCCAGTGTTGTCTGCCTTCATGGCCCATGGAGATCTGGAGAAGAGCTCTCGTGTCACCCATCTGCTGGACTGCAGGGGCCTTCTCCAGGGAAGGAGTAGGTCAGGTTGTGCAGAAATCCAGCCTGGCTGCCTGTTTTCCTTTGTTTTCCCCTGGTTTTGTTGTTGGCTCGCTGTGCTTTGGCATAATGTCCTGACCAAGACTTGGCCAAGGTACTTAGTTCATCCCTGATATAATCCCCCACCAAGTCAAATGCCTCTGCACCCCCTTTTCATCAGCCTGGGGTCACTCTGCTCTGCAAGGGAGGAATATATTGGGGGTGCTGGCTGGGATGGTGCCATCTGCTTTACGTGCACCTAGGAGGAAAACTCAAGTGCCAGAGCAGAGCCAGGGCCACGACCAGCACCCGGTATTGCTGAGTCCTTTCCCTGACTTCCACAGCTCTGGGAGTGTCCTGCTGTGGCATCCCTGGGGAGAATCAGAGCTCTTGGAGGTCTCCTGATGAACACAATGTCTTTTGTTTTATTCCCAGCAGACACACGGATAGAAACAGCCACCCCAGTTGCTACCCATGTGCCTACAGACACTTCTCCATCTCACACCACTCCCCTGAATCTTGCACGAGAAGACAAGCCACCTGTGGGGGAGATGGCCAGCAGCACCCACTCTCCAGCAAAGGATAAAGTAGGTGACCTTTCCCTCTGCCACTTGCATTTCATTCAGGTCCTTGTGAACTCCCCCTGAGCAGATTTGCTGCTGCAGTGTCAGATTTTGACCTGGTGGTGAGTTTATTCAGAGCTTTTTTCATGTGTTCATGCCCCCATCTGGATGCTGTACTTTGGAGCATGAGAGAAGAGAGCCAAGGTTTGTCAGGCTTTGACTCCCCTCCAGTCAGTCTCCTGGCTTCCAGGTGTCTCTTTCCACCCCTCTCCTTGTTGCTTGTCTCCACTTCCATGCTTCGTGATTCTCGCCTAGAGTGCCAAAACTTCCCTGCCCCTGTGAGGGTCCCAGCCCTGGGAGTTACCTGTGACCCAGACTTGCTGTTAGTGGTGCTTGAGTGCTGAGGTGGGCTTGCCATGCCTAAGACCAGGCCAGATGGATGCTTCCAGTGGTACCCAGCCTCTCTCATTGTCTCCCAAAGGTGCACCCAGCCTTGGTGGACCCTCTCCCACATGTTTCAGGAAGCTTGGAAGTCCCATCTGGGAGGATGGCATCCCGGGTGAGCTCTGGCACACGTGTCTGCAGCAATGTGGAGGATGATGAGCTCAGCAGGCCAGGTACCCTCATCTCTATATCGAGCTTCAGCCTCAGCAGTGACCCACTCTTTATGAGCACAGATAACTCCAGGTCAGGAGAAGTATTCTCCAGGGTCTCCTCAAGATGTCCAGCTCCAGCACCTCATGCAGACCCCAGGGGAGAGGAGGCAGCTGGAGCAAGCAGAGATTCCTGTCCACCTCTGAGCTGGGACAGCACCTCCCTGAGTATCTATGAGAACCACTACCCCAGCATCCAGCTCAGGGAAGACAACAATGTCCAGGATGGAGCAAATCCCCTTGGAAACCCTCCAGTTTTGGACTCCAGCAAAGGCTGTGAGGCTGTGAACAGCTTGCCAGAGGCCAGAGTGTCCCCTGGGGACAGCAGCAGACCATCCCTGCCCTACATCCTTCCAGCTGTGGGCGTTGCTCTGATCTCAGCCTTTCTGGTGTACAATCGACTGCAGAAATAGCCCTGCAGGGGGTGGCACTGTCACTTGGCCCAGGTGATGCCTCTTTGCAGCAGGAATTTGGCCAACATGTTTAAAGCCTGGAGAGCAGCAGCTGCGGGGAGATGGTAGGGCTGGTGTTAAATCTCTTTCTGGAAGGTTTTTTTGTGTGATGCTGTTGGGTTTGGGTCTGGTCCTACCTTGCTTCCCAACCATCTTATCTGTAGCCTCCTTTTACAGCCATAGAGAGGGTCTTGCTCAGGGAGTGACATCTGGAGTCCAAAAAGAAAGTTCTTGTGATTGTCCACATCTTTCAGGAAGCCCCAGGGAAATGTCCTGGTGGTCTAAGGGCTGACCCCTGAACTGTGCAGCAAGGAGAAGTTTTGCAGACACCCTGTAAAAGTGGACCTGATATTATTGGCTCTGTCTGCTCTTCTTGGCTTGAAAACTTGCTTGAGGGTCTGTGGAGCACCCTTCACTAGGTGCCTCATGTTGAATTTGCCCTGGTGGCTCTGGTTCTGCTGCTGGGACCTTGGCTTGTTGCTACTACTCCTTTCCCCTTGGTGCTGGGTGTGTGGGCAGGACCCCGGTGCACCAAGTCACCTTCTGCTCACTGGTGGTAAGGGACATCCCAGTGAAGAGAACCAGAGGCCAGATCAGGTGTGAGCTGTTTCTTTTCCGGTCAGCTGCCATCCTGAGGGCCAGGGATGGGCTCTGGTATTGCTTCCTGAAGCACTGATGCCCTGTGGATGCAGCTGAGGGTCAGGAAAGAGTCACATCTAACAAGTTTCCTCAAGGATCAACCCCATTTCACCCCCTTCCAGCCAGGGAAAGTGAGATTATGCTTTCAGAGGAACCTTTCACACGGTGCCAGCGCTAAGCAGACTTGGTCCCACGCAGGATTGTTTGGTAGCTGTGGTCTTGAGGCTGTGTTTTTAGAGCCTGGCTGGCCAGGTGAATGTTTCTGCTGGGCTTTTCCTGACACCTGGTGCTATGGAAGTATAGGAAACTTCCATCCAGGTGGGGACACATAGTGTTGACTGTGAGCTGCAGGAGGCTGTACCCAGTGGTTGAGATGCTGGAGTTATCCTGAGGGTCCCATTCAAAATTGTCATTTCCCTGCTATCCTCAGGGCTTAGCTTGGAGTATGAGGGGATTGGGCTGCAAGACTTCTAAGATCAAATCCTCAAACCCAAGGAAATATTCCCAACTTCTCCCTGCACAGGGCAGCTTTCAGGAGGAGAAGCAGCTCCACTCAATAAAAAAAGAGATCACAAAATGATCCAAAGGCTGGAAGCCCTCTGCTGTGAGGCCAGGCTGAGAGAGTTGGGGTTGTTGAGCCTGGAGAAAAGAAGGCTCCAGGGAGACCTCCTGATGGCCTTTCAGTACTTAAAGGGCTGATCAGAGAGCTGGGGACTTTTTCTCAGGGCCTGTTGTAACAGGACAAGGGGTGATGGTTTGAAACTGAAAGAGGGAGACTTAGGCCTCTTCTCTGCTTTACTGTGTCCAGTAACTTATTCCTCAGGTATTCCTGCCACCACCTTCCTGCTGGCAGGGGAGAAGGAGGGAGATGAGCTCCCCAGATCCTGGCTGTCATGCCCAGAACTCAGCCTGCAGTGGGAAGGCTCCATCAGAGGCTGCATCTCCCTCCTAAAACTTTCCCTCTGTCCCAGAAATGTAAGAAGTGCCTCCCTTAAGTGATAAGGACAACAATTATCTGCAGTAGTGAAGTAGGGCTGTACTCTGGTGAACTGGAGATGTTCCCAATGCTTCATCCACTGTAAGGACATGTCCTTCACACATTCAACTCCCTCTGCTGAAGGAGGGGAAACAGGGGCTGTTCTTCCCATCTGACTTGTGGTGACTTGTCCAAAACCAGGCAGGGAGAAGGACCACTCCCAGTGAGCTGATTTTCTTCCTCAGCTTTCCTCACTTTGTCAGTGAGGGCTTTGTACAGAGCCATCACCTCTCCATGAAAGCTGCACTTTTCAGCACTCAGAACTGCTCTTTATTTGCAGAGGGCGAGGACATCTCCCCAAACCCATTCACCTTGTGAAAAGGCTCATGATTACCTCTCAGTATTTACCAAAATCATGGAATCACAGAATTGTTTGGGTTGGAAAAGCCCTCTAAGATCATCTAGTCCAACCATCAACCCAACACCGCCGTGACCATTCAAACACATCCCCAAGAGCTCTGTCCACACATTTCTTGAATGTCTCCAGAGATGGTGCCTCCACCACCTCCCTGGGCAGCCTGTTCCAATGTCTTGCAGGAAGGATTTTTCCTAGTGTCCAACCTAAACCTCCCCTGGCACAATTTCAGGCCCTTGTCTCTCATTCTATCACCTGAAAGCAGAGTGCTGTTCCTGTGTGACTAGGCTGCAGAATCTGTCCCAGATTCATTAGAGATGGGGATGTGTGCATTCCCCACATGCTTTCTGTGTGATTTGAGGACATCCACGAGCTCCCAGACCAGCAGCCTCCCTTCCAAGACCTTCTCTGATGTTTCACTTGCCTGCCACACTCTCCTCTTGCTTTTTAGCCACATTTGTGCACTTTGCCTTTTCTCTGGTGACACAGCTGGTTGCTGCCACCTCAGACCGGATCAAAGCACATGTTCTACTTTTTGGTGTTCTCACAGCTCTGATGTAGCACTTTAAAAGTGTCACCAGCAGATGAGCCATGCCCTGCACATCTGTTAAAGAAAAAAAAGCCTTTTACTAACTGAATAATAAACCTATGGGCAACTGGTGAGGGTGCTGTGTGTGTTTGTACCATGAGGGGTTGGATCATGGCTTCTGGAGGCTTCTCTGGAGCAAGCTGTCTTGTGGAAGATGGAGAATTAAATCACTAAATGTATCTGCTCAGGGAGCAGACACTGCACAGGAGGATCCCAGCAGCCCTCCTCTGCTGCTTTTGGGGTGGGTTCCTACACTTTGGGTTTCCTGTTGCAGGAGCCTTTAGAGAAGCCCTTCTTCTGCCATCGATGATTTCAAGCAGCTCCATCTCTGGCAGCTGGACAGCGGGTCCTGGGAACGCCAAACAGCAGGTTCAGGATGAAGATGGTTCTTGAGGTAGCATGTAGCTCAGCTGCAGAAGTCCTTCCTCAGGATGCTTTGGTTGCTCAAGAGGAACTGGGTCTGTTCTGGGCTGAGAAGTGCACCAAAGGCTTTGAAACAGAGCTCTAAGCTGCAAATCAGTACAAGCTGGAAGCGCATTTGGGTCACAAGTAGCTGTGGTAGAAAGCTGGGAGGGAAGGGAAGAGGTAAACAGGTGGAGACCATGAGCAGATGTTTCCTGAGGTGGACAATAGGCACCAAGTCCAGGATGCTGCTGCCACTTCTGTGTGGTGCAGATCCTCTGGCTGAATCAGAGCTGCACAGAAGAGAGAGCTGTGTGGTCTTGGCCACTCTGGGTTCAGCTCTGGTGTACAGGCATCAGTGACAGTTGCTTCCCAGGTACTGCTCCCTGTGGGTTGAACAGCTTTTCACACATTTCTTTCTGCTGTCTGTTCCTCGGCAGGAGGAAAACCTGCCCAAAGCCAGAGCCCTGCCCCAACCTGCCCTCCAGTCTGAGGAACACCGATGCTGTTTCGTGGGGTCAGCGCTGTTAATGTGGGCAGGGGCTGAGGGGTTTAGGCCCAAGACCCACAGGCCCCAGTCGTGGCAGTGCCACCGAAGGCGGGCCAGGGTCGAGGTCCGCAGTGACGAGGAGAGGGCGGCCTCGCTATCTGCATATGCAAAGCGTATGCAAAGAACCTTCCCCCCGCCCCATCCGAGCCCGGCTTACTGCGGTCTTCCTTTCGGCCCCCTCCTGCGTTGCCGTAGTTACCCGGCCTGTCAATCAGCCTGCCTTCTCCCGCCCGTCACTGGGTAGCCGCCGTGTCATTCTCTCCCCTAAAGAACTCCATAGGCCATCGCTGCAAGGCATGGGCCCGCCCCCGCGGGCCGCTTATTGCCCGCCCTGTCCTGAACTCTCGCATTCGACTGGGCAGCCGCTCTTGTCACTCTCCGCAGCAGAGCGCGGAGGAGGGGCTTAACGGTCTGCGGACGTCCAGTCCCTGCCTGCTGTTGGCCAAGCCGCCTGTCGTTCCGTACGGCGGAGAGCAGGGATTGGCAGTTCCTTCACAGGCTGTCCCGCCCCGGCGCAGGGGGCCGTTAGGAGCAGGCGCGCTGGCGGTGGTGTCTGCGGCGGCGGCTGAGGAGCGCGGCACGGTGCGGCGGTGCGGGCGGCCCATGGGGTCGGGCCGCCCTGCGGATGGAGCCGCTGCGCAATGGCAGCGGCGCGGAGGAAAAGCCGCGGCGGTGGGGCGGGTGTGCGGGTACGGCCGAGGCCGGAGCCCAGAGACCACGGAGCAGTGGCGCCGCGGGGGTTGACAGCGCGGCAGGGCCGCAGCCCCGCGAACGAGGCGGCTCCGTCAGCCACCAGCGCCGGGACTCGGTCCGCAAGAACCGCCCGCGTGAGTGCGGCAGGAACGGGAACGGAAGGGGAGCGGGGAAGGGGGCGCGGCGGGGTCTGCGGTGGGGGCGGGCCTTGGGGAGGGGCGGGGCGATGGGATAGATTGGGACGGGGCACGGGGCGGGGTCACGAGGGGTGGGGTCACGAGGGGTGGGGCTGGGCGAGGTGGGCTCTCTAATGGGGGGAATGGGGACACTGGGATAGCACAGGGAGGGCGTGGTGATGGGCCCAGCGTGGCCGGTGTGGGGACATCCTCGTGGGGTGATGGCATGAGTCTAGCGTGGCCAGTCTGGGGACATCACAGTGGGGTGACGGCATGGGCCCATCCTGGCCAGTTTGGGGATGTAGTGCAGGGGGTGATGGGCTCAGTATGTCAGGTTTGAAGACATGGTGGGATAGTGGCGTGGGCTCAGAATGTTAGGATGCACAAGATGACAAGCTACAAGAGCTGTGTGAAGCTGAAGGTGAGATGGTGCCTGGGCTGATGGGGCTGTGGTGGGTGCTGAGTACCCCAACTTGGGGACCTTCGACTGGAGGATGTGGGAAGGTCACTGGCGAGGACACAGTTCGACAGACAGAAGGGGTTCAGCTATAGCCGGGAGTGAAGGAGGGCTGTGTGGCTGGGCACTGTTGGAAGAAAACGAGGGAGCAAAGAGAACGGTGTAAGTGTGGGGAGGGGAGAGCCATGCCACTTTGGCGGACTGTGGGAGCAGCCTGACCCAGGCTCCAATAAGCAAAATACCGTCCCCTGAGCCAGGCTCCCAGCCACCACGTCAGGAGCAGGTTAAGTGCAAAATGGATGGCAGCCTTTATCTTGGCAGCCGCAGGGGCTGCTGCTCAGGTGACTGTGGCTGAGGACTTGCTTCAGCCATGTTTGAAGTGCAGCTGAGGGATTATTTCTTCATTTATGCTGGAGCCCTTTCCTTGAGCCATCCCCTGACAATGGAACAGCATCAGTGTGGTCCCCATTACCGGCCCAGGCTGGCAGCAGAGACCAGGATTTCCTGGGGCTCGTAGCAGGACTCAGCCTGTTGGCTGATGGTGCCGAGACATCACTGCCGCCATATGAATGGCATTTTCAGTAGTGCTCTTTCTCTTTTTCCGGTAGCTGGGAAAAGGGAAGCTTCTCTTTTGCCTTTAGTCTGGAAAAAGAGGAACTACACCTTAAAAGCCTTCCAGAGATTTTATTAGCCTGGATGCTTCTTGCATCCAGCCATTCCAGGGGAGCACAGCTCAGCGATGCTCACGCAGCCGCCATGCAGCTGTGCCGACCTGCATCCCTTCACATCTCCCTTTCGTTTCCAGACCATGCTGGATTAGAGGAGCCATCCTGCACCAGGAAATGATTAGCAATTCAAAGATAAATAATGGAGGTAATTGTGGGGTACCCTGCTTACCCCAGAATTGATAGGAAGAAAGAGCTCTTCCGTAGAAGGCTGTAATGACACCAGCAGTGGTGAGCATCCTGTGATTTAGATGCGGCAAAACAGACTCTGCATGCAAAAATCCCTTTCCATGGCTGCCCTTCTAAGAACTTCAGCAAAACCTACCAGTGGGAGCTGTGGGGCTGTTAATTAGAGACCTGCTGGTTCATAGGGTGCAGCCAGCTGGAGGGGAACGTACATCTCTGGTATGAAAATGAGGGTGGACTTGGAGCTGTGCATGAGGTGATGAGAACTCTTCTGCCTTGCTCGGGGGCAGTTTCTGTGTCTCCTGTGAAAAATGCAGACTGAGGTTGGCTGCTGAGGTTTTTCTGGTGAAGGTCGTGGTGAAGTTAAAGGCAGAAACTGGTGTGGGATGCTTTTGGGAAAATAAATGTTCTGGCAGCTTCTGAGACAGGATTGGGATCCAGGCTGGAAGGTCGGTGGAACGTGATTCAGGATCGTTTCCTACAACGATTCTTGCGGTAATTGGAAGAGCAATGTGGGGGAGCAAGCTTTGTCCCCTGACAGGGACAATGCCTGATGTCAGGCTAAATTACATTGGGAAGTTAAAATGCTGGATCCCACCTCAAGATTCAAGCTAGCCCCAGTGAAAGCAGGCTGCTTAATGGGCGGCTGATCAAAAATGCCCTAATTTAGCTCCCACTTGTCTGCTGCTGGAATGTGGCAAATGTGCTCGGTGACCTTGAAGCTTGTCCTGCAGCCTGTGCTGGCAGATGCCCTGGCAGATGAGCCCTGCTTCCCCAGGAATGAAAGGATTTCAGTGGGCTGCAGCTCCAGCTCGTGATCTTCCTTCCTCCCGAGCTGCCGCTCTGCGCCAGCAATGTGCAGCGAGGGCTGATTCACTGCGGGGATCAGGGAAGGGCTGAGACTGAGGGGAATTAGATGGGGTAGGTCTGAAATAACCCAACCTGCAGCAGTGCTGCTGACATCTGAGCTACATCTTGGGCTGTTAGATGCTGCTCGGTCTGCTTCACCGCAGCTGAAGAGCTTTGTGGCAGATGCCATGATTTTCGGTATGCCACAGGTAAAAGAAGGAGAAGTCAAGGACACTGCTGCCCTTGGAAGGCAGTGAGAAGTGTCCTTGAAAATGTCGTGAAGCAGAGATCTGTTGGGAGTTCTGAGCTGCTTTGGGGAGTGTGGTGCTGGTGGGATGTGAAGGGGGCTTGCTGGGATTATTAGTAGAGGCAGAAATGGCAATACTGAGAAAGGTCTGTCAGCTCCAGGGGCAACACAGAAGAATCCCTTTTTGATAATGAATTATCAGCACCATTAATGAAATCTACACTTAGAAACTGGACTGGAAATACCCCACATCAGTAAAGAGGTCATTCATGCTACGTTTAAGGTACCTTGCTGTGGGCAGGGTTAAGTGCCAGGCATCATGAATAGGGGAGTATTTTATTGTAATGAATCTTTTTTGTGCTAAGAGAAACAGGTCAGCAGTCCAGTTCATCAGCTTCCCCCTTTTTCCCTTTCCCTCCGCTTTCTTCTGTGCTGCTGCACTGCTCTCTGCCCCTTCCTGCAAACCTGCTTTCCTGGGCAGAGAGGAGTTTAGGCTATTTGCCCAACTGTGCTGCTCCTTTCTGCAGCCTGATTGTTAGTTCTCTGGAAGCAAAAAAACCTTGTTTTGATGCTCTGACCAGGCATCCTCCATGATGCTCCACTGCTGGATAAAAGGGGAGAACAGGTAAGTTGCATAAAGTGTAGTTGCATTGCAGGGTGTTCATGAGTTGCAGTTAATTCTATGCCTAAAGCTTCCAGCAGAACATCCTGCAAGTACTTTCTGACAGTGCATGCATCTCTGGTTTGAAAACCCCCAAACATGTCCTCACCCATTCTTTAATCCTTTATTTGGACTTCCTCAGGGGTCTGTGCTGGGTCCAGTGCTGTTTAACACCTTTGTCAGTGATATGGGCAGTAAGACTGAGTGCACCCTCTGCAAGGCTGCAGATGACACCAAGTGTGGTGCCATGGACTCATTTGAGGGCAGGGATGGCATTCAGAAGCATCTGTCAGGCTTCAAAAGTGAGCCAGTGCTTGAGGTTCAACAAGTCACAGTGCAAGGTCCTGCATCTGGGTTGGGCCAGCCCACAGCACAAATCCTGGCTGGGTGCAGAGTGGGTTGAGATCAGCCCTGAAGACAAAGCCTTGGGGGTGTTGGTCGATGAGAAGCTCCCCATGAGCCAGCAGTGCCCTCATGCAGCCCAACAGGCAGCTGTGTGCTGGGCTGCAGCCAGAGGAGTGTGAGCAGCAGGGCAAGAGAGGGGATTCTGCCCCTTGACTCTGCTCTGCTGAGACCCCACCTTGAATTCTGCCTCCAGTTCTGGTGTCCTCAGCATAAGGACCCAGAGCTGCTGGAGGAAGTCCAGAAGAAGCCCACAAAGATGATCCAAGGGCTGGATCACCTCTGCTGTGAGGACAGGCTGAGGGAGCTGGGGTGGTTCAGCCTGGAGAAGAGAAGGTTTGGGGGACACACCTTAGAGCTGTCTTCCAATGCCTGAAGGGACCCTACAGGCAGGCTGTAGAGGGACTTTTCCTGAGGGTGTCTAGAGACAGGACAAGGGTATATGGTTTGTAGCACCTGGAGAGTAGGTTTAGACTGGATCCTAGGAAGAAGTTCCTGAGTATGAGGGTGGTGAGACTGTGGAATAGGTTGCCCAGAGAGGTGGATGCCCCCTTCCCTGGAGATGCTCAAGGCCAGATTGGATGAGACCTTAAGCAACCAAGCCTAGTTGAAAGGCATCCCTACCCATGGCAGGGAGGTTGGAGTAATGATCTCGGAGGTTCCTTCCAACCTGAGCCATTCATTGACTCTTTGATCTGGTGGTGATTTTATTGTGGTGGTTTTAGGCCATGCCTTTAAAATTTAGTTACAGATTTTGAGCAGAAAAATATAAATAAATCACTATTGGCTGTAAAAAGGAAAACCAAAGATTATTCTAAACAAATTCATTGGAGAAATAGCTGCCATAAAACAAGCTGTACCTAAACAATTCTTTCTCTTTTTCCTGATGTCTGCTGTTTGCATTCCATTGCAGAGTGTAGTTTTTGCTTGTAAATACAGCTTCCATTTGCTTCTGAGTTGATCTGGCAAAGTTAATGCTGGGGGGGGGGGAACTTCAACCCACCACACTTTTTTTTTTTTTTAAGGTGTTGGTGTCTCAGGATCACACAAAGGCAGAACACAGCCATTGCTTTACATTCTGGACCATTACCTGGACCTGAGCAAGGCCTTTGACACTGTCCCGCACCACATCCTGGTCTCCAAGCTGGTGACACATGGGTTTGATGGGTGGAGCACTGGATGGCTACAGAACTGGCTTGATGGCTGCACCCAAAGAGTGGCTGTCAATGGGTCCATGGCCCAGTGGAGGCCAGTGACAAGCGGAGTCCCTCAGGGATCAGTCCTGGGACCAGGCTTGTTCAACATCTTTGTGGGTGCCATGGACAGTGGCATCGAGTGCACCCTCAGCAAGGTTGCTGATGACACCAAGCTGTGTGGTGCAGCAGACATGCTGGAGGGAAGGGATGCCATCCAGAGGGACCTGGACAGGCTGGAGAGGTGGGCACAAGCCAACCTCAGGAGCTTCAACAAGACCAAGTGCAGGGTCCTGTATCTGGGTCGAGGCAATCCCAGGCACAAATCCAGGCTGGGCAGGGACTGGCTGGAGAGCAGCCCTGAGGAGAGAGACTTGGGGGTGCTGGTGGAGGAGAAGCTCAACAGGAGCTCTCAGTGTGCACTTGCAGCCCGGAAAGCCAATCAGATCCTGGGCTGCATCAGGAGAAGTGTGGCCAGCAGGGCAAGGGAGGGGATTCTCCCCCTCTGCTCAGCTCTGGGGAGACCCCACCTGGAGTACTGCCTCCAGTTCTGGAGCCCCTATTGCAAGAGGGATCTGGAGGTGCTGGAAGGTGTCCAGAGAAGGGCCACGAGGCTGAGCAGAGGGCTGGAGCACCTCTCCTGTGAGGACAGACTGAAGGAGTTGGGGCTGTTCAGTCTGGAGAAGAGAAGGCTCCCAGGTGACCTCATTGTGGCCTTCCGGTATCTGAAGGGGGCTACAGGAAGGCTGGGGAGGGACTTCTCAGGCTCTCAGATAGTGATAGGACTAGGGGGAAGGGAATGAAGCTGGAGGTGGGGAGATTCAGGCTGGAGGTGAGGAGGAAGTTCTTTCCCATGAGAGTGGTGAAGCCCTGGAATGGGTTGTGCAGGGAGGTGGTTGAAGCCCCATCCCTGGAGGTGTTTAAGCCCAGGCTGGATGAGGCTCTGGCCAGGCTGAACTAGTGTGGGGTGTCCCTGCCCATGGCAGGGGTTGGAACTAGATGATCCTTGTGGTCCCTTCTGCCCCCGACTAATGCTATGATTCTGAATGTACACAGTGTCCCAGCAGAGGTACCAAGAAAAGGCTGTTTTGGCAACATCTTGGTGCAGTACAGAGGTTAATCTCTGATTATTTTGTTTTCAAATACCTGTTTTGGTTTTTTTTTGGGGGGGGGAGGGGGCTGGCTGTGAAATGTGCATTTCTGGCAGAGCCTGGTTTTGGAGATGGGAGGATGTGTAGTGTCACTTGACATGAAATGCTGATGAATATGATGGGGTTTTTGTTTCTCCCAGCTGTAACATTTCCATGGGTGTAATGCTCTGCAAATGGGTTGAATATTTTAGAGTGAGGTGATGTTTAGAGATGCTGCCATACGCTGGGCTTAACCCCTCAGCCTTTGGTGCTCCTCCCCAGGCTAATCGTTTTAAGCTGCTGGGATAATTGGCTGATAACTTCAGGATGAGGCTGAAACACAGCCTGAGCTGTGTGTTGTGTGAAGAAAATCCGCCGTGGAGATCTTTGATTATATCATCTCTTTCATCTTGACGCTTGTGCAGCTTTCGGGAGCAGCCCGGTGAGGGTTGGGTTTGTTAAATGAATGTATATAGCAGTCCATTTCATGAAGTGATTTGCATAACAAATAAAGGCATCATCTTTTTCCTTGCTGCAATCTGGTTTTCTTGCCCTGAAGACCTTGCAGTCCAGTTCTAAACGGGACTTGAAGATGAAGGAGAGGTGGCAGCATGAGCTCCTTGAGGTTATTTCACAGGAGCTGCGAGCTCTTTGCTTCGTTTGCAGGCTGCTCTCGTGGTGGTGTGGCATATCCAGAGATCTGCCCCTTTGGAGGAGGTTTATTTTTAAGGCAAAGAGCTGAGTGTGTGTCGTGTGTATAAAAGCTTCTGTGCAGAGGTGCTTTTGAAAATGAAAGCAATCCTTTGGCAGGCCAGAAGATGAAGTTTTTTGTTTTCATTGAGGGGGAAAAAAATGGCTGCGAGGTACTTGAGGACTGCTGCTGCGGTGTGTTGTGTTAGGGGAGCAAAGGGCAGTAAACAAGCTCATCGTTAGTGTGCCTGATCTGCTGAGTGCTGCCACAGACTCACCAGTTCCTCCAGCCTCTTTGGCACTGCTCTCCACTCTGAATACCTTGTGCTTGTTTTTTCTTGCTTCCACCACGTTTGAGAGCGGGGTTGGTGCCTCTTATTGTCCTTACGAAGCAATAGAGAGCTGCTTTCAGGAAAAGGCTGCAGCAGGGTTTGAAGGGTCTGAGAAGAGGATTTCCTGCCTTTCTTGTAAGTGCCCAAACGCCCAGGGAGAGACTGAACACTTCCTGGAAGGTGCTGGGCAAGAGGAGGATCCAGAGGTCCATGCAGCACTGCTCTGCTGATAGATTCCTCGTCCTCCCCATCATTCTGGGTGGTGAGCGCTTGGAAAGGCAGCGTGCAGGGCTCTTCCCCAGCACAGAGGGCTCCAGGTAGCAGGGGGAGGTGATGAAGAGGGGCAGCATTTGCTTTTTGTGCCTTGGCTGTTGAAGCTGGTGTCTTCTCAACGCTGGTTATTTCAGCAGAACCTTCTGACTGACAAAAAGCAGCCCCCAGGCTGCCTGGAGGCTGCTGCATGCCACCAGTTCTCGCTCTGCCGTCTGCTGCAGCAGCTCTGTGGGAGAAAATTCTTCAGAGGCTTAAAAGGGAGAGATCTTTGGGTGGGTTTCAGCTGTGCTGTAGGTGCTAGGGGAAAAAAAAAAAATCAGTGTTTGAGGAGAAATCTCAGTAGCAGATGGCTGGCGTTCATCCAAGAGAGCTTCCTCCTTCCTGCCGTTGGAAGCACAGATTTTTCTAGTTCTGGGATGTGGCAGAGCTGTTGCTGCCCTGCATGTTCACATTGGCTGACTTCTTGTCAGTGCAAGGAACAAACCAGCACTTCTCCAGGTTGTTGAAATAATTTTCCTCCTCTCCTACAAAAAAATGGGCTTGTAGGGGAGGTTCTGTCCCTGCCCTGGGTGATCTGAGAGCTCTGTGCAGATTTCTCTGCATAACACGGTGAAGAAGTACTCAATTTGGAGCTAGCATGCTGTCTGCTGGGGTTCTCCACCTGTGGCTGGGATGTATATAATGGAGGATGCATAATTAAGAATCATTTGGTTTAAGTTAATTACCTTAATAGGCTATCTTTAAGAATTTATCCCTGGTGACTGGCTGGAGGTAGAGCCGAGCTGTTGGCAGATGGAGAGCACCAGCTGCTCTGTGAAGAGCCTTTTGCACAGGGATGTGTGCAGCCAGCATGCAGGGGCATGGAGGCTGGATGCTCTTTTGGGGGCCAGCTGGGGTTTAAGTGGGCCCAGTGCTGAGTCAAGACCATTGAGGCCTGAGCCCAGCCTGACTGCAGTTTACACCTGGCTCTGCAGGCATCCTTCTTGTCTCCCTGTTAGCTGTGTCCTCTGCTGTGCCAGGCAGTAGATAACTGGTGTGGTGTAACCCCCTGCTGGGTGTTCTGCCAGGTCAGTGGCAGCTGTGACACCTGAATAAAGGGAAATGTGTAGGTACTAAGAATGGAGGTTCCTGAGAGCACTGAGAATGAGCTGGGTTGAAGTTTCTAAGCAGCTGGTGTCTTTTGTTTGGCTTTTTGTTTTACAGCTAGGAAGCCTTCCTAAACTGTTGGACCAGGGTTGTGTTTCTCATGCCCTAAGATCATAGAATGGTTTGGGTTGGAAGGGACCTTAAGTCTGGAGGATTTGCATCCCTGAATGGAGGAGTTTGGTGTGTGGACTTCACAACCAACTTTAAAATGAGCTGGTGTTACCCTGCTGAAAACTGCATGTCCCAGCAGCTGAGTGTCTGCTCTGAAGTGGAAGCCCATGAGCTGGTGATAAAGCCACCCATGTGGTGTTTCCAGTTACATGGCTTCAGTAGGCCTCCATGCCTTGGATCTTGGATACTTTGCTGCTGCACCCCAAGACCCCACCCTCCCCATTCTCACCCTTCTGAGGCCAGGGAGAGGATTCCTGCCTTGAAATATGTGGATGCTTTAAACAAACAAACAAAGGGACAATGCAGAAGAAACCTGGCGTGTCCTGACAGGAAGGAATATAGTCCAGAAGTCTCAAGAGGCTTCCTGGCACCAGCACATGAGGTTTCTGGAAGTGATCCTTCTTCAGAGCAGAGATGACAAAACAGCTGAGTGCTTTCAGAGTGGGAAATTTCTGAGAAGGGATTCTGGGATGTCAGTGACCACACAGAGAGGAGAGGACGTGGCTGAGTAACACAGGAAGCCTTTTCCTTTCCCTGCCTAGAGCTTGTTGATTCTCTAGCAGAGCCTGTGCAGGGCTGAACATGGGAAAAACTGGGTTTAGTGACCACTGTGAGGGTTGTGGAACACTGCAAGAGGTTGCCCATGGAGGTGGTTAAATCCCCATTCCTGGAGGCACTTAAAAGATGCAGAGATGTGGTGCTGAGGCACATGGTGTAACACCAGCCTTGGTAGAGTTAGAGAATGGTTGGGCTCAGTGATCTTTTCCAACTGAAATGATTCTCTGATTCTATCCCAGATCAGACTGATCAAAACCTCTGATGTGAGGAAGAAAGGCTGCCTGATTGTGGATAAAGTATGTGAGGGTAGTTGAACACAGGTATAGGTTGCACAGAGGGGGTGGTGGAGCCTCCATGCTTGGAGATACTAGAAACCTGACTGGGCATCCTGGTTCATTTGATCCAGTCTGGGCAGGGAAGTTGGTCTGGGTGACCACCCTAACCCCTGACAATCACATCTGCTGAACTTTTCTCTGGTTACAGTGCTTGGCAGGCTTTCCACCCTGAAATGCTGATGGAGTTTGCAATTCTGCTGTTCATTTAAGGAGTGCAGAATGGGAAGCTGTCATCACAAAAGTCCTTGAATTGCTCCTGCTTGCTTTCTCAGTTGGGCCCTGATTCAGATTTTTCTCTCATTCATGAACAGCTATTTTTACTTCTGTTCTTGTCTGAAGTAAATGCATTAGAAACAGAGAGTGATTGGAGCCTGGAAGTGCCTCCTAAAATAGAGTTTGTCTTCTTTGAAGGTTTCTTTTGATGATGGTTGGGGGGTGGCCTCTGTGTAAATACACAGAAACAACTGGCTGGTTTAAAAATAACCTGGGTAAGGCATGGCTGAAGTAGCCCTGGGGATCTGCAGTCCTCTGAGGGCCTTTTGCCCCTGCTCTGTACAGCAGCAGCACTGCTCTGCTGGGAAGATAAGAAGATGGTCTTCAGATGTGCACTTGCCTGCTAGGTTTGAGGCTTTCCAGAGATGATTAGTGCCACATACCAGTACAGAAAGGGTGGCTAGCAGCAGGTTGGAGACTCCCTTTTTAGAAGGAGTCCCATGGAGTCCCAGTGGCTGTCAACGGGTCCATGTGCCAGTGGAGGCCAGGGACAAGCGGAGTCCCTCAGGGATCAGTCCTGGGACCAGACTTGTTCAACATCTTTGTGGGTGCCATGGACAGTGGCATTGAGTGCACCCTCAGTAAGGTTGCTGATGACACCAAGCTGTGTGGTGCAGCAGACACGCTGGAGGGAAGGGATGCCATCCAGAGGGACCTGGACAGGCTGGAGAGGTGGGCACAAGCCAGCCTCAGGAGCTTCAACAAGACCAAGTGCAGGGTCCTGCAGCTGGGTCGAGGCAATCCCAGGCACAAATCCAGGCTGGGCAGGGACTGGCTGGAGAGCAGCCCTGAGGAGAGAGACTTGGGGGTGCTGGTGGAGGAGAAGCTCAACAGGAGCTCTCAGTGTGCACTTGCAGCCCAGAAAGCCAATCAGATCCTGGGCTGCATCAGGAGAAGTGTGGCCAGCAGGGCAAGGGAGGTGATTCTCCCCCTCTGCTCAGCTCTGGGGAGACCCCACCTGGAGTACTGCCTCCAGTTCTGGAGCCCCTATTGCAAGAGGGATCTGGAGGTGCTGGAAGGTGTCCAGAGAAGGGCCACGAGGCTGAGCAGAGGGCTGGAGCACCTCTCCTGTGAGGACAGACTGAAGGAGTTGGGGCTGTTCAGTCTGGAGAAGAGAAGGCTCCCAGGTGACCTCATTGTGGCCTTCCGGTATCTGAAGGGGGCTACAGGAAGGCTGGGGAGGGACTTCTCAGGCTCTCAGATAGTGATAGGACTAGGGGAAGGGAATGAAGCTGGAGGTGGGGAGATTCAGGCTGGAGGTGAGGAGGAAGTTCTTTCCCATGAGAGTGGTGAAGCCCTGGAATGGGTTGTCCAGGAGGTGGTTGAGGCCCCGTTCCTGGAGGTGTTTAAGCCCAGGCTGGATGAGGCTCTGGCCAGGCTGATCTAGTGTGCGGTGTCCCTGTCCATGGCAGGGGGTTGGAACTAGGTGATCCTTGTGGTCCCTTCCAACCCTGACTGATTCTATGATTCTAAAAGACAAGGGGTGATGGGGACAGGTTGCTGCTGGGGAGATTCCCACTGGACTCCAGAAGAAAATTGCTCATGAGAACAGTCAGACCTTGGAATCATCTCCCAGGGGAAGCAGTGCATTCCCCTCCTTTGAGCAGTTCTAAGGCTCAGCTTGACAGGGTGCTGGGCCAGCTCATTTCAACTAGGCTATTACCTTGAAAGGTTGGACCAGATGGTCATTGTGGTAGTGTTAGTGGGGGAAATTTCAACCCACCACAGTCATGTGTGCTGTTGTGGTGCCCCCAGCATCAGGAGGACATGGAACTGCTGGAGCAGGTCCAGAGGAAGCCATGATCAGACTGTAGCACCTCTGCTGTGGGGACAGGCTGAGAGAATAGGGGCTGTTCAGCCTGGGGAAGGCTCTGGGGAGACTTCAGAGAAGCTTTCCAGTGCGTGAAGGGGGCTACAGGAGAGCTGTGGAGGGACTTTTTACAAGGGATTGTAGTGACAGGATGAGAAGGAATGGATTTGAGCTGGAAGAGGGGAGATTTAGACTGGAGATGGGGAGAAATTCTTGACAGGGTGGTAAGACACTGAAACAGGTTGCTCCCTGGAGGTGTTGAAGGCTGGACTGGATGAGGCCTTGGGCACCCTGGGCTGGTGGGTGGTGTCCCTTCCAATGGCAGGGGAGTGGAACTGGATGATCTTTAAGGTCCCTTCTAACCCAAACCATTCCAGTATCACCTCATCTCTGACATGTAAGAATGTTGCTAAAACCCAGAGGACCATCAGTAGCCTCTACCATGTAACCTTTAGCATGAGGGTGGTGGAACACTGGAGTGGGTTCCCCTGAGGTGGCTGGGGGCCCCATCCCTGGAGATGTTCAAAGCAAGGCTCAACAGGGCTCTGGGCAACCTGATCTAGTGAAGGATGGCCCTGCTGACTGCAGAGGGGTTGGACTGGATGACCTTCAGAGGTCCCTTCCAACCCAGACCATGCTGTGGTTCTAGGACTCTGTGCTGCGCTCAGCTTTGTTTTCTGAGCGTTTTCCCTCTTGGCAAACACTGGGAAGGGTTTAGTCCTGCTGCCAGAAGCTTTAACATGTGGCTGCCTTTTTCTGTTTGCTGTGGAGCCCACAGATCTTGTTAGCTTTGGCTCTATCCTTTAGCTCATTAATAGCAATATTAATCTGTTCCAGTCCTCAGCTCTAATCTCAGATTCCATCTGATCAGGGTTTTCTCTTGATGTTTGCTCTGAGCAGCTCATTATCTACCCCAGCTGTAAGCATTGCTGGGCCTGACACTAACATGCATGTTTTGTACTAGTAAAATAATCCAATTAAACATTTGGGGGTTTTGTCTCCCTGGGGCATCTCAGATTCCTTGTCTTACCTCAGCAATGTGTTGCAATTAGTTAGCATTTGTACATCCCTTTGATGTAGAAGCTCTGGCTCAGAACTTGAGAGTAGAAATAGCTGGGGATTAAAATGGCAGCAGTGTCCAGCAGGGGTGGGGACACTGTGCTGTAAGAGTTTGGAGTGTGGATATCAAATGTTGGGAGCTGCTGAGCATAAGGTACCTCACCACAGGAATCATAGAATCACTGAGGCTGCAAAAAATCTCTATGATCATCAAGTCCAACCATAACCCAACTACCATGACCACTGAACTGTATCCTGAAACACCACTTCTGCAGCTTCTTGAACACCTCCAGGGGTGGTGACTCCACCACTTCCCTGGGAAGCCTGTACCCACTCCTCACCACTCTCTCAGTAAAGAAATTATTCCTCATGTCCAATCCAATCTAAACCTCCCCTGGCACAGCTTAAACCCATTTCCTCTTCTTCTGGTGCTGGTTTCCTGGGAGAAGAGACCGACCCCCACCTGGCTCCAGCCTCCTTTCAGGGAGTTGTAGAGAGCTATGAGGTCTCCCTTGAGCCTTCTCATCTCCAGAGTACACAACCCCAGCTCCCTCAGCTGCTCCTCATGTGACATGCCCTACAAACCCCTCATTGCCTTGTCGCAGGAGTTGTGCTCCTGCTCAGTGCAGTCTCTGCCATGCTTGCCATAGGCAGACCAAACTGCTAACTTCTGTTTCTTTGTTTTCCACTTGAAAGTGTAAAGCAGCAACCAGACCTGCACTCAGGAACTGCAAAGTGTCAGTTCCTGAGGAGCTGCACACTTTTGTTCAGTTCATAACCATTTAAGGACAACAAAGCTGGTGAGAGGTCTGGAGAACGAGTCTTAGGAGGAGCAGCTGAGGGGACTGGGTTTGTTTAGCCTGGAGAAAAGGAGGCTGAGGGGAGACCTTCTGGCTCTCCACAAGTCCCTGAAATGAGGTTGGAGCCAGGTAAGGGTCTTCTCCCTAGTATCAGGTGGTAGAACAAGAGGGAAACAGCCTGAAATTGTGCTGGAAGGGTTAGGATGGAGATCAGGAAAAAAATTTTTCTTTCAAGAGTGGTCAGGCATTGGAAGAGGCTGCCCAGGGAGGTGGTGGAGTCCCCATCCCTGGAGGTGTGTGCACATGGTTTAATGGCCATGGCTGTCTTAGGCTGACAGTTGGACTTGAGGATCTTAGAGGTCTTCTCCAAGCAAACCATTTCTATGTTTCTCTGAGTGGAGAGGCTGGTGTGTGGCTGGGGCTGAACAAGCCAGGTTGGATTCAAGGGGTCTTCTCCAAGCAAACCATTTCTGTGTTTCTCTGGTGGAGAGGCTGGTGTGTGGCTGGGGCTGAACAAGCCAGGTTGGATTCATGACCCTAGGGGTCTTCTCCAAGCAAACCATTTCTGTCTTTCTCTGAGTGGAGAGGCTGGTGTGTGGCTGGGGCTGAACAAGCCAGGTTGGATTCATGACCCTAGGGGTCTTCTCCAAGCAGACCAGTTCTGTGTTTCTCTGAGTGGAGAGGCTGGTGTGTGGCTGGGGCTGAACAAGCCAGGTTGCAGGTTGGGTTTCATGACCCTAGGGGTCTTCTCCAAGCAGACCAATTCTATGTTTCTCTGTGTGTGGCTGGGGCTGAAGTGGAGAGTTGGATTCTACCCTAGGGGTCTTCTCCAAGCAGACCAATTCTGTGTTTCTCTGCTGGGGCTGAACAAGCCAGGTTGCAGGTTGGTTTCATGACCCTAGGGGTCTTCTCCAAGCAGACCAATTCTGTGTTTCTCTGAGTGGAGAGGCTGGTGTGTGGCTGGGGCTGAACAAGCCAGGTTGCAGGTTGGGTTTCATGACCCTAGGGGTCTTCTCCAAGCAGACCAATTCTGTGTTTCTCTGAGTGGAGAGGCTGGTGTGTGGCTGACCCTAGGGCTGCAGACCAATTCTGTGTTTCTCTGAGGGAGAGGCTGGTGTGTGGCTGGGGCTGAACAAGCCAGGTTGCAGGTTCATGACCCTAGGGGTCTTCTCCAAGCAGACCAATTCTGTGTTTCTCTGAGTGGAGAGTCTAGTGTGTGGCTGGGGCTGAACAAGCCAGGTTGCAGGTTGGCATGACCCTAGGGTCTTCTCCAAGCAGACCAAGCTCAGAGGCTGGTGTATGGCTGGGGCTGAACAAGCCAGGTTCATGACCCTAGGGGTCTTCTCCAATTCTGTGTTTCTCTGAGTGGAGAGGCTGGTGTGTGGCTGGGGCTGAACAAGCCAGGTTGGATTCATGACCCTACTTCTCCAAGCAGACCAGTTCTGTGTTTCTCTGAGTGGAGAGGCTGGTGTGTGGCTGGGGCTGAACAAGCCAGGTTGCAGGTTGGGTTTCATGACCCTAGGGGTCTTCTCAGCAGACCAATTCTGTGTTTCTCTGAGTGTAGAGGCTGGTGTGTGGCTGGGGCTGAACAAGCCAGGTTGGGGGAATCACACAGCATCAAACCCTCTCAGTTGTTTTGTTCCCTCTTTCAGCCTTCCCTTGGTTTGGCTTGGATATCGGGGGCACCTTGGTCAAGCTGGTGTATTTTGAACCAAAGGACATCACAGCCGAGGAGGAGGAGGAGGAGGTGGAAAACCTGAAAAGCATCCGCAAGTACCTGACCTCCAACGTGGCCTACGGCGCGACGGGCATCCGGGACGTGCACCTGGAGCTGCGGGAGCTGACCCTGTGCGGGCGCAAAGGCAATCTGCACTTTATTCGCTTCCCCACCCA
This sequence comes from Picus viridis, assembly GCA_033816785.1. Lineage (NCBI taxonomy): Eukaryota > Metazoa > Chordata > Aves > Piciformes > Picidae > Picus > Picus viridis. Next base: position 14,388,430 of record CM066583.1, read on the forward strand.
TGACATGCCTGCTTTCATTCACATGGGCAGCCAGAAGCACTTCTCCAGCCTCCACACCGCCTTATGTGCCACGGGAGGCGGAGCCTACAAATTTGAGCAGGACTTCCGCACAGTAGGCATCTTTGGCTTCTATACCCTTCGGATCTGGGAGTGAAGGTTGGGTGAACGGCCCAGAGCTAGGAAGCTTTCTCTGCAGGCTCTGAAACCTCGCCTCAGTCTTGAGCTGTGGAAGGAATCTGCCCTAGCTTTCCACCCTCGGCTCAGGGAACGGCGTGTGGAGTCCGCTTTGCGGCTTCCGGTCGGGGACGCTTGCTTTCCTGCAAGCACAGCTGGTGTTCCTCTGCACCTGGGCCCTCACTGCATCTAGACCCTAACTCAGTGTGGCCCCTGACTAAATCTGGTCCCTGAGTGGATCTAGCCCCTGTCTGAATCTGGTCCCTGAGCATATCTAGCCCCTAATCTGTAGATCTGGCCCCTGATCTGAACCTGTGCCCTGAAAATCTGGTCCCTAAGATCTAGCCCTGAACTGAATCTGGCCCTTAACTAGATCTAGCCCCTGACCAACCTGTGCTCCGAAGATCCCCTAACTGAATCTGGCCCTAACTAGATGGACCAAGTCCGGCCCCTGGCTGGATCTGGCTACTACATGGATCCGGCCCCTGGCTGGATCTGGCTACTACATGGATCCGGCCCTCCCTAACTGAATGTAGCCCCTGACTGAATATGGCCCCAAACTGGATCTAGCCCCTGCCTGAGTGGATCTGGCACCTGACTGAATCTGGTCCCTAAGTGAATCTGTCCCCTAACTGAATACAGCTCCTCAGTGAGTCTGGCCACTAACTGAAACTTGCCCCTAACTTCCACAGCACCTCCCAAGACTTTCTCTCTGTTGTTATCTCTCATCTCAGTCTTGGGGGGGGGGTTGTTCTCTCATTGCTGTCTTTCTCATGCTTAATATTTGTTTTGTCATTCTTTTGCTCATGTGGGTTTGCTTCTAACACTTGTGTGAGTGAGCTGGGGGAGGTTCAGTTAAATGTGGTGGTCAGTGAGGGTGAAAGGAGGTTGGTTAGTGGGTGGGATTTGGGATCATCATGGGGCTTCAGTGTAAGTTGGGCTCTTGTTCATAAGTGAAAAATGAGTGATAAATACTTTATTTAAGCAGGGCTTGAAAAATGCACTAAATGGAGGGGGTTGTGCAGTTGAGGCAGTGACAGGAGGGGAAAACTGTTTCATAAACTGGTTGGAAAAGCCCTTCAGGATCATCAAGTCCAACTGTTGACCCAGCACTGCCAACTCCACCACTAAACTATGGCCCTCAGCACCTTCCCAACTTCCTCCATTTTTAACTGGGTGTTAGGATGATTTTGTCAAATGACAAGCCCATCCCTACTTTTCCTTGCTGCTCCCTCGGATTCAGGACCTGAATCAGGCCTTTGGAAGTGGATAGGATTCTCTTGATGTCCATCTCTGGACCCAGTTGTTTTTTATTCCTGCCTCTTTCCCATCCAGGCAGCTGCTGATCCACGTGTGTGGGAAGGACAGAGCTCTCCTGTGCTCAGCGCTGCAGGGAGTGGTGGGGGTGGCTAAATTCAGCTGGCAGTGAAGGCATTTTGCTAGCCCTGATCAGAAACACTTCAGATCCCTGTGTGCTTCTTGAATATTCTCCTTTCTTGCTTTTTCTCCCCAGATAGGTGACCTTCAGCTGTGCAAGCTGGACGAGCTCGATTGCCTTATCAAAGGGGTTCTGTACATCGATTCAGTTGGCTTCAATGGGCACTCAGAGTGCTACTATTTTGAAAACCCAACGGATGCTGAACGATGTCAGAAGCTCCCCTTCAACTTGGAGAACCCCTACCCTCTGCTTCTGGTCAACATTGGCTCAGGGGTCAGCATTTTGGCTGTGTATTCCAAGGAGAACTACAAACGGGTAACAGGCACCAGGTGAGTGCTGGGGGGGGGGGGGGCGGGGAGCAAAGAATTAGACTAGAATTAGAATAGAATTGAATTAACCAAGTTGGAAAAGACCTTGGAGATCATCAAGTCCAACCTATCATCCAACACCATCTCATCAACTAAACCATGGCACCAAGCACCCCACCCAGTCTCTTCCTAAACACCTCCAGTGATGGTGACTCCACCTCCCTGGGCAGCACATTCCAATGGCCAATCTCTGGGAAGAATTGCTTCCACACCTCCAGCCTAAACCTCCCCTGGCACAGCTTGACACTGTGTCCTCTTGTTCTGATGCTGGTTGCCTGGGAGAAGAGACCAACCCCCTCCTGGATACAACCTCCCTTCAGGGAGTTGGAGAGAGCAAGAAGGTCTGCCCTGAGCCTCCTCTTCTCCAGGCTAAGCAACCCCAGCTCCCTCAGCCTCTCCTCACAGGGCTGTGCTCCAGACCCCTCCCCAGCCTCGTTGTCCTTCTCTGCACACCTTCCAGCAGCTCAACATCTCTCCTACACTGAGGGGATAGCTGAGCTGTCAGTGGAAGGAGCCCTTGCCCTTGTCTCTCTGGAAGCAAGGTAGGTGACTTTTGTTTCTCTTTGTGTTGCAGCCTTGGGGGGAGGAACCTTCTTTGGTCTTTGCTGCCTTCTTACTGGCTGCTCCACCTTTGAAGAAGCCCTGGAGATGGCATCTCACGGAGACAGCACCAAAGTGGACAAACTCAGTGGGGACATTTACGGGGAGACTACGAGCGGTTCGGCTTGCCAGGCTGGGCCGTAGCCTCCAGGTAAGGACCTGCCTGGTCTTGGGCTTTATTTTCCCTGGAGATAATGCAAAGGTGAAAAACTGGATTGGTGTGTCTTTGGAGACCAACCATTCCTTCTGCTGTTCTATCTTACCCCATGTTAATTACTGAGAATCGTGAAGTGGACCTCCAGAGGTCACTGAGTTCAACCCCCCTGCTAAAGCAGCATCACCTAGGGCAGGTCACACAGGAACACATTCAGGCAGGTTTGGAAAGTCTGCAGTGAAGGAAAGTCCACAGCCTCTCTGGGCAGCCTGCTCCAGGGCTCTGTGAGCCTCAATGAAGTTGAGGCTTGACAGCAATGAATGAATGGACAATGAAGTTCCTCTTCACGTTGAGGTGGAACCTCCTGTGCTCTAGCTGGTACCCATTGTTCCTTGTCCTATCGTTGGGCACCACTGAGAAGAGCCTGGCACCTTCATCCTGACACCCTCCCCTCAGCTATTTACAGACATTGATCAGATCCCCTCTCAGCCTTCTCCAGACTAAAGAGGCCCAGCTCTCTCAGCCTTTCTTCATAGCAGAGATGTTCAGCTCCTCAATCATCCTCGTAGCTCTCTGTTGGACTCTCTCCAGCAGATCCCTGTCCCTCTTGAATTGGGGAGCCCAGAACTGGACATAGTATTGCAGGTGTGGTCTCACCAGGGGAGAGCAGAGTGGGAGGAGAACCTCCCAGACCTGCTGGCCACGCTTGTCTTGATTGAGAAGTTATTTTCAAGTCAGAAAGACACTTGAAGATGAGTCTCTTGGGTTAAATGAGCAGTTCTCTGTTTCTCCTGCAAACCTGCTGCAAATGGACCTTTCACCTTCAAACTGTCTTTACAGCTTTGGAAACATGATGAGCAAGGAGAAGAGGGAATCTGTCAGCAAAGAGGGACCTTGCCAAGGCCACCTTGATAACCATCACCAACAACATTGGCTCCATAGCACGGATGTGTGCACTCAATGAGGTACTGCAGGAGAGTCCATTCAGTGCTTCTGTCCAAAGCATCACCTCAGTGCTGCTCTCACACAGATCCCTTTCTCCCTGGAAGTGCCTCTGGAGATGGATGTGCTCAGCTTTTTGGATGAATCCCCTGGTTTTGGAATCTTAAGGACATGTTGGCCTTGCTTGTCTGTGCGGTTTGAGGCAGATGGTTGTGCTGTTGGCTGAGCAGCTGGGTGTGAGGTAGGGGTTGGCCTCCTGAGGTCCTCTGGATGGTGAGGAGTTAAACTGGAGGAGTGCTAGGCCTGTGATGAACAGCAGCTGTGGGGCTGCTGAGGGAGAAGGAAGGGTGGGGCTGAGGATGCAGGGGCTGGAACCTCTCCTGTGCTGTTGATCCCAGTTGCTGTCCATTTCCTGGCCAGGCCCCACCACTTGCTGTACCTCTGGGCTTTCAGCTTCTTTACAGTGCTGCCTTGTTGCATTCATGTCAAGCAGCATTGTACAGGGCTATGAAAGAACAGAGGAGTGCTCTTCACTGCCAGCCTGCTCCTGTGGGAGCAGCTACCAGGTGAAGGATCCTCCTGACTTCTGCTGCTGTTGGCAGATGCCCATCATTTATCTTCATTTACTGCTGAAGCTAAGCAAGAGATCCCCAGCAGTGCTGCCCAGAGTGCAGCTGCTGAGTCCCTGCTCTGGAGCACACCCTGAGTGTCAAGAGGGTGCTGAGTAGCTTGGGGAGAGCTTTGGTGACCATGGGGAGAGAAGGAAAATCCCTGAGTGAAGGAGCAGATGGGAATTGAACCTTGGAAAGAGGAGGAACTGGAAATTAGGCTGGAGGAAATTTAAGCTTGAGGAGGGCAGATTCAGACTGGAGATTAGGAAGAAATTCTCTGCAGTGAGGATGGTGAGACACTGGAACAGGTTGCTGAGGAAGGTTGTGGATGCCCTCTCCCTGGAGGTGTTCAAGGCCAAGCTGGATGAGGCCTTGAGCAACCTGGGCTGGTGGGAGGTGTCCTGATGCCACTGCCCTGGCTCTGGTTGGTGCAGTGCCAGCTGGAGGCTTCCCTCTGCTTTCAGCTCCTTGTTTGTCATCCAGCCTCACTGGAAAATGGACTTGAAAAGATGCCCAGGGCTTTATTAAAGGCACTACAGGTGTCAGTTGTTTCTTGGTATCATAGTATCAGTCAGGGTTGGAAGGGACCACAAGGATCATCTAGTTCCAACCCCCTGCCATGGGCAGGGACACCCCACACTAGATCAGGCTGGCCAGAGCCTCATCTAGCCTGGGCTTAAACACCTCCAGGGACGGGGCCTCAACCATCTCCCTGGACAACCCATTCCAGGGCTTCACCACTCTCATGGGGAAGAACTTCTTCCTCACCTCCAGCCTGAATCTCCCCACCTCCAGCTTCATTCCATTCCCCCTAGTCTTATCACTACCTGAGAGCCTGAGAAGTCCCTCCCCAGCCTTTCTGTAGGCCCCCTTCAGATACTGGAAGGCCACAATGAGGTCACCTGGGAGCCTTCTCTTCTCCAGACTGAACAGCCCCAACTCCTTCAGTCTGTCCTCACAGGAGAGGAGCTCCAGCCCTCTGCTCCTCCTCACGGCCCTTCTCTGGACACCTTCCAGCACCTCCAGATCCCTCTTGGAATAGGGGCTCCAGAACTGGAGGCAGTACTCCAGGTGGGGTCTCAGCAGAGCTGAGCAGAGGGGAGAATCCCCTCCCTCACCCTGCTGGCCACACTTCTCCTGCTGCATCCCAGGCTCTGATTGGCTTTCCGGGCTGCAAGTGCACACTGAGAGCTCCTGTTGAGCTTCTCCTCCACCAGCACCCCCAAGTCTCTCTCCTTAGGGCTGCTCTCCAGCCAGTCCCTGCCCAGCCTGGATTTGTGCCTGGGGTTTCCTCGACCCAGCTGCAGGACCCTGGCCTTGGCCTTGTTGAAGCTCATGAGGTCCTTCTCACTCCCAGGTGGAGTTTTCATCCCTGTGAGCAGCAGGTGCATTCCCTTGTGATGGTTCTTTTTTGTCCCCCTTGCTGCAGAACATCAACCGCGTGGTGTTCGTGGGGAACTTCCTGCGCATCAACACCATCTCCATGAGGCTCCTGGCCTATGCTCTGGACTACTGGTCCAAGGGACAGCTGAAAGCACTTTTCCTGGAGCATGAGGTGAAAAGACCTTTCAAATGGGTTGGAATGAGCGTGGCAAGAGGCAGCTCCTCAGTGGAGCAGCCGGGTGGGTGGCTGTAGCTGCTGGTGACGCAGGGTGTGCAGCAGCTCCCCAGGGCTGTGTCACTGCAGCCACAGTGGAGCACCCGGTGCAGGGTCACACAAAACAATGGTCTGCTACCACTCTCATCCTGCTTGTGAGCTTTTCAGACTCTTGACAGAGCAGATGATTCTGTGCAGCTCTGCTTCCCAGCACAGCATCAGAGCTAGGCTCTGTTTTGTCAGCACAGAATCATTGTTGTGGGAAAAGGCCTTGAAGATCCTCCAGTCCAACCATTCTCTGGTTCTACCAAGTGTGGTGCTGAACCATGGCCCTCAGCACCACATTTCTGCCTCTTTGGAACACCTCCAGGGATGGGGATTCAGCCACCTCTTTAGTGAGCCTGTGCCAGTGTTTGAGAACCTTTTCAGCTTCTTTTAATACCCAACCTAAACCTCCTCTGGTGCAACATGAGGCCATTTCCTCATGTCCTATCACTACTGCTGTTACTAGGGAGAAGAGACCAACTCCCCCTTGGCTCCAACCTCCTTTCAGGGAACAATAGAGGGAATGAGGTCTCTGCTCAGCCTCTTCTCCAGACTAAACCACCCCAGTTCCCTCAGCTGCTCCTCACAAGACTTGCGCTCCAGACCCTTCATCAGCCTCATTGGCCTTCTCTGGACATGCTCCTCATGGCCTCAATGTCCTTCTTGGAGTGCTGAGCCCAAAACTGAACCCAGTAGTCAAGGTGTGTCTTCACTGATGCTGAGTGCAGGGAAAGTTCTGGGCCCCTCAGTTTAAGAAGGACATTGAGACTCTTGAACATGTCCAGAGAAGGGCAACAAGGCTGGGGAGAGGCCTTGAGCACAGCCCTGTGAGGAAAAGCTGAGGGAGTTGGGGTTGCTTAGCCTGGAGAAGAGGAGGCTCAGGGAGACCTCCTTGCTCTCTACAACTCCCTGAAGGGTGGTTGTAGCCAGGAGGCGGTTGGTCTCTTCTCCTAGGCAAGCAGCACCAGAACGAGAGGACACAGTCACAAGCTGTGCCAGGGGATGTTTAGACCCGAGGTGAGGAGAAAGTTCTTCACCGAGAGAGTTGTTAGCCATTGGAATGTGCTGCCCAGGGAGGTGGTGGAGTCACCATCCCTGGAGGTGTTCAAGAGGGGACTGGACGTGGCACTTGGTGCCATGGTTTAGTAGTCATGAGGTGTTGGGTGACAGGTTGGACTTGATGATCTCTGAGGTCTTTTCCAACCTCATTGATTCTATGACCCAATCCCTGCCCTGGCCCTGCTGGCCACACTGGTTCTGATGCAGGCCAGGGTGTTGGCTTCTTGCCCATCTGCCTGGAGCCATTTTTTCCATCCTCCTTTACAGGTTGTTCAGTCTGCCCTGTGGGTGTGAGCTCATCCTTCTGGTGTGTGCCATGCTGGAGTTGTTAATGGCCATTCCTCTCTGCTCCTCAGGGGTATTTTGGTGCAGTTGGTGCTCTCCTGGAACTCCTGGATTCAGCCTGACCCTGGGCAGAGCTGCCCCTGTTGAAGCTGTGAGGCACTTCCCGTGTCGCTGAAGCCACGTTTGGCTGCCCAGTGTCTGTTCAGTGACTGCTCAGTGGAGTGGGAGCCACCCTGAGAAGGCAAGGACTGCTCTCTGTGTCTGTGAAGCCACCTTCCATGGCAGCACAGGTTTGGCCAGAGGACTTTGTACCTGGATGTGCTGACTGGAGGTGGCAGCTGTGTCTGCAGCATCCATGAGGGAGGTGTTCAGTGGCTGATGCCTGAGAGCCCTATTTATGTCCAGCGCTGGGGATGCCACAGCAGCTGTGCACTCCATGGAGCTTCCTGTGGCTGCTGAGTGTCTGCAGTGGTTTGTGTTTGCACATGGAAGGAAATTGTCTGTATAGGAGAGGGAGCAGCATGGCACTGGCACCTCTGTCTCCTCTGTGCCCCTTCCTGCTGGACCCCACCAGGCTGTCAGGGAGCTCCTGTGCCCTCCCTGCTGTGTGCCAGGGACAGGGTGAGGCACAAAGCCTGTGTCTCAGGTTGGTTCCCAGTTCAGCCTGTGGCAGCCTGTACAGACCACAGCACCCCTTAGGAGTCTGTCAGCCTCCCACCTTGAGACCCACCAGTAGCAAACATGAGGATCAAGCAGTGTTGCCTTTTTCTTTGGTTGTCCTTTTTCCTTTCTCTCTTGTAAAACTTGGCTGCACATAACTATACCAAAGAGCTCACTTCCCCCAGTTCCACACTGGGGATCTTCTCTGCCGTGCCCCATTTTGCATTCATTACCTGGCTGTAGCTCCAGGGGAAGCCTCTTTCTTTCCCTGTGCTCCTGTCCATGTGTTCCCTGCATGCCACCCTGCAGCCAGCTTCCAGCTGAGTGCTGCTGTTTGCAGCCCCTGGAGACCTCGTGGGCTTGGAGATGGCTGAATGAGCTCTGAATAAACGCTGCCTGCCCCCAGTGGAGATGCTGGCAGTGGGCAGCAGGTTGCAGAAGAGAAGCAGCATGCCCAGGGTTTGTTGTCTCATCTTCCGTGTCTCCTGCTCTTTGATAACACAGATTGGACCTGGAGTGGCGAGGGGAAGGAGATCTGTAGTGCAAAGAGTGCTCCTGTTCTGGAGGCCATGCTGGTAGCACCACTTCCAGCTGCTCTGCAGGCAGGGAGTGTCAAGAGCTGCTCTTCTGGAGAGCCACCTCCACCTTCCAGTGATGGTGTGACCTAAGTGGAGATGCTCGGCATGTTCTCTGCAGCACAGTGCACTGGCTCTCCAGCTGAGCAGCTCAGCTGCGGGCAGAAGCTGTTCTTCCGCCAGTGGGGTGAAGTGGGCTTCCATGAAATCCCAGCATGGAGGGGGCTGGAAAGGACCTCTGATCATCCAGTCCAGCACCCTGCTAAAGCAGGGTCTCCCACAGCAGCTTGCCCAGGACCACAGTGTGGAATCTCTGCAGAGAGGGAGACTCCACAACCTCTCTGGGCAGCCTGCTCGAAGGCTCCAGCACCCTCACACCAAAGAAGTTTCTCCTCCCGTTCAGATGGAACCTCCTGGGTTCCAGTTTGTGCCCACTGCCCTTTGTCCTGTCACTGGGCACCACTGGAATGAGATCACTTCTATAGGAGACCTTCTGGTGGCCTCCCAGGACTTAAAGGGGCCTGTCAGAAAGCTGAGAACAGACTTGTTAGCAGGGCCTGTTGTGACAGGACAAGGGGTGGTGGTTTGAAGTTGAAAGAGGGAGATTCAGACTGGAGAGAGGGAAGAAATGTTTTACTTGAGGGTGGTGAGACCCTGGCCCAGGTTGCCCAGAGAGATGGTAGATGTCACATCCTTGGAACCATCCCAGGTCAGCTTGTTTGGGGCTCTGAGCAACCTGCTCTAGTTGCAGGTGTCTCTGCTGACTGCAGGGGGAAGGTGTAGAGAGCTGAAGAACCTCTGCAGAACTGAGGACCCTCTACAACCCTGCAGCCCAACCTACAAGAAGTCCTAGCCGGCTGAGGAGCCTCTGGAGAGCTGAGAAACCTCTGTAGGGGTGAGGAACCTCTACAGAACTCAGGAGTCTCTGCAGAACTGAAGGACCAGCCCAGCCTGCAGCTCCCTGCCCTGTGGCACTGGAGCTAGGTGCCAGGCTGGTGTCCCTAGCAGCTGCATCCCCCTGGGACTTCTCCATGTTTCTGTGTCCCCCTCCTCCTGCTGTGGACGTTGGGAGGCCCTGTGCTGGCTGCTGTCCATCACCACAGTCCCTGATGTATTTCTTTTGTAAATGGGTTTTGTTCTCTCCTAACCAAAGGTTGCTCTTCTTTTTATATCCCTGAACCCCTCCTTTGCTTCCTCTCTCCTCCTTCCTTGGGCCAGGGCAGAGGGGGGATGCTGAGCTGAAGGGGCACCAAGAAGGTGCTGGTGCCATGGGTGTGGATCAGCCCTTCCTGCTGAGCTGAGTTCACTGAAGACAGCTCAGCAATCCTTGACCACCCCTTGCTGCCTGCCTCTTCTGGTCGCTGGAGATCTGCTCCTGTGCGTGGAGGGGAAGGACAACACTCAAAACGTCAGTGTTGGCCTAGTGCTGAGGGTTTGCTCTGTGCTTGGGCCTCCTTCCAGGCTCATGATGGTTTCAAGCAGGCCTCTGAAGCAGGCTTGACTCAAAGTAGAACAGGGGGTGGGGTCTATGCTGCTGAGGGTGTGTTCTGCTCCACTCCAGGTCCCAGGCCCTTTCTGCAGTTGGCTTCCACGCTCGGAGGCTTTCTGAGGGCCACCACCTCCGGTTGGCAGCAGCAGCCCCCAGCACTGCTCAGTCCAGCCGTGGAGGTTTCAGGGCAAACTGCAGTGTTTTCAGGTCTGATGCTGGTGGGAGGTGGTGGTGCTTGGGAGGCCCCTTGGCCTTTCCTGGGGGGAGGATGGGGATGGAACTGGAGGTGGAAGTTAGGCACTGCCAGGGCAGGCTCCATGGGCTGGATGTAACAACAATTTTTCCACCCCTTGGTGCTGCCTCGTCCCACTGTAGGAATCTTCACCTACCAAGCTCTCCATAACCATGGCTTGAGCTTCCGAGGACGACTCGGAGGGCAGCGAGACGCTAGCTCCTCGCAGGTCCTTCGGGAGGTGAAGCAGAAACATCCACAGGTGGGAGCGGCCCCGGTCAGGCAGCTGCGGGGCACAGCCGCCGCTAGAGGGCAGCAGCTCCCCGGGGAGGGCAGAGGCACGGGGGACGGCAGGGGGCGGTGCTGCTCCTCCGCCCCAGCTGCCTGCAGGGTTCGCAGCCTCCCGGATGGGACAGGCGGAGGAAAAGACCCTCCCTGCCCGGCCTGGGGAGCCCGGGCCCTGCTGGCTTGGGTACAAGAGGTGCTGTGAGGCCAGGCTCAGAGAGTTCGGGGTCAGCCTGACGACCTTCTGGTGGTCCTCCAGTATGTAAAGGGCTGATCAGAAAGCTGGGGACAGGCTTTTGAGCAGGGCCTGTTGTGACAGGACAAGGGGTGATGGTTTGAAACTAAAAGAGGGAGATTCAGACTGGAGAGAAGGAAGAAATGTTCTACTGTAAGGATGGTGAGACCCTGGTCCATGTTGCCCAGAGAGGTGGGAGATGTCCTGTCCCTGGAACCGCTCCAGGTCAGGTTGTTTTGGGCTCTGAGCAACCTTCTGTAGTTGCAGATATCCCTGCTGACTGCAGGGGGGTTGAACCAGATGAGCTTGAAAGGTCCCTTCCAACCCATGCCATGATCCTGTGGTTCTACAAAGAGGGTGAGGGGCTGGGGTTTCCAGCTGCACCCCAGCAAGTCCCAGGACATAGACTCACAGAATGGGTTAGGCTGGAAGGGACCTTAAAGATCATTTGGGTCCAACCCCCTGCCATAGCCAGGGACACCTCCCACCAGCCCAGGTTACTCAAGGCCTCACCCAGCCTGGCCTTGAACACCTCCAGAGAGGGGACATCCACAACTTCCCTGATAGGGAGGCTGGGAGCTGGACTTCTCCAGAGCTTAGCCGCTGGGAGCCTCTTCTTGGCCCCTGGGCAGGTTTGGGCTGGGGTGGGAGGTTGGGTGGAGAAGCCCTCTCCTCTCGGTGAGCAGGGCAGCCCACACCATGCTGGGCCCTACTGGGGAACTCCAGAGCACCCTTAGGTGATTTCCCCAACCTGGGAGCCACTGAGCCTGGGAAACCCCTTCCTTAGCCCCAAAGCAGCTTCCCCTCCAAGCTGAGGGGCTGGGGACAGCGTGGGACAGCAGGTCCCAGCCTCACTGGAGCCATCCTGGGGGGGGGGGGTGCCACAGAGCCAAGCCATGGTGGCTGAGTGCCAGTCTCCCCCTTGCAAACACAGCCCCACTTCCACAAACCTCCTTTTATTGACATTTCAAGTCCAATCACATGCACACTTGGGGGGGGGGGAGGGGCTGGGGGGGGGGGGGGCTTTTGTTTGGGGTTTGTTTGGGGTTTGGTTTTCCTTAAGAGTGTGACTAGCAAAAAAAAAAAGAGGCAGTATTAGAATTTTAAAATAGCAATTAAATATACAAAAATAGAGCTTACAAAAACAACCCCAACAGCCCCAAAACAGAACACACGCCCCCACCCCCAACCTCCCCCCCCCAAAAAAAAACAACCACCAGCAACTGCTTTAAAAAAAGATTCTGGTGCAGAACTGGTAGTGTCCAAACACCTCTGTGAGGCTCCTTGCTCCACAAACAGTCCTGGCAGTCACCTGGGGGGGGACAACCACCACACCATCCTGTGCCCTGGGGGGAGGCTGGGAAAGCCCCCCCCCCCCCCCCCCCCCCCTTGCCCCCCACCGAAATGAAGCCCACCCAGCCCCGGGGAGGGAGGGGGGTGAAGGCAGAGGGGATGCTGGGGCCTTGGCTACAGCGCCCAGGTTCTCCACAGGAGGTGGCTGGAGGTGAGATTCTCCCCTCAGGAGCTTCTCCCCGAGGTGGTGGTGATGGTGTTTGGGGTGGTTTGGCTGCTGGCTCCTGTGTCCTTCACCCAGGTCAGGCTCGGGTGAGCCCCCTGGCAGGGTTTGGCCCCAGCCACTCTGAGGATGGTCGATGCTGGGCTGGTGCCCATCAGAGGGCCCAACAGCCCTGCTGAGGTAGCCCAGCACCCCGAGGGGGGGACAGCCAGCCTGTAGAAAGCAGGTGGGACAACCAAAGCCAACGAGACCCCACGGAGCTCCATCTCCTGGGGGCGACACCAGCTCCCCCTTGCCCTTAGAACTTTGGGAGGAGCAGCAGGCACTGAGCAGGCGCCCGCCCGCAGCACCACGCCCGGCACCGCTGCACCCGGCGTGCCGGGCAGAGGTGGCAAAGGTGCCAGGAGGACGGGCAAGGGCCATCGGCGATGCTCCAGGGTCCCCCGGCTGCGTTCTGGGCATTGCCTTTGCCACGGGCGGGGAGCGGCGGGGCCGGAAGGCAGCGGCGTGCTCGGCGCCGCTCCGTCGTGTCCCACGCCGCTGCCGAGGAGGCGAAGGGATGTGCCGGAAGAAGGATGCGGTGCGGGAGGCCCCCGGGAGAGGCCCTGGGCCCCTTCACCCCGGCAGGGCTGCGTGGAGGCAGGATTTAAGGGCGCAAGGCTCTTCCCCCCGGGCCGTCGGGGTCGTGTCCCCCGCTAAAGTGCTGCGGGCTGCGCTCCGGGCCGCCCGCGCCCGCTGGCCCGGCCCCGCCTGCCGGGGCCGCCGTAGTGCTTTGGTTGTGTCCGAGGGGCCCGGGCCGCTGCCGGGGCGGGCCCTGGGGCGCTGGGGCTGCAGCTATACGATGTTCTCTGCGCCGGGGAGGGGGCCCTGCGGGGGGCCGGGGTCCTGCTTGCTGTGCAGCTGGGCCAGCTGCAGCACCGGCATGTTGCAGAGGGGACAGACTTTCCGCACCTCCAGCCACTTGATGAGGCACCTGTGGGGGGACACAGACGAAAAATAAAGCCCCAGCTCGGTGGCCCCTGCACCCCTCCGGGGCGGCAGCTGCCTCGTTCCACTCTCCCCCCGGGTGAGGGCAGCTTGGATCCCTGGACACCATCCCTGGAGCTCTGCTGCTAGATGGCAGCACTGAAGTGCCTTTGTGTTCTCTTAGGTGCTTTCTGAGGGCTGCGTCCAGGGGGTTTCTGAGCACATCTGACATCCTTTAGAGAGGGGTTTACAAAGCATGGGCACAGCCACGAGAATGTCTAAAACAGGAACAGATCCTGCCCTGGGGGCACAACAACCCCTGAAGGCTCCAGGCTTGGGGCAGAGTGGCTGGAAAGTGCCCAGCAAACAGGACCTGGGGGTGCTGGCTAACAGCAGTGGAAGGTGAGCCAGCAGTGTCACCAGGGGGCCAAGAGGACAACAGCAGCCTGGCCTGGGTCAGCAATGGTGTGGCCAGCACTGATGGTGCCCTGGCACTGGTGAGGCCACATCATGAGTACAGGGTTCAGTTTTGGGTCTCCTCACTTCAAGGACATTGAGGTGCTGGAGCAGGCCCAGAGAAGGGCAACAAAGCTGGGGGAAGGGTCTGGAGAACAGGGCTGGGGAGGAGCAGCTGAGGGAGCTGGGGTTGCAGCAGTGTTGCCAGCTCAGCACTGGAGCTTTGCTGCTCCAAAACACAGAGTCAACCAGGTTGGAAAAGACCTCAGAGATCATCAACTCCAACCTATTACCTACCACCTTCTGACAACTAAACCATGGCTTCAAGTGCCACATCCCTGGAGGTGTTCACCATCCCTGGAGGTGTTCAAGAGGGGATGGGATGTGGCACTTGGTGCCATGGTTTAGCCATGAGGTGTTGGGTGACAGGTTGGACTTGATGATCTTTGAGGTCTCTTTCAACCTTGGTGATTCTGTGATCCAATCCTTTTTTGAAGGCCTCCAGGGACAGGGATTCCACCACCTCCCTCCCTTCCAACCCCCAGATTCCATGATAGCCTCTGCCAGGCAAATGCTCCAACTCCTGTGACTAGGAGCTTTTGCTGCCCTCCCCTGGAGCTGGGGTGGGAAGAACACCTGGGTGAGGAACAGCAGCAGCAGCAGCAGGAGCGCTCACACCAGGGCCCCCGGGGCAGGAGCAGGGACAGCCCAGCCCTGGGGCAGCCCAGCCCTGGGGCAGCCCAGCCCTGGTGGCCCCTTGGCACACTCACTTTCTGTGGAAGGCATGTTTGCAGGGGCAGATCCCCAGCTCGTCCTTGGGCTTGAACTCCTCCAGGCACACGGCACAGATCTGCGGAGGCGAGAGGCAGGGTCAGCGGCCAGGAGGCTTGCAGTGCACACACAGGCCACACGGATGTCCCCAGACTGGCCACAACACCCCCCACAAAACCCCACCCCACAGAGCTGCCCACAGCCTTTCCCCAGAGCTCACCTCACCCCTGCCTTTGGCTGGGGCAAAAGGGGCAGTCTGGCTTCTGGTGCCAGTAAGGAAACGCTGGGAGTGGGGATAACCCCCACCCCCACCCCCATGCCAGATGCAAATCAAACCTCTCTTTTGCTGCAAACCCTCTGTTCTGACCCAGAAGCTGCTTGGGGTTTCACCCCTCTGTGATGCAGAAGGAATGTCAGGGTGGTTCCTGCATCACAGGGAGGTGAAATCACCCCTAAAAGCCTTCCCAAACTTCCCTGCCAGGCTTTGGGATCATAGGCTGGGGTTTGAGGCTCCCCCTCTTGGTGGAGGGGACCCCACAGTCCCCCCAGAACAGATGCAAGGCAGGAATTGTTTAGTCTGGAGGAAAGGAGGCTGAGGGGAGACCTCCTGGCTCTCTACAGCTCCCTGAAAGGAGGTTGGAGCCAGGTGAGGGTTGGTCTCGTCTCCCTAGTGTCAGGTGATAGGAGGAGAGGAAATGGCCTCAAATTGCACCAGGGGAGGTTTAGGTTGGAGATTGGGAACTGTTTCTTTGCTTCAAGTGTGGTCAGGCACTGGAACAGGCTGCCCAGGGAGGGGGTGGAGTTCCCGTCCCTGGAGGTGTTCCAGAAACGTGTGGCCATGGCACTTGGGGCCACGGCCTTGGTGGTGTCAGGTTGATGGTTGGACTGGGTGATGTTAGAGGTCTCCTCCAACCCAAACTCTTCTGTGATTCTACGAGATGCCAGGAGGCACAGGGACAGATCCAGGCTGCTGCTTGGCCTCTGGGACTGACTGCACCCGCAGGGACAAAACTCTGGGAGGAGGGGAAGGAAAAGGCTGCATCTCTGCCCTGCTGGCTGCTCACCGGCAGGCAAGAGCCCCAGCTGAAATCTCCTTCTCCCATGCCGCCAGCTTTTCCTGACCCATTTGGGATAATCCCAGAGATTTGGGACAGTCCTGGCTGCTTTTCCTAGCCCCACTTCCCCTGGGAGCCTCCAGCAGTCCAAAGCCAGGGCCAGCCCCGCTGCCAGGAGCCCTGTGGCCGATGCCGCCGGCTGGCAGGCACCTCGGGAGGCTCCCGGCTTTCCCGGGGACGTGGCGTCCGTCGCTGTTTTCCAGCCACCAAAAGCTCGCTGGAGATCCTTTGCCTGAGCCCTGGAACGGCCCCTAAGGAGCACACACATCTGGGCGGCTGGGAGAAGCGGCGCCATGGAAAAAAAAGGCAAAAATAAACCCAGGGAGAAGAGGCTGAGGAGCTCGGCAGGGACTCTCCCTCTGCACGGCTGCGGGCGGGCCCCGGCAGCTCCGCGGGGACGCTGCAAAGCCCTCCCCTGCCCCTGCGCGCCGCTCCCCCCCCCTGCTCACTGTCCAGAGCAGCCCCCACCGCCCAAACAGGGGTCCTGGGGAAGGGAAAGGGGCCTGTTGTGACAGCACAAACGGCCGATGGGTTGAAACTGAGAGGGAGGCTGAGACTGGAGAGAAGGGAGAAATGTTTGACACTGAGGGTGGAAAGAGCCTGACCCAGGTTGCCCAGGGAGGTGGGAGATGCCCCATGGCTGGAACCATTCCAGGTCAGGTTGTTTGGGGTTTGGAGCAACCTTTAGCTGTTCTCCATCCCCTCCCCAGCAACAGGAAGAGGAGGGTGAGGAATCACAGAATCAACCAGGTTGGAAGACACCTCCAAGATCATCAAGGCCAACTGATCAGCCAGCCCTAACTGATCAACCAGACCATGGCACTGAGTGCCTCGTCCAGGCTTTCCTTAAACACCTCCCGGGACCTCAACCACACCACCCCCTGGGCAGCACATTCCCATGGCCAGTCTCCCTTTCTGGGAAGAACTTCTAAGATCAAGCCTAATCCTTCCCCAGCTGAGCCTGGCCACCTCAGGCTTGTGCTGACAGGCACCAGTGTGGGTCAAGGCACTGGCCAAGGTTGGGTGGCTCCAGCTCCTCAATCATAGAATCAATAAGGTTGGAAGAGACCTCAAAGATCATCAAGTCCAACCTGTCACCCAACACCTCATGACTACTAAACCATGGCACCAAGTGCCACATCCAATCCCCTCTTGAACACCTCCAGGGATGGGGACTCCACCACCTCCCTGGGCAGCACATTCCAGTGGCTAACAGCTCTCTCTGGGAAGAACTTTCTCCTCACCTCCAGCCTAAACCTCCCCTGGCACAGCTTGAGACTGTGTCCTCTTGTTCTGGTGCTGGTTGCCTGGGAGAAGAGACCAACCCCCACCTGGCTACAACCTCCCTTCAGGTAGCTGTAGACAGCAATGAGGTCTCCCCTGAGCCTCCTCTTCTCCAGGCTAAACACCCCCAGAGTCTTTCTGCTACGCTTCCACCCCAGGGATGTACTCACCTCATGTAGGTTCAGCTCCTTCACCTTTTCCTTGAGTATAACCTGTAAGACAGAGCAACAGCTTCTTGGCAGGACAGATCTCCATGAAGAGAGCCCATTTGGTGTCCCAGTGGAACTGGAACCCCCCAGTAAAGCCAGCACAGCATCACCTCTTCAGCCCTGCGACAGCAGCGCCGGCACAGCTATAAGCACTAACACCACAAGCACCAAACCCAGGAGCTCTCCTCCCAGATTCAAACCTCCTGGGCTCCCACACTCTGCAACAAGCTCCTGGGTGGACACCTGCCTCTTCATTTTCACTGCCCCCTGGCTGAACACCTGGAGAGAGAGCTATACCTCCAGGCTGACCACGTTGACCATACCACATCAGCCCAGCTTCTCCCAGTTTCTTGCTCAAACCACAGACCAGAGGCTGAAAAACTGCACAAGCCCTGCAGGGAACAGGAGACTGAAGCAGCAACCTGACCCTCACCTCTTGGCCACCTGACCCCCACCTCTTGGCCATGGTTATTCTACCACAAGCCCTGGCACGTGTGGGTGCCTGCAGGTAAGAGCTGGCCACGCAGAACTTAACTGGAGGTGGTTCCTAAGGCAGCCCCAAGGCAGTGGGGGTTCAGAGCAGCCAGGTCCATCCCAGGAGCTGATTCAGACCCCACAAACATCTCTGAATTGCTGGGAAGTGAAAGCATCACTGCTCAGCAGCAGAGAACATAGAGAGGGTTTGGAGAGGGTGGCCAGTTGAGGTGATGTCCCCACGTCTCAGGGAGCTTGTCTGAGAATGAGGAGAGCTGCAAGGACAGAGATGCTCCTGGAGTGCCCAGATGGCAGAAAAACTCTCACATCAGTGGGGACAGAGGTTTGACTTGGTGTTACAATTTCTCCTTGAAGGCCACAATCTTCCCAAGGGGGAGAACAGCACAAAGTGACCTCTCCAATGTGGATGTGGTGCTAAGGCCAAGGGAAGAGGAAGACAGCTCACTGTGCATCATCTCACCTGTTTGTAGGCATAAAGCTCTTTGTGTGCTTGGTGTCTGAGCCTGCAACCAAAAGAGAGAGAAGCATGAAGCCAGGCCACCCCACCAGGCTGGCTCTAGCACCCCAGCCAGCCCCTCCTCTCCAGGTTCAACCAGATGTCTCACTGTCAGAGATGTCTCATCTTGCCCTTCAGAAAGGAGAATGCCCACATGGAAGGATGAGTTAAGCAACACCCAGCTTCCCCTGCAGCTGGCAAGGCCACATCTCCATCCACAAGCACAGGACCTCCTCCTCTTATGGGCACCCTAATTCTCTGTGCAGACACCACCTGCCCCACACACAGAGCAGCAGCAGCCAGTGAGCAAACCAGGAGCTGCCACAAGCACCCCCAGCTTCCAACCACTTGTGCTGCCAGCCATTGCTAGGCTGGCCACAGCACCTCCTCCAGACCCCAGGAAAGCTCCTGCTCCAGCAAGGGTGAGGAAGGAGACCTCCCCACTCACAGCTTTCCCACCAAAGCCCCCAGCCTGCTGCTTGGGTTCCTCAGGCACAGCTTTATCTTCAGTGATAAGCTCAGCTGTGCTGCTTCTGCCTCCCAAACTCTCAGGGAGAAGCATCCAGCAAGAGACCAGCTGGCTGGATGGGCAAGCAGAGGAGGAAGCTTTGGAACAGAATCACAGAATTGTTTAGGTTGGAAAAGACCTTTAAGGTCACAGACTCCAACCATTAACCCAGCACTGCCAGGTCACCACTGAACCAGGTCCCTCAGTACCACATCTACACAGCTTTTAAATCCTTCAAGGGATGGGGACTCCACCACTGCCCTTGACAACCCTTTCAGGGAAGAAATTGTTCCTAATGCCCTACCTAAACCTGCCCTGGTGCAACCTGAGGCTGTTTCCTCTTGCCCTGTTGCTTGTTCTTTAGGAGAAGAAACCAAGCCCCACCTCACTCCAGCCTCTTTTCAGGGAGCTGTAGAGAGCAATGAGGGCTCTCCTCAGCCTCCTCTTCTCCAGACTGAACAACCCCAGGTCTGTTTCTCCAGGTGGTGTTTGCCTGAAACTCTGCCTGCCCCAAATTTTGTGGCTCTTAAAAGCTGAGGGATGGGCACCAGTGCAGCCTGGTGCTGCCAAGGGCTGCGCTAAGTCAGGCCCTGATCCCCAGCTGCAGCAGGGAGCCATCCCCCTCCTCTCCTCCTGCTGCCTGGCAGGGACACTGCTGGCAAAGCCAGGGATCAGACTGCAGGGCAGGAAGGAGAAGGCTGAGGTCCATCCCTCCATCAGCCACCCTGAGCAGCAGCAGCAGCAGGAGCTGCAGAAGAATGGAGCAAAGAGGATGAAACCAGCCTGATCGGCAGGGATGCCGGCGCCGGGAGGCTGCTCATCAAACCCAGCTGGGGCAGAGCACGAAGTGTGGCTGGGGGAGCTGGCCAGGGAGGGGACAAGCAGCTGCCCCCTGGAGCAGCCAAGGTGTCCTGCAGAACAGGCTTGTGTGGCTGTGGATGCCGTGGAGGAGCAGCAGTGGGGAAGAAGGGAGCAGCTGGACACAGATCCCTGCTGGTGGAGATTAAAGGGAGGGCTCCCAGGGACTGAAGAGGCTGAGAGAGAGATGGGCAGAGAGCTGTAGCAGGGGCCCCTTGTGACAGGACAAAGAGGGGATGGGTTTAAACTAAAAGAGGGGGTTTAGAGTAGAGACAACACAATCATAAAGGCTGGAAAAGACCTCTAAGATCATCGAGTCCAACCTTCTACCCAACACCTCCATGACCACCAGACCGTGTCCTGGAGCGCCACATCTGCTCGCTTTGCGGACCCCACCAGGGCTGCTGCCTCCGCCACCTCCCGGGGCAGCCTGTCAGCACGCTTTCAGTGAAGAGCTTCTTCCCAAGATCCAAGGAAGGGGAAATGTTTCATACTGAGGGTGGTGAGACACTGGCCCATGCTGCCCAGAGAGGTGGTAGATGCCCCATCCCTCGAACCATCCCAGGACAGGCTGCCTGGGGCTCTGAGCAACCTGCTCCAGTTGCAAGGTCCCTGCTGACTGCAGGGGGGTCGCTCTGGGTGCCCTCTGAAGGTTCCTTCCCACCAAAACCATTCCATGACTCCATACTACAATACCAGCACCTGGAGCTCCTGAAGGGTGTGACCTCACTCTGCTCCTCCAGGCTCTCCACTCACAGCCAGGCTCCTGGGCCAGATGGACAGCAGCTGGAGCTCATGCAGCTGTGGTGAGGAGACCCTGGATGCAGGCAAGAGCTGCTCCCCACCAGGCACAGGCCTTCAGCCACCTCATGTCAAGAGCTGTGACCCCAGAGTCACTCCTGCACACAGCTGCTGTAGGTAAGGGACCACACAGGCACTGGGAAGCCAGCACTGGAGACTGCCTGCACACACACACAGCCTCACCCAGCCCTCTGCTTCATGACCACCTCACTGGCACCTCTGCTTCCTGTCCAAGCTTTCCAACATCTCCTGCAGAAGGAGCATCCCATGGCTGAACCATCTACAGCCAGCAAACAACTATAGGAAGAGAATGCAGAGGTAACGATGGTTTTGCAGGTTGACCTCCAAGAGCTGCTTATTTAGAACCACAGACCCAGGAGATCCACCTGGATCTCCCCCAAATACTGAAGGGGTGGCTGGCAGGGTGGGACCAGGCTGTTTGCAGAGACACCCAGGGACAGGATAAGGAGCAATGGGCACAAGCTTGAACATAAGAAGTTCCATCTGAACATGAGGAGGAACTTCTCTGAGGTTGATGGAGCACTGCAACAGGCTGCCCAGAGAGGTGGTGGAGTCTCCACCTCTGGAGGCATTCAAAACCCACCTGGATGTGTTCCTGTGTGATCTTCTTTAGGTGACCCTGCCTTGGCAGGGGGGTTGGACTGGATGATCTCCAGAGGTGCCTTCCAAGCCCTACCACTCTGTGGCACTCTATGATACTGTGATTCATTCAGGTCATTGAGTCCAACCATTAACCAGCTCACCACCAAACCACGTCACTCAGCACCACATCTACAGAGCTTTTTGCTGCCTACAACTCCCTGAAGGGAGGTTGCAGCCAGGTGGGGGTTGGGCTCTTCTCCCAGGCAACCAGCACCAGAACAAGAGGACACAGTCTCAAGCTGTGCCAGGGGAGGTTTAGGCTGGATGTTAGGAAGAAGTTCTTCATAGAGAGATTGGGCATTGGAATGTGCTGCCCAGGGAGGTGGTGGAGTCACCATCACTGGAGGTGTTTAGGAAGAGACTGGATGGGGTGCTTGGTGCCATGGTTTAGTTGATCAGATGGTGTTGGGTGAGAGGTTGGACTCCATGATCTCAAGGGTCTTTCCCAACCTGGTTAATTCTATTCTATTTTAAACCCCTCCAGGGATGGGGACTCCACCACTGCCCTGGGCAGCCTGCTTGACAACCCTTTTTGGGGGGAAAATTGTTCCTCATGTCCAGCCTAAACTTTCTCTGGTGCAATCTGAGGCTGTTTCCCCTCTGCCCTGGGCTGGTGTCTTAGCAGTGACATGGTTTGATCCATGCTGCACCTGCTTGTTAACACCTCTCCTGCCCACAGCCTCCAGATGCAAGCTGGTTTAAGACAGGGAACAACTCAATTTAAATTCAGGATCTTACTTTGTGTCCCAAACCCTCCTGCTGCAGGGCTGTGGGCATTTGCTTGCCACACAGCCTGGCACTGGAATCCCAGCATGGAGGGGGCTGGAAGGGATCTCTGGAGAGCATCCAGTCCAATCCCTCTGCTAAAGCAGGGCACCCACAGCAGCTTGCCCAGGATCACAATGGCCAGGTGGAGCTGGAAGCTCTGCAGAGAAGGAGACTCCACAACCTCTCTGGGCAGCCTGCTCCAAGGCTCCAGCACCCTCACAGCAAAGAAGTTTCTCCTCCTGCTCAGATGGAACCTCCTGGGCTTGTATCCATTGTGCCCTTCCCCAGCTTGTGTCCATTGCCCCTTGTCCTGTCACTGGGCACCACTGACAAGAGTCTGGCCTCATCCTCTTGGCCCCTGCCCTTTAGCCCTTGCTGAGCATTGCTCAGATCCCCTCTGGGGCTGCTCTTTTCCAGACTACACAGCCCCAGGGCTCTCAGCCTTTGCTCCTCAGAGAGATGCTCCAGGCCCCTCACATCTCCACAGCCCTATCAGCAGTGCCTCAGTGCTCAATGCCAAACCTTTCCCAAAGCAATAGCTTGGGATGCTCTGCACTTGTAGGCACACGGTCCTCATCCTGCTGGTCATCTACAAGGCTTTCCACAGCATGCTGCAGCTCAAGCTCCTCTGCCCCACACAAGCAAAGCCAAAGCAGATGGCTGCTCCTGGGGGTGCATCAGCACAGCTAAAACCAGTGGCAGGGCCAAACCTTCCACAACAGGGGCTGGAGAATTCCAGTTTGGCTCCATCTTGCCAACAACAGAGCTGGGGCGGGGGTGGTGGTTTGAAGAGCCATTCATAGAGTCTGGGGCTATGAAGGGAATCATCAGATGATCCAGTCCAACCTCCCACCTATCACAGGTCCTTAAGCAGCACTTCATTACTGCTGGGAATGGGAGCCTCATCCAGAAAGGGGCTCTGTCTTCAGCTAATGACACGAGGAGACAGGGCTTGCACTTCCCTGGCTGGCTCCTCTCTCCAGTTACTCACCCTCTCTCTTACAACATGCCTCCAGCTTCTAAATATAAAGATTTTCTGGCTTGACCTCCCAGACATTACTACTTGTTATTTCATCTTTGGGGAGGACACACCCAGCAAGACCTGGTGCCCAGGAAAATATGCTGGAAGTCCAAACACCACTTCATTTTTGCAAGCAAGCTGCACAGATCCAGGCTCAAGTTGGGCAAAACACCTCCTGGGGCCTTCTGAACACCATTTATCTGTTGGGTTTGTGCCCTCTCCCGCTGGCATCCCAGCTAAAGCATGAACACTGGACACGGAAGCAAAGTCCCAGCACAGACCTTGTTAACACTGAGAACGGCCTGGCTGCCCCCTGGATCTGGTTCTGCCCTGTCTGCCTGGGTGGGCAGATGTGCTGCAGCTTCAAATGTCCTCTTCTGGTGCATAACTGTGGGCAAAAGTAAAGACAGAATGCCCAGGCAGTCCAAACCACACCTGGGAAGTTGCTGGGTTTGGGCTCACCTACAAGTTGTAGGTTTTGCTTTGTGCACAGATGAAAATTGGTGGAAATTACTGAGCATTCAGAATCGTTTTGGTTGGAAGAGACCTCTAAGATCAGTGAGTCCAACCATTAACCCAGCACTGCCAAGTCCACCACTAAACCACATCCTTAAGCACCACATCTACACAGCTTTTCAGTCCCTCCAGGGGTGGGAGCTCCACCACTGTCCTGGACAGTCTGCTCCAGGGCTGGACCACACTCGGGGGGGGAAGAAATCTTTCCACATGTCCAACCTAACCCTCCCCTGGTGCACCCCGAGGCCATTTCCTCTTCTCCCATTCCTTGTTATTTGGGAAAAGAGACCAGTTCCCCACCTGGCTCCAACCTCCTTCCAGGGAGCTACAGAGAGCAAGGAGGTCTCCCCTCAGCTTCCTTTTCTCCACACTAAACACCCCCAGCTCCCTCAGCTGCTCCTCCCCAGCCCTGCTCTCCAGACCCTTTCCCCAGCTTGGTTGCCCTTCTCTGGACTTGCTCCAGCACCTCAATGACCTTCTTGCAGTGAGGGGCCCAAAACTGAACCCAGTATTCAAGGAGTAGGCCTCACCAGTGCTAAGCACAGGGGGACAATCACTTCCCTACCCCTGCTGGTCACACTGTTGCTGATCCCAGCCAGCATGGGTGACACCTGGGCACAGGCTGACTCAGCTCACGCCCGGCATAACTTTTCCCCCCAGCCACCTTGACTCCCGGGCCCTGTGTATTCCCCTGTTTGCCTCTCCCTTCCTCTCCAGCAGGAAGAGCTTCACCTCTTAATTAGTGGCCCACCTCTCTCCCCAGTGGCCCATAGAACAATTAAAACAAGCCCCAAACTGCAGCAACCTTTAACCCTGCCGTGCAGGGCCCACCGCCGGCACAGACAGCTGCAGCCTGCACCATTAACCTGCAAAGGGCACTGTTGAATGAGCAATTGGTGTCCAATCAGCCAGGGAGCAGGCACTAAACATTGCCTCAGCACACAGCCCTCCAGTTACTCATTACACAGCAGAATGTGGGGAAACATTAAGCAGGAGGCAGCCACCATGAATCAGCCCTTTCTCGTCTGCCTGGGGTTTGCTCTGAGCCACCAGCCACGCTCCCCTGCCTGCTGGAGCACACCCAGGCTCCTAGCTCATGTAGGCTTGGCTTGCTGAGTGCAGCATCTGCACAGCTCATGGACAGAACGGAACAGAATAGACTAGAACAGAACAGAATAGAACAGAACAGAATAGAACAGAACAGAATAGAACCGAACAGAACTAACCAGGTTGGAAAAGACCTTCGAGACCAGCGAGGTAATGGGCATCAACTTGAACATAGGAAGCCCCATCTAAACATGGGAAGGAACATCTTTAGTGTGAGGGTGGCAGAGCACTGGAGCAGGCTGCCCAGAGAGGTGGTGGAGTCTGTCTCTGGAGACTTTCAAGGCCTGCCTGGACGTGTTCCTGTGTGACCTGCCCTAGGTGATCCTGCTCTGTCAGCAGGGTTGCATTCAATGACCTTCAGAGGCCCCTTACAACCCCTACCAGTCTATGACTCTGTGAGGGATGGGTGACAGACCCAGTGTGAACCAAGGCAGCTCCTGGAAGCAGCTGGGGAGCATTCCCTTACCTGATCAAGTAGCAACAGAAGAGCAAACTGAGGATGAAGACGAAGATGGCTGTGCCGAAAACCACGATGTAGATGTTGAGAGGCAGGTTCTGGAACCCGATGTTTGGCATCCTGAAGCTGTAATGCTGGAAGTCTGAGCTCATGGGTAGGCTGCAGAGACAGGGAGGAAACACAGGGATGTGAGGGGAGGTTCCTTCAGCAGCGTGGGATGTCCTTCTGAGACCAGCAACCCCTCCAAAGGCAGGCAGGGGAAAGGGGAGAGCAGCCAGCAGTGCTCCCTGCTCGCTCATTGAGGTGAAGGAATCCTTGCCCCAAGCCAGACCTTAGGCCATGAACCCTGAAAACAAAGCTGGGGCTGGGATTGTTTTTCCTCCTTCTTTGAGCTTCTCCCCCAGCTCTTTCCCCCTCCTCATCACACACATCATCCTTTAAGTCAAGTGCTGGTGGGGATTTGCAGCTGAGGAGCTCCAGCTGCGGCCAGTGTCCCCCAAGCCCCTCACTGATTAAACCAGAAGACTGAAGGCTCCACAGCAAGGCAGCTTTTCCTTCCCTTCCCCTCCTGGGGCGTTCTCATTCTGTAGAAGCCTCCTCCCTAAAGCCATCAAACACGCACAGGAACCAGCAGGGGTCCAGCACGCCCCCAGCAGCCAGGAGGGGACAAGGACCTCCCCATGCTGCATGGCTGTGCCACCAAGCAACGGCAGGGCCCATAAAAGGCACCGGGTTTGTTTCCACCACCTGAGGCTCAGGTTTGGAGGCCTAAGGGCATTTTTGCACGTTTCAGCTCTACTCCTCAGTACAACCCCAGGCTGCTTCAGCCCAGCAAAACCCCGCAGCAGCCCTGAGCCAGGAGTTTGGCTGTGGATGGACCACGTCTGGGGCATGTGACTGAACCCTCCCTCCCCTCCCAGAGACCGAATCAAACCCTGAGCAGCTGCTTGGGCTAACGACTTCAGTGGATCATCTCTCCTGTGCCTTCAGTTCCATGATTCATCACGTGGCAGATGAAGATTTGAGCACAGCCCAAGCTAGGAGTCGGGCAGCAAACCAGCCCAGTGTCTCTGTACCACCACCACCACCCCCTGGCTGCTGTGAGGCCACCCCAGTGCTCCAAACCCTTCCTGGGCAGCACACATTTTGTATTCCTTCCCATTGCAGCCACCCCCTGAGCCGTTCACCCTTGAACGATCACAACCGTCTCTGGCCAGGCATAAAGTTCAGCCCCCCCAGCTTAGAGAGGCAAGTTCACAGCTCCGCCTTGTTTGCCTTTGCGCCCGGGGGAGAGGGCTGGACCCGCACCGAGATTTCACAACAAGCAGGGAAAGTACCTGAAGTCTGAGCCCTGTTTCCCAAATAGAATTCCCAGGGGATAACAAACCCTTCCCCCAGAGCAGGGAGTTTTCAGCGGCACGTTCACTGCACGGCTCAGCTCCGCATGGGGCGAGGAGACAGCGGCGAAACTGCACGACCTGAACCCACGGCAGCGTGCCCAGGATCACAGCGGCCAGGCAGCCTTGGAACCTCTCCAGAGGGAGACTCCACAAGCTCTCTGGGCAGCCTGCTCCACCCTGCTCCTGCCTGCTCCAGGGCTCCAGCACCCTCACAGCAAAGAAGTTTCTCCTCCCATTCAGGTGGAATCTCCTGGGTTTATGCCCATTGTGCCCTTCCCCAGCTTGTGCCCATTGCACCTTCTCCTGTCACTGGGCACCACTTACACGTGGTCTGGCCTCATCCTCTCATCCCCCCCAAAACTCAACTCTTGCTGAGCATTGATCAGATCCCCTCTCAGGCTGCCCTTCTCCAGGCTCAACAGCCTCAGGGCTCTCAGCCTCTCCTCCTCGCAGAGATGCTCCAGGCCCCTCGCATCGTCACAACCCCCCATGCCAAGGCAGGTTCACGTAGAGCAGGTCACACAGGAACAGGTGCCGGTGGGTTTTGAATGGCTCCAGAGATGGAGACTCCACCACCTCTGTGGGCAGCCTGCTCCAGTGCTCCCTCACCCTTAAATTAAGGAAGTTCCCCCTCATGTTCAGATGGAACTTCTTAAATTCAACTTTGTGCCTGTCACCCCTTGTCCTGTCACTGGGTGCCACCGAACAAGGACTGACACCCACCCTTTCAGGCTTTATAAGCATTGATGAGATTCCCCCTCAGTCTTTCCCAGACTAGAGTGCCCTCCAGCCTCCCATCCCGCAGGTATTGCTCATCTTTACCTTGCTAGAGCAGGAGCAGACTCACCGTTCACCCCACCAGCCCCTCACCGAGCGCCCTCCCCACAGCCTCCCTGCTCCGGCTGCCTTCGCTTTCCTCGGCTCCCTGGGAGTTTCGAGGCAATGTCTGCTGCAGCCTGGATTTGATTAAAGGCTCCAGAGCCCAGCACACATGTTCAGAGACTCTCCCAGCCAACGTGGAAAGGCTCTTGAGAGCCGGGGGGCCAGCACCCCCCGGCAAGAGCTGCCGGGGCCGGGATTACACAGCAGAGCAATCGGCTGGCAGCTGAGGCTCCCGCAGCAGCCCTTGCTAT
This sequence comes from Picus viridis, assembly GCA_033816785.1. Taxonomy (NCBI): domain Eukaryota; kingdom Metazoa; phylum Chordata; class Aves; order Piciformes; family Picidae; genus Picus; species Picus viridis. Next base: position 14,415,719 of record CM066583.1, read on the forward strand.
GCCCAGCTGAGCTCCTTTGGCTGCAAGCAAGCCCCCAAGCAGCCCCCAGACCTTTGTTCCAGCAGTTAATGGGCAGCTCAGCGGCGCTGGGCTGGGTTTGCTTTTCGTCTCCGCACCATTTGCTGGGTCAAAGGGATGTGAGGTGGTGCATGCCATGCCCTCGGTCACGCCGACGCTCACGCCACCGAGAGTGTTTGGGCTGGAGCCTGAGGCCCCGGCTGGGCCTGGTCACCTCAGGCTTGTGCTGATAGGCAGCAGTGATGGTCAAGGCACTGGCCAAGGGTGAGTGGCTCCAGCTCCTCAATCACAGAATCAATAAGGTTGGAAAAGACCTCAAAGATCATCAAGTCCAACCTGTCACCCAACACTGCATGACTGCTAAACCATGGCACCAAGTGCCACATCCAGTCCCCTCTTGAACACCTCCACCACCTCCCTGGGCAGCACATTCCAGTGCCTAACTCCTCTCTCTGGGAAGAACTTTCTCCTCACCTCCAGCCTAAACTTCGCCTGGTGCAGCTTGAGACTGTGTCCTCTTGTTCTGGAGCTGGGTGCCTGGGAGAAGAGACCAACCCCCACCTGGCTACAACCTCCCTTCAGGTAGCTGTAGACAGCAATGAGGTCTCCCCTGAGCCTCCTCTTCTCCAGGCTAAGCAACCCCAGCTCCCTCAGCCTCTCCTCACAGGGCTGTGCTCCAGACCCCTCCCCAGCTTTGTTGCCCTTCTCTGGACACCTTCCAGCAGCTCAGCATCTTTCCTAAACTGAGGGGCCCAGAACTGGACACAGGACTCAAGGTGTGGCCTAAGCAGTGCTGAGGGCCACAATGACTTCCCTGCTCCTGCTGGCCACACTAGTGCTGATGCAGGCCAGGATGCCATTGGCCTTCTTGGCCACCTGGGCACACTGCTGGCTCATGTTCAGCCAGCTGTCAATCAGCACCCCCAAGAGGAAGCCAAATGTCCTTCTTTTGGGTAAGATGCAGGTGAGTTTTGCAAGGAAGCAGAGGCCACGCTGGGAGGACTGGCAGCAAAACCAATCAGCACTGCACTACTGTTTGTTCTTTCCTTCACAACTCCTCTAACTTCCAATGCTCCTCTCAGCAGGGCTTTGGTTCAGCCCTCCCAGCCACCAGGAGATGCTGTAGTGGACCAAGTCCAAAAGCAGAGCTGGTTAGGAAGGAGGACCCAGGCTGCATTTAGGGCACCAAGCCTCATCAAGCCAGGAAAAACTCCTTATCCTTGTGTCCAGCCAAGCCATGCTGATCTTCCACAGGCTCTCACAGCCACAACCACAGCTACAAATCATCACAGCCTCCAGCAAACACATGGTTGGGAGAAAGAGAGCTCCATCTCAACCACAGAACGCTGCTCTCCTCTTCCAGTGGCACCATGTCCCTAACATTTTACCCCAAAGGGGTTTCACCTCTACAGCCATGACCTACCTGTGGCCATACCATGGGGGGCTCAGCCTCCTGAGGACAACCCTTTGGGCCCTTATACAGGGCAAGTTCAGATTCATCCTCCCCCTGTGTGAAGTAACCTTCTCCACATCAGAGCCACCCTGGTCCTTCCTCCCCCTGCTCCAACAGCTGAGGAACTGAACAGCAAAACCAATGGAGGTTAGAGGGAAAAATTAAGTTAGTCTGCAGAGGATGCAGGAAACTGTTAACTTTGAAAGCCTTCACTGAAATCTGATGATTTTAAGCAGCCAAGCTCTGGGGCTGGGTTATTTTTGAGGGGGGAGGAGACTGCATGCTAATCTGCTTCAGATTTGTGAGAGCACAGCCAAGGGAAATAAAAAAGGAACTGTAAAGCAGGATGAAAAGTTTCTGGTGCAGAACAAAAGCCTCCCTGTTGCTCTCACCATGGCCAAGGCATTGCAAAGCAGGCAGATGCTCCTCCTGGGGCACCCACCAGCCCTCCTGGGGCACTGACTGGCCCTGGGAGGTCCCCACAGCGCTCAGGATGGAGGACACAAGCTGCAGGGAGAAAAGGGAGTTGGGGGCACAGAAGCCCAATGGAGGGGAGGATTTCCCCAGGGCTGGATGGGACCCTGGCTGTGGCCTGAGGTTACTGGGGAAGGGGGAAGTCATAGAATCATGAACACATCAGGTTGGAAGGGACCCTCAAAGGTCCTCTTGTCCAACCCCCTGCAGTGAGCAGGGACGAGCAGGGGCATCCAGCACAAGAAGGACACTGGCCTGTTGGAGCAGGTCCAGATGAGGCCTTGAAGACGATCAGAGGGCTGGAGAATCTCCCCTATGGGGACAGGCTGAGAGGTTTGGAGTGGTTCAGTGTGGAGGAGAGTCCAGGAAGGCCTTAGAGCATCTTTCCAGTACCTGAAGGGGGCTACAAGAGAGCTAGGGAGGGATGAGTGGCAATGGCTATGAGCTGGAAGAGGGGAGACTTACACTGGAGATCAGGAAGAAATTCTTTCCAGAGGGTGGTGAGACACTGGAACAGGTTGCCCAGGGAGGCTGGGGATGCCTCCTCCCTGGAGGTGTGGAAGGCCAGATTAGATGAGGCCTTGAGTAACCTGGGCTGGTGGAAGGTGCCCCTGCTCAAGGCAGAGGGGTTGGAACTGGATACCTTTAAGGTCCCTTCCAACCCAAACCATTCTATGACTCTATGATCTGTAACTAGAGCAGTATGCTCAGGGCCCCATCAAGTTTGACTCTGAATGTGTCCAGGGATGGGGCCTCAAGCACATCCCTGGGCAGCCTGTTCCATCGTTTTACCACCCTCCATCCCAATGTCCAGCCTAAATCTCCCCTGCTCCAGTTTCAAACCATTGCCCCTCATCCTATTGTACCAAGCCCTTCTAAATAGTCCCTTCCCAGCCTTCCTGTAGGTCCCCTTCAGATAGTGAAATGCAGCTCTAAGGTTTCCCCAGAGCCTTCTCCTCTCCAGGCTGAACAGCCCCAACTCTCCCAGCCTGTCTTTGCAGGAGAGGTTCTCCAGCCCTGATCATCTTCACGGCCTCCTCGTCTCTCCTGAGTTTCAACAACCCCACAGCTTGCAAGACTGAAAAGGAACAGTGGTGTCCTCACAACGAGGCCATATGAAGGCTGGAGAGAGCCGGGGGGGGGCAGAGCACCCCCAGCTCCAGGCCTCCTCCTTGCTGCAGCCCGCAGTGAATCGACCCCGCGGGGCCCGGCGCAACCCCGGTTCTTCGACAGCCACACAAATGAGCTTTAATTAAAAGCCAGGTCTCGGTTAATGGCCCCTCCAGATGTCAGGAAGTGTTCCAGGTCAGCTTGGCAGAACCTTGATTACCAGTTGAGCTGGTAAAGGCAAAGCTTAGTAAGCCATGGTGCTACAGGAATCCCTATTATCATCACAGCAAGCGCTTAATGCGCTTAATAACCACGGTCTCACCCAGAGCTTTCATCAGGAGATCTCCAAGGGATTAACAAAGGAGGCAGTGATCTTCTTACAGGCAGGGAAACTGAGGCAGGGAGTGAGGCAGAGGAGCCACAGTCCCCAAGCCCAGGGTTGACAGTGAGGACATTGCTGGTCCATTGCGGATGATGCCCTGAGCACCGCTCATGAGCTGAAAGTTGCACAGATTTCCTTCTTCAAACACAGCAGCACAGAACCAGAGAACTGATTGAGCTGGAGACCTCTAAGATCATCAGCTCCAACCACTGACCTAACAGGCACCCCCACAGCCATTAAACCACGTCCCCAAGTGCCATTGTCCATGCTTTCCTTGAACACCTCCAGGGATGGTGCCTCCACTGCCTGTTCCAGTGCCTGACCACTCTTGCAGGGAGGAGTTTTTACCTAATCTCCAGCCTAAACCTCCCCTGGTGCACCTTGAGGCCATTTCCTCTTGTCCTATCACCTGATACAAGAGAGACCAACCTCCACTTGGCTCCAACCTCCTTTCAAAGAGCTGTAGAGAGCAATGAGGTCTCCCCTCAGCCTCCTTTTCCCCACACTAAACAACCTCAGCTGCTCCTCCCCAGGCCCGTTCTCCAAACCCTTCACCAGCATTGTTGCCCTTCTCTGGAAATGCTCCAGCATCTCAATGTCCTTCCTGTGGTGCCCAAACGCATCCACAAACTGCATCAGGTTGCAAGGGACCCTCAAAGGTCATCTTGTCCAACCCCCCTGCAGTCAGCAGGGATGCTTCCAACTAGATCAGGCTGCCTGCCCAGAGCCAAATGAAGTCTGATCTGGAATGTCTCCATTTGCTCTCCTTCTCCAGGTTTTGCTTATTAAAAGGAGCTGCCCATGGGGGGTTGTTGGTTTATCCTCATTATTTATTTATCCCACCAGAGCACAGAGCAGCCATGACAGTGCTCTGCATCACACCTAAATATAGCCCAAGCACTGCCTCTGCTGCCAGAAACAAAGCCCCATTTTCAGAGGAACTGACCTCAGATTTTCAAGATCAACAACTTCCTCTGCAGGAATTCAAAGCCAAGCCAGGCTCTGGGCTGAACCAAAAGTGGATGGAGCTGGTGGTCTGAGCCCCCAACAGCATCCCATCAGCTCATCTCTAGGAAATAGGGAGCTGTAAAAACTAGAAGCCAGACACAAGCACGTTCCTGCTGCCCAGTTCATAGAATCACAGAATGGTTTGGGTTGGAAGGGACCTTAAAGATCATCCAGTTCCAACCCCCCCGCCAAGGGCGGGGACACCTCCCACTAGCCCAGGTTGCTCAAGGCCTCATCCAGCCTGGCCTTGAACACCTCCAGGGAGGGTTCATCCACAACTTCCCTGGGCAACTACCTTCAGTGGGAAGAATTTCTTCCTAATCTCCAGGCTAAATCTGCCCTTTCTCCAGCTCAGAGCCCCTTCCTCTCATCCTGTCACTACAAGCCCTTGGCAAAAGTCCCTCCCCAGCTCTCCTGTAGCCCCCTTCAGGTACTGGAAGGCTGCTTAAAGTCTCCCTGGAGCCTTCTCTTCTCCAGGCTGAACAGCCCCAACTCCTTCAGCCTGTCCCATAGGGGAAGTTCTGCAGCCCTCTGATCATCTTTGTGGCCCCCTCTGGACCGGTTCCAACAGTTCCAGGTCCTTCTTGTGTTGGGGGCACCAGAACTGGATGCAGTGCTCCATGCGGGAGCCTCACCAGAGCAGAGTAGATGGGGAGAATCACTTCCCCTGGTTGAAACTAGGGATCTCAGGGCCAGGAGAACGCCGAGCCGCGGTGAAACTGCAAGTGGCGACGTTGTGTGGCTGGGCAGGGCCGCAGGCAGGTGTGAGCAGCGTCTCCAGTTTCAAAGGCGTTACGCAAGCCCCCGCCGTGCTTTGTCCGGGTTGAACCCCCACGGCTATTAACCGGGCTGGAAGTCAAAGCGTGAGCGGCTGCGAAGCCTTTCCTGCAACACCCCAGCTTGTGCTGCGAAGCGGAGTGCTCTCCCATGCGAGAAATCCACAACACGAAGGCTCTCTCCCGGCCACGTCCAACAGTTTAAACAAACGCCACAACCACCGGAAGATTTTTCCCGGTGTTGAAAAAAGCAGCAGCAGGAGATGCCTGCCTTCAACTCACAGGCAAAAGCAAGCCCCCTCGTGAACCCCAAAAGAAAAGTGAAGCCCTGACCTCAAGCAGCTGGATGGAATTTCCTTCAGCTCCACCTCTGGAGCTGATCCAGGGCGAGGATGTGCAGCACAGCGCTGGGAAAATCATGAGCAGCTGCAGAGCCAGCCCCCAACCAACCCCGGCACCGCTCTGGCCCCAGAGGTGCCACAGGGCTGCGTCGCCCCGCGCTGGGACGGAGCTGGAGCAAGCTCCGCGCTGCTCTGTCCTTCACCATCCAGACCGAGGGGCAACACGGGAGTGCTGCCTTTTGCTCTCCAAAACCAGGGGACAACGGGATTGGGGGTGGAGAGAGGGAAATCTCAGCACGTTGTGCTTTTAGCAGACCCACAATGCTCCCCTGGGGATGGTGTCCAGCCTGGCCACATCCAGTGACAGCTTCAAACATGCAAGCAGACCCTCCTTGAGCAGCAGCAGCGAGCAGAGGAGGATCGTGAGCGACAGTGTAAGCGATTAGCACCATTAACAACTGGAGAAGAGCCCCACTTGTCCTTCAGGGCACGGGGCAGAGCCGCCCTGAGAGCCAGCACAGCTGACCCGGGGCGATGCTGCAGCGCGGCTGGCCACAGAGGAAGCTCTCGGGTGTCAGACAGAACAGAACCTGTTTGTTTCACCCATTTCACTTGCGGGGGGAGGGTGGATTTTTGTTGGGTGCCTGGACAACCAGAAAACCAAACTGACCTCCAAGCAAGAACCCCTTGGAACCTTTGATCCCTTCTGCCTGAGAGCAAGTCTCTGATGCTTGTTTTGAGCTGGAATCAGGAAACAACCTGGCTGAGTTCCCTGCCTGGCCAACGCTGAGCACAAAACCTTAACCCTCTCCACCACCTTGGGGCAGGAGGACAAGGAGGGAGCAATGTGACAACGCGAGGGAGCAATGTGACAACGCGAGGAAGCAATCAGGCACTGGGAAACAACAGAGAAGCCTTTCTAATGAAAGCAACACCCACAGCACACAGCAGGTACCTCTGCCACTTGCAATCACAGACCCACAGAAGGGAAGCAGCAAGGCTTTTCCAAGAGAAGGGATTCTGCCCCTTTGCTCTGCTGAGACCTCACCTCAAATACTGCATCCAGTTCTGGTCACCCCAGCATGAGAAGGGCACAGAGCCCTTGGAGAGAGTCCAGAGGAGTGCCACAAAGATGATCCAAGGACTGGAGCACCTCAGCCTGAGGGAGCTGGAGTTGCTCAGCCTGGAGAAGGCTCAAGGGGGACCTTAGACCTGCCTTCCAGTACCCAAAGGGAGCCTACAAGAAGGCTAGAGAGGGACTTTTCATAAGGGTGTCCAGCAAAAGGACAAGGGGGAATGGTTTTTAAGCTGAGGAAAGTAGGGTTAGATTGGATCTTAGGAAGAAGTTCTTCAGCGTGAGGGTGCTGAGACTCTGGAACAGGTTGCTCGGGCAGGCTGTGCATGTCCCCTCTCTGGAGATGTTCAAGGCCAGACTGGATGAGGCCTCGAGCAGCCAAGACTAGTCAAGAAGTGTCCCTGCCTATGGCAGGGAGGTTGGAGCAGATGATCTTGGAGGTCCCTTCCAACCTAACCTATTCTGTGATTCTATGAAGTACACTGGAGGCAAAAGGAAGACTAGAGGCTATGTAGGCCCAGTGCCGAATGAAATGGGTGCCCTGGTAACTAACACTACAGAGAAGGCAGAGCTACTGAATTCCATCTTTGCCTCAGTCTTCACTGCTCCTATAGACAGCCCTCAGACCCAGATGTCCAAGACAACAGAGGAAGTCAGGAGAAAGGAAGATTTTGCCTTAGTTCAAGAGGATTGGGTTCAGTGGTCCCCAGTGACAGAACAAGAGGTAATGGGTATAAACTTGAACACAGGAAGCTCCATCTAAACATGGGAAGGAACTTCTTTAGAATAGAATAGAATAGAATAGAATAGAATAGAATAGAATAGAATAGAATAGAATAGAATAGAATAGAATAGAATTACCAAGGTTGGAAGAGACCTTGAAGATCATCGAGTCCAACCTGTAACCACAACCTCACAACTAGCCCATGGCACCAAGTGCCACATCCAGTCCCCTCCTGAACGCCTCCAGGGATGGAGACTCAACCACCTCCCCGGGCAGCACATTCCAATGACGAATCACTCTCTCGGTGAAGAACTTTCTCCTCACCTCCAGCCTAAACTTCCCCTGGTGCAGCTTGAGACTGTGAGGGTGGCAGAGCACTGGAGCAAGGTACCCAGAGAGCTGGTGGAGTCTCTGTCTTTGGAGACTTTCAAGGCCTGCCTGGATGTGTTCCTGTGTGACCTGCCCTGGGTGATCCACCTCTGGCAGGGATAGGATAGGATAGGATAGGATAGGATAGGATAGGATAGGATAGGATAGGATAGGATAGGATAGGATAGGATAGGATAGGATAAACCAAGTTGGAAAAGACCTCTGAGATCATCAAGTCCAACCTATCACCCAACACCATCTAATCAACTAAACCATGGCACCAAGCACCCCATCCAGTCTCTTCTTAAACACCTCCCTGGGCAGCACATTCCAATGGCCAATCTCTCTTTCTGGGAAGAACTTCTTCCTAACATCCAGCCTAAACCTCCCCTAGTGCAGCTTGAGACTGTGTCCTCTTGTTCTGGTGCTGGTTGCCTGGGAGAAGAGACCAACCCCCTCCTGGCTACAAATCTCCCTTCAGGTAGTTGTAGGCAGCAATAAGGTCTCCTCTGAGCCTCCCCTTCTCCAGGCTAAGCAATCCCAGTTCCCTCAGCCTCTCCTCATAGGGATGTTGGACTCAATGATCCTCAGAGGTCCCTTCCATCCCCTATCATTCTGTGATCCTGTAATCACAGAGTTACAGAACTGCTGTGGTTGGAAAAGACCTTTAAGACCATGGAGTCCAACCATTAAGCCAACACTTCCAGGTCACCACTAAACCACATCCCTCAATTTTCAGCAACAGCTTTTGATCCTGGACAGTTTATCAGACAAATGATCCTAAGACCTTGGCACTGAGCACCTCCAAAGGTGAAGCCATTTTTGCTGCCACTGGAGGAGGTCTGAGTAGAAAACAGGTCAGGGGCAGCTTCCATCAAATGCTTTCACTCGGCGTCGCTCGCAGCAAACCTCTGGGCTGGTTTGGCAAGTTCCAGGAAAAGAAAAAGGGCAAAAATAAACAAACAAATGAAAGAAAAGTGACATCAATAGATATTTTTAAACTGGGCTGCGGGGGGGGGGGGAGTGGAGCTTGGAGGAGAGCCCTGCTCAGGCTCCCACCAGAACGGACATCACGGGTGGGGAGGGTCTGAAGCCGGCAGCGCCTCGCTTCAGAAGGCGCAGGCCAGCTGCCTGTGCATGGCTCAGTTTGCTCCTCAGGATGAAGTAACTCTGCAAGAATTTTTCCCCACTGGCCCAGGGGAATTTTTTCCCCCTTTTTCCTGGCATGCTCCATCCTGGATCCCACGTCACAACCTGCTGAGCTCACTCTTCCTCTCAAAAGCGTGGTGGGAAAGGATGTGCCGCTGCCTCCTCCTGCCCCCAGCCCTGTCCCTGATCATGGTGGAGGAAAGCACAAGGTGGGAGCCCCCAGTGCCCTGTATGGGGTCATGGTGCTGGGACCTCATCACCCTGATCCTGCCTCCATCCCTGCCTGCTGCTGTAGTGCCCCAGGGAGCAGCATTCCCCAACGAGCAGCACCCTGCCATCCCATGTAGCTCCAGTGCTAGAACATTAACAACAGGCTTGGTCTGAAAACTGGAGGGGTTCAGACCAAGCAAAGCACCAAAATCCACAACTGAAGTCAGGGATCACATCTGCAGCTAGAGCGGGTTGCTCAGAGCCCTGAACAACCTGGAATGTTTCCAAGAATGGGGCATCTGCCACCTCTCCAAGCAACCTGGCCAGGGTCTCACCACCCTTGGTGTCAAACATGTCTTCCTTCTATCCAGTCTGAATCTCTCTCTTTTAGTTTAAATCATCACCCCTTCCCCTGTCACAACAGGCCCTGCTAACAACTCTGTCCCCAGCTTTCTGATGGATCCCTTTCAGGACTGGAATACAATAAGGTCTCCTGGTCTCACACCTGGAAGAAGACTTCACTTTGATCCAAGTCATCTTCAGGCTGAACAAAAGCAAATCCCTTCGTCTGGAGCAGAAGAGCAAACCAGCCTTCTCCCCTCTTTTATAGTGAGAAGCAGATGGACTAAATGACCTCCTGAAACCTTTTTTTCCCTCCATTTCCTAAGCTCCTTTAATGTGGAAACCCCCACCCCATAAATCAGTGCAAGATCCCAGGATCAATAATCCCTACAAAGTCCTGCTGGAGGTATGCACCCCGCGACGGGAATCGCAGCGGTGCTACAGGCAGCCAGAGCAGGCAGCACGATTTGGGATGCAGGAGGGCACAATGCTCTCCTTTGCACTAAGTAAGGTTGCTAGGTTATGGATTTTTTTTTTTTGGGGGGGAGAAGGGAGGAGGAGGAACACACATAATCTGAAAGGAGATCCAGATGGCCATAAAGCCTCGTGGTGGCAAAGCAGCATGAGGCCTGAGAGGGAAGAATTCCTCTTTATGCTGCTGCCGTCTGCTCCCGGAGCCTGGCTTGCACTCCTCAGGAATGCTCTGCACGGAGCCCTGTAACCACTCCAGTTACAGCCATGGTGAAAGCGAAGGAGCAGGGATAGCTGGGTGTAGAAAGGTGGAAAAGCTGTTGTCTGGACACTGGGAAAAGGTCATGAAAGTAAAGCCCGTGGAGGAGCTGCCCCCAAAGCCTGTGTGGACACGGCGGGGTTGTGTTTTGAGAAGCTGACAGCAGCCAGGAAAAGCCACACAAATCCAGACCTCAGCCTGCCAGAAATTCACCCCAATGCCACCTCACTGCCCTCTGCTATTGCCCCTGAGCTGTGCCATCAGCCTGCCCTTGCCCTACTTCTAACCAAAGGGCTGGGCTTTGGGGTTGGGATTTCATATCCTTCCTTCTCCTCTGCTAAGAGAGACCAGGGTGGGGGTGGGGTGGAGGGATTCTGCAACACTTTAGAATCCAGGAAAAATTCCACCCCAGAGCCATAGGGATATGGGACACAAACTGCTTCATTCCCACAGCATCAACACAAGCAGAAGTGGCTGCAAGGATCACAAACCCTCACATTTCAGCTGGAAATGGAAAGCTGAACTTTTCCACTCCCAGAGGTGTCCAAGCGAGGTGCCCGATGGAGATCACAGCATCCTGGCAAGACAGAGGGTGGAAGGGACCTCTTTGGACCATCAAGTTCAACCCCTCTGCTAAAGCAGGGTCACCCACAGCAGGCTGCCCAGGATCACAATGTCCAGGTAGGTTTGGAATCTCTCCAGAGAAGGAGACTCCACCACCTCTCTGAGCAGCCTGCTCCAGAGTTCCAGCACCCTCGTACCAAAGAAGTTTCTCCTCCTGTTCAGATGCAACCTCCTGGGTTCCAGCTTGTTCCTGCTGCCCCTTGTCCTGTTGCTGGCTACCACTGACAAGAGCCTGGCCCCAGCCTCTTGCCCTGCACCTTTTAGCCCTTACTGAGCATCCCTCTCAGTTTGCTCTTCTCCAGGCTCAACAGCCCCAGGTCTCTCAGCCTCTTCTTCTCACAGAGATGCTCCAGTCCCTGAATCACCTTTGTAGCCTCTGCTGCACTCACTCCAGTTCTGGGGAGTCCACTCACTCCACTGTCTCTGAGGAGCCCAGAACTGGACTCAGTACTCCAGATGTGTCTTCAATAGGGCAAAAATAGAGTGGGACAGAGAAAGTCAAGGGACCTTAGAATTCAGGGGTATCCACACCCCAGGGCTCTGTAACCAGGAGATGATAGATAACCACGTGTCAGCATTCAGCATCACCTACCCACCCTCCTGCTTGGCCCAAAGGTGTTGCTTTTCACACAAGCTTCTCATAAATTCAGCCCTAAACAAGTAAAACCCCAAGTTACAGCTGTGCTGCTGCTGCTGGGCTCATTTATCAAAGAAAAGCCCATACCCCAACAAACAACTTTGGAGAGTTACATAAACTTTGCACTTTCTTCTTGCAGCTGACTGAACAAAACCTTCTAAATGTTCCCCTGACCACCTCAAGGGTACTGGGGCCTCCTCAGGCAGCACAGCTCAAAAGCACCAAGGGGATTTTCAGGGGTGGAAGAGTTTGCTGTGGGATGGTTCCAAATTCCCTGGTGATGAATTTCCTACAAGAAGGCAAAATGGATGAGTGGCACTAAGGAGTGGGCCTAGCAACATGCAGGCAGACTGCTCTGGTGTCTTCCTAAAGGTCCATCTAAACACAGGGAGCACTGGAGCAGGCTGCCCAGAGAGGTGGTGGAGTCTCCAAAACCCAACTGGATGTGTTCCTGTGTGACCTTCTTGAGGTCAGCCTGCCTTGGCAGGAGGGTTGGGTCTCCAGAGGTCCTTTCCAACCCCCACCATTCAATGACACCATGAAGAGAGCACATGATGCCAGGGAGCCCTCAAGTTTGGTTTTTACTACAAGTGAAAGAAGCTGCCAGCCAGCCTGGTTCTTAAATTGCCACCTCACACTGGCCACACATGCACCTTCTATATCCAGCCTTTAAAATGGAGACTTTCCCCTCCTCCTTCTTGACACCCACCCTTCAGATATTTGCAAACATTGATCAGATCCCCTCTCAGTCTTTTCTTCTCCAGGCTAAACAGCCCCAGGTCTCTCAGCCTTTTCTCCTCAGACAGATGTTCCAGTCCCTTCAGCATCCTCATAGCCTCCACTGGACTCACCCCAGGATATCCTTGCCCCTCTTGAACTGGTGAGCCCAGAAGAGGACACAACACTCCAGATGTGGTCTCACCACAGCCCTGCAGACTAAATGAAATCCATACTCTACAACTTATATGTTATTTTAATGGCTCTAAATTAACTTGCTTTGGCAGACTCAATGATCAGAGAATCACAGAATCAACCAGGTTGGGAAAGACCTGAGAGATCATCGAGTCCAACCTATTACCTAACACCTCCTGACAACTAAACCATGGCTTTTGTGCCCTGTACTCAGCACTGGTTAGGCCACACCTTGAGTCCTGTGTCAAGTTCTGAGACCCCCAGTATAAGAAGGACATTGAGACACTTGAACATGTCCAGAGAAGGGGAACGAGGCTGGGGAGGGGTCTGGAGCACAGCCCTGTGAGGAGAGGCTGAGGGAGCTGGGGTTGCTTAGCCTGGAGAAGAGGAGGCTCAGGGGAGACCTCATTGCTCTCTACAGCTACCTGAAGAGAGATTGTAGCCAGGTGGGGGTTGGTCTCTTCTCCCAGGCAACCAGCACCAGAACAAGAGGACACAGTCTCAAGCTGTGCCAGGGGAGGTTTAGGCTGGAGGTGAGGAGAAAGTTCTTCCCAGAAAGAGTAACTGGCCATTGGAATGTGCTGCCCAGGGAGGTGGTGGAGTCACCGTCCCTGGAGGTGTTCAAGAGGGGATTGGACGTGGCACTTGGTGCCATGGTTTAGTCATGAGGTCTGTGGTGACAGGTTGGACTTGATGATCTTTGAGGTCTCTTCCAACCTCGGTGATTCTGTGATTCAAGTGCCACATCCAATCCTTTTTTGAAGGCCTCCAGGGACAGGGACTCCACCACCTCCCTCCCTTCCAACCCCCAGATTCCATGATAGACTCTGCCAGGGAAGGCCCTGCCAGGGAAGGGCCCACCAGGGAAGGGCCCACCAGGGAAGGGCCCAGCAGCGTGGGGTGCGTTGGGTGGCAGCAGCAGGAGCACCATTGAAATTCCGGGGAGCAGGCGGCTCTCCTCGGCACGGCAGGGGCTGCCATGTCAAATCCCATTTGGATGCAGAGGACAAGGCTGCGAAAATGCCACCGCGGCGCCTGTTGGCACAGCTCAATGAAAACGCCGTGGCCTCATTAGCAGAGTGGAAATTATGAGCTCGCCTTTGTGTGTATTTAAAAGCTTGCCTCTGAAAGTAGATTGGGTCGGGGCCAGAAATTCCTGGCCGGGAGCTTCTCCCGCTCGGGGATCGCCCGGCTCACGTAGGTCAAGGCGCCGCGCAGCCGCCGACCCGCCAGAGGAGGCATTTCAAGCGCACCCTGCAGGGAAAGGCAGGGGCGGTGCGGCACCAGCAGACACAGCAACAGGCTCCGGACTAAACCCTCCTCCACCTCAGCTGCCTGTCAGGCTTTCCTGTGAGCTGCACGCTGACCGTGCCCTAATGAAAGCACAGGTTGGAATTAAGAGGACGTAAGAATGTTGGGCGTGTGGAGAGCAGCATGCTGCCACCAGCGCTGACAGCTGGGTGAGAGCATCCCATCCACCCAGAACCACTCTGCCCCGCTGGGGAAAGGCCATGACAGCCCAAATCCTTCATAATAAGGGGCAACCTGTGAGGTAACACCAGAGACTGGATGGGGCACTTGGTGCCATGGTTTAGTTGACTAGATAGTGTTGGAAAATCGGTTGAACTCGGTGATCTTGAAGGTGTTTTCCAACCTGGTTAATTCTATGCTGTTGTCAGGATCTGCTCACCCCCATATGGGATTTTCACAGAATCACAGAATGGTTTGGGTTGGAAGGGACCTTAAAAATCACCCAGTCCAACCCCCCTGCAGTCAACAGGGACATCTGCAACCAGAGCAGGTTGCTTACAGCCCCAGATAACCTGACCTGGAATGGTTCCAAGGATGGGGCATCTACCACCTCTCTGGGCAACCTGGGACAGGGTCTCACCACCTTCAAGGTAAAAGAAATCTCTCCCTTCTCTCTAGTTTCAATCTCCCTCTTTCAGTTTCAAGCCATCACCCCTTGTCCCGTCCTAACAGGCCCTGAGAAAAAGTCTGTTCACAGCTTTCTGACCAGCCCTTTAAGTATTGAAAGGCCACGAGGATGCCTCACTAAAGCCTTCTCTTCTCCAGGCTCAACAACCCCAACTCTCGCAGCCTGGCCTCACAGCAGAGGGCTCCCAGCCCTCCCATCATTGCTGTGGCCTCCTCCTGCCCCACTCCAACAGGTCCATGTTTCTGCTGTGGTGAGCACTCCAGAGATGGCCCCAGCACTGCAGGGGGGGTCTCAGCAGATTGCAGCAGAGCGGCAAAATCCCCTCCCTGTCCCTGCTGCCCACTCTGCTGGGGATCAGCTCAGGACACGGCTGGCTCTGGGCTGGCAGCATACAGTGCCAGCTCATGTCCAGCTGCTCACTCACCAGCACCCTCAAGTCCTTCTCCACAGGGCTGCTCTCCATCCCTTCACCTCCCAGCCTGTGTTGATGCTGGGAATTGTCCTGACCTGTGTACAGGGTCTTGCACTTAGCCTTATTGAACCTCATGAGGTTCACACAGGCCCACTTCTCCAGCTTGCCCAGGCCCCTCTAGATGACATCCCATCCTTCAGGCATGTTGACCACACCACTCAGCTGGGTGTCACCCCCAAACTTCCAAGTCTCCACTGTGAAAAGCTTCCGGGTGTGCTCCCTACTTACCCGCACGGGTGCCGCACCGCAGCCGAGCCACACAAACCCAAGGTATCTGCTCAAGGGCTGCCGGGGAGGCTGGAAGAAAGAACAAAACAAACCCTAATATTGCACAGAAAGCCTGAGCAAGCGAGGGAGAGGATGGAGAGACTGTTTTGAAAGGCTCCCACTGGCACAAGCTCCTAGGAGCGCTTAGTAACAGCAGAGAAATCCCCTTTAAACACACGGCGGTGACATTACGCGGCGCAGGGAGAGGAGAAGGGGGAGGAGGGGAAGGCTCAGCTAATCCTCACAGTTTTATAAGCGTCTGAGACACTAATCCACTGATCTCATTGAAAGGGATTAGAATTACTCCCTCACCAGTAAATTTCAGAGGTTTTCTACCAGCTGTAAACAAAAGCAGAGAGCAGCCCGCAGAGACGGCTGCCACACAGCGAGTCCTCGCCCAGAAATCCTCACCAGGGCTGGCTTTGGGATGGAAAAGGGGAATTTCCATCCCAGGACCACAGAGAGTTGTATGGAGGGGTGCTGGTTTCCAAAGGGAGCCCAGTCAGCTCACCTGGCTGCAGCCAAAAGGCAGGAGCTCAGCTTGGGTGAGCATCAGGACACATTTTTGCGGTCCTGCTCTTAAGGGAAGGAGGGTCCAGCCAAAAAAACCTCCACCCCTAAAGCCCCAGCTTGTTCTGCACTGGCTAAGGACAACCCCATTTTATTACTACAATAAAAAGAGGGCAAGCTTGGAATGACAGAACTGTTTTGGTTGGAAAAACCTTTAAAAGCACGGAGTCCAAGCATTCTCTAACTCTGCTAAGGCTGTTGCTAAACCATGTCCCTCAGCGCCACATCTTTTAAACACCTCCAGGAATTCAACCACTTCCCCGGGGAGCCTGTTCCAGTCTTTGAGAACCCTTTCAGTCAAGGAGTTTCTTCTGATAGACAACCTAAACCACCCATGGTACAACTTGAGGCTGTTTCCTCTTGTCCCATCACTTGTTACAAGAGAGAAGAGACCAACCCCCACCTCACTCCAACCTGCTTTCAGGGAGCTGCAAACAGCCAGGAGGTCTCCCCTCAGCCTCCTTTTCTCCACGCTGAACAACTCCAGTTCCCTCAGCTGCTCCTCACAAGACTCGTGCTCTAGACCCTCCACCAGCCTCCCTGCCCTCCTCTGGACATGCTCCAGCACCTCAGTCTTCTTCTTGGAGTGAGGGGCCCAAAACTGAGTACAGCACTCAAGGTGTGGCCTTAACTGTGCTGAATGCAGGGGCACCACCACTGCCCTGGTCCTGCTGGTCACACTGTTGTCAATCCAGGCCAGGATGCTGCTGACCTTCTTGGCCACCTGGACTAACTCCTAAGCAGCAAATGAGGCAATTCACACAAAACCTGAGCTCTGAGCTTCACTCAGCTTCACAGCACCCTTCACCCCCCCCCAGTTTCTCAAGCCACATTATTTAGGTGGAAAAATCTCACAGAGCATCCTTGTGTGAACATGCTGCAGTGAATAATTCATGGTGTCAAAGAATACATCATTTGGGTTGGAAGATGAAGGAGGAAACATGCAACCTGGTTTGAGATACCAACACAGCTCACTCCTAAGTTGCATGTTCTGGCTCTTAAGAGAAACATTAATGGGTGGAATGAATCAAACTCCAAAAGAAGCTTCAGGCCAAAAGGATTCAGGTGATCCTCTGGTGAGGAAAAGTCACTTTGGTTAGAAAAGAGAAGTTCTCTAACAAAGAAAGCAAACTTTTGTTAGTTCCTTCTCTACTCTGTGAAATTCCACCCAAAACAGAAACCAAAAGAGTCTCAAGTTTCAATCTCAGGTTAAATCAGGACTCAATCTCATCAGGGCTTGCCTTAAAGCCAAAGCCTTTTGGAAGTGTTTGGTGGGATGGCAGCACAACCCCTCTGCTCCAGCCCATTTTAATGGGGTACCAAGATGGGTTTGTATCCTCAGGCACAGAAAAAAACAGTCTCTTGGCTTCAGGAAGACAAAACCCAGCTCCTGACATCCTGCAGCACTATGCTCTCAGCTCTAGCATCCAAGGCTCTTCCAGACTGGAACAAACCATCCAGGGCTAGGACCATCTCCAGCCCCATCCCTCTCACCAGGCTTTGAGGGAGAAGATGCCATGGGAAACACAGGGGGAAAGTGCTGCAGGAGATGCAGGGGAAGAAGATGCTGCAGGAGATGAGACGCTGCAGGACACGGGGGGGGGGGACGCTGCAGGACACGAGACGCAAGGGGGGACGCTGCAGGACACGAGATGCAGGAGGAAGATGCAAGGGGGAAGCCCTGAGCGCAGTGGGGAGCACATGACAACTGCCGGAGCCGCAGCCACGGAAATGATCCATTTCTCTTGCTTCTACTCCCAAAGCACCGCCCCCAGCAAGGCTCAGCTCAGCAGTGAGGGTTTTACCAGTGCGTGGCCGGGGAGCAGGGCTCAGCTGGCAGCCAGCACCCAGGCACAAGCTCCAGCAGCTCTGGGGGCAGATGATCTTTACTATTCAGTCACAAAACCCACCCGCCGCTGCGCAGTCCAGGCCCGCTGCTGTCACACAGCCTCCAAACCCCTCATCTCGTATTCCAGACGCCGAGGGACCCAGATGCCGGCTCCTAATCCAGCGCTTCTCAGCTCGAAAAAGCGAACAAAACCCAACCCCAACCCTGCAGCTGCGTTAATAACCAGTGAGCCAGGAAACTGCCCCGGGGAAGCCCGGCCTGGCAGCGGGTTTTGTATTGAACAATAGCAACATGCGAGTCTTTAAAACGCCGCGGAAACCTGCTCCTTCTCCTGCTGGCGAGAAGGCTCTGCGTGGGGAGGAGTTTAATGCGATCCCTTCCCTACGCTGGCAATCCAATTTCGCGCAGGCTGGAAGCACCAAGAGGCCGGGCAGAGGGCTTGGGAGGGAGCTGGGATGAGTTTATTGGAGTTGGAAACTATCAGGTGGGTGACCACGCTCCCTCCCACCTGATTATGAGGAGTGATTTGGCTTGAGCCATCATCCTACCTGCTGGGCTGCTCCTCCTGGCTTCAAACAGAGCGATCAAAGAGGCCAAACCTCCACGCTTGTGGATTCCCGTTTTCCCCTAAATGCTCTTCCAAGGTGGGCAGATGGGAAAGCCCCCGCAATCTGTGGGCAGGGAGAGCAGCAGCAACCCCGAACTGGCTGCGGGCTGCAGGAGGAGCGTGGCTGCTCCCCGTACTTTCAGTTTCTCTCTTGCCAACGCAGCCTCCTGGCACCGTTTCCTCTAAGGCGCTTTGCGAGTCAAAAGCTGCATTAACAGCGAGATTAATCCTCCACGGGGATAAAAAAATAAACCAGGAGAAGTTATTCCTGCTTCCTTCCCCAGAGCTGGAGCAGAAAAAGTGACTGGCTGAAGGACTTCCCTGCCCGGGGCTTCCCGGCCCTTGCTCCTCCTCCTGCTCCTTGGTGCCTCGCCTGCTTTTTCCGAAGGCTGATCCAGCTTTAGCTCCAGCCTCGGAGCAACCTGAGACCTTGGCTGCACCAAGGCAGCTGCTGGCAGCTAATCTAGTCCGTGGGCTCCGACCACCCATCCACACATTGGCATTGAGGCTTCTGGCTTCTCTGCGTTGTCTGTCTTCCTCCTCCTCTGCCACCACTCCTCTTTGAAGTCCCTTCCAGCTCGAGCCATTCTATGACTCCATGATCCCTACCTCAGGAGTTTCACAGCACCATCGTGGCCACTGCTGGCATTCCTTCAAGGTGCTTTGGCCAGCTGCTCTTTCTTCCTGTTGACATCCCGCTGGCACCATCACCAGCTCGTTAACGGGACACAGCCACCCTTGTAGTGTGGTTGGAACTCTTGGGGTTTCTTCTTTTCCTTTGAAGGACATCAAATGTGTCCATACAGGCAGAGAAAGGAGATGTTTGTGGCTCCCATCATCACCCTAAGCGAGGGTAAAGCATCCCACACCGATGCAGCTCAACCTCCACCCATCGCAGGGGTTTGGCACCTTCTCCTCCAGCATGCTTCCAATGGGACCCCTACATTTCTCCACCAAGCAAGAGGCAAGGCTGGGCTCAGGTGACAGCAGATAAGCCCCTGCATCACCGTCACTGATGTCATTGCAAAGCACTGCGGTGAGGCAGGGTGGGGCTGCGGGCAGGGTGGCCGCTCCCGCTCCCGACCTGAACTCTGAGCAGTTCCAGGGCGATGTCACCATGAAGGGAGAGGGGAAGGAAGTCCAGGCAAGGTAGATGTTATCTGATGTCAACAACACTCAGCTTTACGAGGAGTGATTGCAGGGCACAAAAATAAACAGAAACCCAGCTGGGCAGCACCAACCGAAGCTGACACCGAGGTGCCTGAAGATCAAGGGAAGCTTCAAACAATAAAGCCACCCTCCAGGCTTTCACACTGATGGTTCCAAGGTGTTGGAGACCACCTGCACCTCCTGTGCTGGCCTGTGGGATGAGGTTGCCTGCGTTTATTGTGTACCCACATGAGACAGCAAGAGCCTGACCCAGGGGAGAGGACCTCCTCTCAGCCATGCCAAGCCTGTCATTCCACGGCAGAAGCCTTTCAGGTCATGGTGGAGGGAGCAGGAGATGAGGGCACCCAGTCATGCCTCTCTCCACCTTTCCAACATCCAGGAGGTGGTTTATGGTTATGAGCTACTCACTTGCAATGCATCTTCTGCCACGTGGCCAATGTGGAAGTGATGGCTGGGCTTCCACTGGGAGGGATGGCCTAAGAGGGAACATGTGCTGAGGTGGTCCATGAGTAGCAAAACCCTCCTAGCAAAGCCAGGTGTCCTCATATCATCCAACAAATCATTTAGTCCAGGGCATCAGTTGGAAACATCAGTCCTTGTTGGACAAAATCTCTGGGTTCAGTTCATTCTCACAGTCTGCAGGCATCCCAGAAGCAGCTCTGCCACTTCCTCACCATGTAACCCTCAACCTTCTTCTCTTCATCACCTGCCTCTCCCCAGGGCATGGCCAGGACCATTCTCTGGCCAAGAACAGCAGTAGCAACCAGCAGCCATCATCCCATTTCCTATTTGGCACATAGGCTTTTCCTTATTTGAAGCTCAGACAGATGCCACAACATCCAGAGCGTGTTAGTCAACGTGTCCTTCACAACTAGTCTATCACAGGTATCTCCAATCACGCTTGGAGGTGAACAGATTGGAGCCTGAGCTGTACAGGCAAGAGGTCCCACCACAGCTTACCCACCTCCACAGCTTGTCCTCCCCAGTCAGAAAGAGCCTTTGACCCCACAACAATGCCGGTGACCCAACCAGCAGACCTAGAGCATCCAAACCCTGATGGAGATGAGAAGGAAAGTCCTAGCCAGTGGGCCAGCCCTGGCATAAACTTTTACCAGGCTCAGCAGTGACAAAATAAACACCAAGCCAAGACTGGGAGACCCAGCAAGCCATCACCACCCTCACCACCAGCAGGTCTGTCATCTGCTCAGGAACCAGGACCTCCACCTGTGGGCATCAGCTCCCCAGCACCACTCCTCCTGGCTGCTGTCACCAGGCATTGCAAGGGCAGGAGGAGTTATTTATCCTTCCTTTTTTTTTTCCCCCCTTTCCCTCATTTAAATACCCCTGTGAGCACATTTTGGGTTCCTTCCACATTGCCCCCCAAGCATTTCTTCTGCCAGGGGCCGTATTCTTCTGCTGCCAGTTAGTGGAGGCAAAGGCTTGTTATTTTTCCGGGCTGGGGGCCAAATTTGTATTTAATTTTTGCTCCAGATGGCACAGCACTCTGGATGCATCAGCTGGAGCATCTAACCTGTATGAATAAAGTGATAGAGCAAATAACCTGATTTACTCAGGGGCTGCTCGACACGCTCAGGGTAGCTCTGTTTACCCCACCCACAGCAAAAGGAGCCTTAACATGGATTCTGGCCACGCTCTTGCTATCAAACCTGACAGCCAGGACAACACAGACAACGACAGGAGTCTAAAAAAGACTAATATTAAAACCTTTACTTTGTTTCCTTGCAAATCAAGCACACACACAAAAAAAAGGCTCATTTCAGCCAGGCCAGACCCTGGCCCTGGGTTTCCTTCTCCTCCCTCAGTCCTCACCAGCCCCCAAGCTGCTGTCAGCAGTGGGTCATGCAACCTGGGTTTGAGCTCCTCCAAGTGAGAAGGAGAAAGGTTGGTGAAGGTGGATATTGAGGTGTGCTGAGAGCTCGTGGCTCTGCTCACCCAAGGAGACGTGAGAGGACAACCACGAGACGTTCCAGTTTCACTTCTGGCTAATTCTCCTTGCTTCTAGGGAGCTGCCACATCCCTCTGGCACAGCCTGCAGCCGGGAGATGTTCCCTGCAAACTAGAGCACCCAAAATAACCCAGGGAACAGGGGGAAATCAAAGAGATGAGAGCAGCTGGTTTATCTGCCTGGGCACAGGGAAGGCTGAATAAAATCAGCTGAGCCTGCGAAGGGCTGGAAACAAAGGGCCGGGGGGAGTGTGCTTCCCTTTGCTCAGAGCATCCTCGGGCTGTGAGAGCCTGTCCCAGAGGCAGCAGAGACAAAAGAAAGCCAGGAGCTGTGGGCAGGAGCCAGCTGGGGAAAACCGGGGTGAGGAGGCACCCCCTCACCCTCCCTGGCAGCGGCGGAGCCGGGTTCGCTCGCGTGTTGCCGAACACGTTAGACATGGCAGGAAACTCGAGATCAAAGGCGAGGAGTGTGCCAGAGCAAGATGTCATCCAAACCTCCTGCCAAAGGTGCGCAAGGGAGGGGGGGAAACAACCCCCACACACACGCTGGCACCGCTGAAGGGGCTGGCACCGCTCGCATGCACGCAGGACAACTGGACCCATGGAGATGCTCTCCTCCACACGCCCAGAATAAAACAAAGACATCCTCAGCTAAACAACCCTCCTCCCCGCCCCCAAATCCCAGGAGGTGCATTTGCACCGTGGGTTTTCAGTCCCCTGGGACCCACGCTCGTCCCCTGGCAAAGACAGCGAAGCGGATGCTGGGAGGGCTCCCTACGTGCCTGCAGGGCAGGAGCAGCAGCCCTGACCAACTCTGAGGAGCAGCTTTTCCCGTTTCTGGGTGTTTTGCTTTTGAAGCCAACAGAGCCCGCAGAGTCCTGCCTTGGCAATAGGACAGGCCCGATTCCAAACCAGCAGCTACCGGGAATGGGAGTGACCCAGGGACCTCCAGCTGAGCCTGCGGTGGGACCTTCAGGAGCTCCCCGTTGTGAAAGGGGTCCCAGCAGGATGGTGCTGGACACACACGCACACCTCTGTCCCTTTGTGCCAAGGCAGCGCCCTCCTGTCGCTCCTGCGTGAGGCAGCCCCAAGCAGGGGCCCGGAGCCGCTGACCCCTCCTGCATGTCCTCTCCGCTCCATAAACAGGCACCTTATGACATCCACGCAGGGCTAACAGTCACCCCAAAAGCACACTCAGGTCATCCTGAGGACAGCCTTCCCTACAGGGGTCTGCGTGGGGGCCAGGCCTTGCCCTGCAGGGCAGAGTCAGGGGCAGCACCGATTCCCTGCGGAGCCGGGAGGGGATGGCCTGTCCCTAGCGGGGAATGCCAAGGAGGGGGTGTCCCTGCCTTTGAGGGGTGCTGCCCCACAGAGCAGTGCATGAGGCCTTGCTCCGCAGGGCTGCTGAGGAGGGTCCGTGCCCCACAGGGAGGTGTACAGGAACGGCCTTGCCCCATGGAGCAGTGCACGGCCCCTGCCCCACAAAGCGGTGCACAGGGAGGGGGGCTTGCCCCGCAGGGATGCTGAAGGAGGGGCCTTGCCCCATAGGACAACGCACAGGGAAGGGGCTCTGCCCCACAAGAGTGCTGGAGGAGGAACCCTGCCCCACAGAACGGTGCACGGAGAAGGGTCCCTACCCCACAGGGGGAACCCGAGGAAGGGCCCTTGCCCCACGGAGCGGTGCACTTAGAGGGGGTTTCGCCCCCCAGGGCTGCTGGAGCGGGCGCCCTGCCCCACAGCGCGGTGCCCAAGGAGGGGCGCCCGGTCCTCCGGCCCCCCAGGGGGCTCCCGCCCCGCCGCGGCCGCCCCGCACTCACCCGCCGCTGTCCCGCCGAGGCTCGCGCCGCCCGCACTGCCCGGCGGCGGGAGGGACCCGGATGGAGCCGGCCCCGCCCCCGCCCGTCAGACCCCGCCCCCAGCCTGCCTGGCCCCGCCCCGCCGGTCCCATCCGATCCGTGCATGCGCCAGGCCCCACCCGCGGCGGAGCGGTGACGTCGCAGCGAGGAGGGGCAGGGATGAAGGTGCCGGAGAGATGGGGAGGGGGCCGGGGGGACCGTGGCGGTCGGCGCTCCGGGGTCG
The DNA here is from genome assembly GCA_033816785.1 of Picus viridis. Taxonomy (NCBI): domain Eukaryota; kingdom Metazoa; phylum Chordata; class Aves; order Piciformes; family Picidae; genus Picus; species Picus viridis. The sequence continues at coordinate 14,438,971 of CM066583.1, forward strand.
GGGGGACTGTGGGCACGATGAGGACAGTGAGGACAATGGGAACAGTTGCTGAGGACGGGGGGATAGGGGCTGTCGGGGCAGGGGGTGATGAGGGAACGGGGGGACAATAGAGACGGGCTGAGGACAGTGAGGTGGGCTGCGGGGACAGGGGGGACAGTGTACACAGGCAGCGCAGGTGTGACAGTGACGATGGAGGCTGTGGGGACATGGCGACAGGAGCCGGGTGATAAGGGGTGATGGACAGGGGACAGGAGGTTGCGCTAGAAACAGGGATGATGTAGCGGGGACACGAGGTGACTGTGGGGTCAGAGAGATGGTGTTGGAACAAAAGGTGGACTGGAAACAAGGTGGCACTGAGGACAGGGGGATGATATGGGGACAGGTGGTGGCAGTGGCGCCGAGGTGGCAATGAGTGCAGGGAGGCTGATGTAAGGACACGATGTGACTGTGGAGCCAAGGGCTTTGGGGACAGGAAGTGACATTGGAGACATGAAGCATGGGGATGGGAGGCAGCAGTGACGACAGGGATGGTGGTGGCAGCAGGTGAAAATGGGGACAGGGCATGGCAGTGGGGATGGAGCAATGGTATGGTGATAGGGAGATGGGATGGAGTGGGGTGGCAGTGGGCCAAGAGCAGACAGGAGATGACACCAGGGGGACCTGTGAGTGGGCACTGCCCTGCTCTGTCAGCATCCATATCCAGGTGGCTGCACAGGAGGAGAAGGATCCATCCCTGTCCCCATCCTTGTGAGAGAAATGACATCACCCCCTGGCTCTGGGATGTCAACCAGCTGGTGTCACCTCCTTGGGGTGAGCTCTCATTGTCCTGAGAAGGTGTTTCCTCTTCCTGCCCTTTGAAGATGAAGCAGGTGGGCAGGAGGATGGAGACAGCACACACCAGCACAGGAGGGCCTCTGTGTCCCAGCACAGCAGGAACTGGGTGACATCCAGCATGGTGGTGGCATGCCCGTCTGCACCTGTGTCATGAACGGTGGCAATTCATGGAGCCCGGGATCTTGGTACATCAGTGACTCATCTCAACCTTATCAGAGTTCCTCACGAGGTGTGAGGTGCTCAGGCTTGACTGGAGGATGTTATTAATGAGCAAGGAAAGCCTTATCTTTTTGGCCAGACTCTTCACTGTTGCCCAGCAACAGGACAAGGGGCAGTGGGCACAGACTGAAACCCAGAAGTTCCCATCTGAAGGTGAGGAGAAACTTCTTTGCTGTGGGGGTGCCGGAGCCCTGGAGCAGGCTGCCCAGAGAGGTTGTGGAGTCTCTTTCTCTGCAGAGATTCCAATCCCACCTGGACACTGTGATCCTGGGCAAGCTGCTGGGGGTGACCCTGCTTTAGCAGGGGGTTGGACTGGATGATCTCCAGAGGTCCTTTCCAACCCACACCATGCTGCGATTCCCTGATTTTCTGTTCTCAACTGGGGTGGGTGAAGACCAGCAAGGGCAGATCCAGTGGTGGGCTGGGCAGGGAGAGGCAGCCATAATTAGCTGCAATAATGAGAAACCCAAGAATAGCATCTTTGGTGTTTCCCTCCTTGGCCCCACACATGGGGCTGTGCCGTGGCAGCAACCGCATGCTGGTGAAATCAGATGACCATCGACGTGGGGGCGGGGAGCTCCTCCTGCAGCAGGGAGCAACACTGCTCTCCTGCCTTGCTGCTCTCCAGCAGATGGTCCCCAGGCACTGTGAGAGCCTGGGATTCCAGCCATGACCTCGTCCCACTTGCAGTCCAGGCTGTGTGGGAAGCCTCGGCACGCCCGAGGGATGCGGCAGGGAGCCGGTTTGCTGGATGCCTTCATGGAGCGGAGCTGTGTTCCTGCTGTGGGAATCCCCACTTCACACAGGAGGGCTCTGCCTGGACATGCTGGGGCTGCTTGGGCTGGGAGTCCTGGTGCCCACACAGAGACTGGAGAGCCAGGGCCTTGTGTGGACTCACCTCCAGCAGCTAACAGGATGAATCTGGGGAGCAAATGCGCTTGGACATCAGGTTCCGCTGTTCTTCCCACCCCAGCCAGCTCCCAGTACCCTGAGGTGAAGCCTGAAGCTGCAGCTGGTGGAGGGCAGAGCTGCTGGCTGTGCACACAGCCTTTGTCTTTGGCAGTTGTAGAATCATAGAATGCTTGGTTTGGTTTGAAAGGAGCCTTCAAGATCATCTAGTCCAAGCTCCTGCTGTGGTCATTTAGACCTTCAACTAGAACAGGCTGTTCAGAGCCCTGCCCAGCCTGGCCTTGAACAGTACTAGGCATGGAGCATCCACAGCCTCTCTGAGCACCCTCTTCCAGTGTCTCACCACCCTCACAGTGAAGAATTTCCTCCTCACATTTAATCTAAATCTCCTCTCTTTCAGTTTAAAGCCATCATCTCCATCCTATCACAACACTGCCCAATAAGCCATCCTTCCCCATCTTTCCTGTAGGCCCCTTTAAGTGATGAAAAGCCACCACGAGGTCTCCCTCAAGCCTTTTCTCCAGGCTCAACAACTTCAACTCAGCCTGTCCTCACAGCAGAAGGCTTCCAGCCCTCCCAGCACTGCTGTGGCCTCCTGGCTCTGCTCCAAGAGGTCCCTGGCTGTGCTGTGCTGAGCACTCCAGAGCTGGCCCCAGCACTGCAGGTGGAATCTCAGCAGAGCAGAGGAGCAGAATCCCCTCCCTGCCCCTGCTGCCCACACTGCTGGGGATCAGCCCAGGACAGGTTGGCTCTGGGCTGTGAGCTCTCAGCTTTTCTCCCACCAGCACCCCCAAGTGCTCCACAGGGCTGCTCTCCAGCCCTTCACCCCCAGCCTGTGTTGATACTGGAGCTTGTCCTGACCCCATGTGCAGGACCTTGCACTTGGCCTTGTTTCAGCAAGGCTCTTGAGGCTCAGGTGAGCCCTGTCACTGCAGTCCAAGGGTGCTCAGAGCAAAGCCTCCCTGTAGGCTGCTCCTCTGCTTTTGTAGACCTCCCAGATCTGCAAGGATGGATGGCTGATGGATGAGGGTCTGCACTGGGGAGAGTGAGATTGCAGCTCAGTCTGTCCACCTTTCCTTAAGTACCATCTCTTCTTCTGGATCTTCTGAGCTGCTGGGACTGAGGAGAATTTGACATCCACCTGAGGTGGTGACAAACACAGGCATGGTGCAGGTGGAAATCAGGTTGTGACATTCCACCAGAGGGAGAAGCTCCCTGGAATAGAGAAACAACCTGAAACCCAGCTCCTCAGGCAGAGACCTGCTGCCTCTGGACACCAGCTGCTTGTGAGGGAGGTGTCCTGGAGGGCAGGGTGGCCCTTGGGACACCAGCAGTGGCAGAGGGATCCCAGTCACTGCCCTACACCCAGGCTCTGCTGCCAGCTTCAGTAAATGGCTCCCTGTGATGTGCCATCCTTCCTGCCTTCATTTCCCATTTGGGAAGCCTCTGTAGGTACGTGGCTGAGAAGGTTTCCCTGGTGGAAGGGTGGGATGAGCAGTGTCCTGCTGTTGGGCTGCTGGTGTGAGGCTTGTGGGATGAGGGCAGGCAGAGCTGGCTCATCTGGGGGAGCAAGGACATGGCTCCAAGCTCTGATTCACCACCCTGGCTACAGAGGAAGCCGTGCTGGCCACTTTCTCCTTCCCTGTGTATCAGACGATCCAGGTTATCCTGTTTGATGAGTGAAGGCAACTGAGCTCCAGCCTGGCTGCATGACTGGACCTTGCAGCAGAGAGATGGTGTCATAAGGAAGGGTGCACTTGTCTGCTTGGGAAGGTGGAAGATGTACAAGATGTCTCTAATCTCCTCTCATTCGTCTCTGGGATGTTTTTTTTTCTTTGGAAGCGGTGACAGGGCAAGAGGAAATGGCCTCAAACTGCACCAGGGAAGATTTAGGTTGGTCATTGGTCAAAAGGTCTTCCCCCAAAGGGTTGTCAAGGCCTAGACCAGGCTGCCCAGGGCAGTGGTGGAGTCCCCAGCCCTGGAGGGGTTTCAAAGCCATGTGGTTGTGGTGCCCAGTCCTGAGTTCAGTTGGTGCTGGACCATGAATGCCACAGCAGATCTGTGGTCATCCCAAGGCAAATGAGGTGGTAATCCTAGGGATGGGACCTGTGAAGCAGGTGGAGGCTGGACTGGTGGCAGCAGCCCTGACTCATCACCTCTTGCACCTTGTGAGGTTCTGCTGCTGCTCTGAGTTTGCCTTGGGTAGATCATGACTGGCCTGTGGGAGAGGGATAAGCATTTTTCTGTTGGCATTGCAGCTTTGCTTGTGTGTGCTGGCAGAGTTTTGGGTTCCCTCTGGTGAGTTAGACCTGTGTCCACCCAGCCAGCACAAGGAAAGCCATGTCTGTTCCAATGGCCTGGTGGCCCCAGTCTGGTGCCAATGGAGAAGTGAGCTGGGTGAACCCAATGAGGCACTTTTGGTGCTCTCCCCTCTGAGATGCTGATACCCACCTGGGTGCTGCTCAAAGGTCCTCACTGCAAGCAACGTTCATCTGGCAGGCAAGGGAACGTCAGCTTCAGCAGGGTCTGGGGTGTCATTTTCTGTGTTTGGATGAAAACTGATGAGGTGGCTGTGTGGAGACACACCTCCTGGTTGGCAGCATGGAGGAGGTGGGAGGAGGTGTAGATCTGCAGTGCTACCTCTGCCTGGTGACATGTGTCCCCCTGGAGCCCTCCCTGTCTGCAGCCAGGATTTCACAGAAGGCATCAAGGGTGCATGCTTGGCTGAGGCCTTGATTAAATGAGGCAGAAGAAGATGTAAGTGGGTCTCAGAGCACTCCTGTTTGGCTTTCCTTCTTACCACTGAGACTGACCCTCTGGCTGCTTCCCTGGGGCTTTTTCCTGAGCCATGTTGCTGAGTGGGGTCCATGCTGCCAAAATTTTCAGCCCTCCCCCCATTTGCCAGCAGCAGCAGATGTGATGTGGGCTCAACTCTGCCAGCAGAAGTGGGCTTTGGTCATCTTGGCATTTGTCACTGGTAGAGAGGACTTAAAAACAGCCTACCTGGAATGCCTATCCCCACATGTGCCTCTGATGGTCAAAGGGACCTTCAGTGTCACCAGCCTGGCCAAGCTGATCGTAGAGGGCTTGTGACTGGGAGACTTGGTGGGCTCCTGCAGACCATCCTTTTCACTGCTCTCAGCACCAGTGGCTTATTACTGCCAGCTCCTGGACACCTTCATGATCCAAGCATCTTCCTTCAGCTCCTTTGCTGGAAGCAATCTCCCTCTGCCCCTTTTTTTCCTTCTTCATCCACCACAGCTGTTTGGTCTCTCACTCCTTGCCTTCTTCTCCCTTGTACTTGAGGTCTATTAGGAGGCCTTGCTGGCTGATCCAAGAGGGAACATGGCCAGCAGAGGACACTGGCTTGTGACCATCAGACATGGTCAGAGTGTGCCCATCCTGCCTCTGTTTCTGCAGTGGGATGTGGGGAACCTCCCTCCATCCCTCCCTCCCTCCATCCCTGCCACCACGGCGTTGCTCAGGTGTTGCTCAGCAGGTAAGCTCGGGCGTTGCTCCACGCTTGGGCTGCAGGGTTGCTTTCTCAGAGCTCTTCTCCACCCCTTTGCAGCAGCACTTTGATTTTGGCCTTCACAAGACAGATGTGGAGCAGGGTGGAGCAGGGCAGAGTCTTCCTCTTCCTTGTAGCAGGGCATGATTACCTGGGAGCTTTGACTCACGAATGGCTTTGTGAGTCAAGGAGCAATGCTGCCTTTGCAGGGCTTGCCCGAGGGTTACCCACCTCCTCATGACCCACCTCCTCATGACCCACCTCCTCGGTCCTTGCACCCACCCAGGGGTGGGATCTCACTCTGCATCACGTCCAGCTTGACGAGTGGAGCAGGTATTGCAGCCGGGTGGCAACCCAAACCCTGCAGCTCCTCTCCATCAGTGCACCGTGGGGCTGAGCTGCAGAGCAGGATCCTGCCAGTCCACGCAGGAAAGAGGAACTCTGGGGAATCAGCACTCCCATCCATGCTGGGAAGTAAATGGCAATGGGAAGTAACCTGTTTTCAGGTGCTTTGAGGTGGCCCAAGGCAGCCTCATCCTCATCTTTCTGCTCTGCCCTCCCAGCCCATGCCAAAAACATGCCAGAGAGAAAATGAACCACCTGGCCATGGCTGGGCAGTGCTGAAAGCTGAGGGAGACGTGGCTGCAGCGCTTGGGCTGACCCTGCTGGGAGTGACCGGTCTCTGGCACAGTGTCTGGCATGACCTGGAGCTGGAGTGAGCCCAGTCAGGACGGAGAGCTGATGGCCGTGGGTGTTTTCCTGCAATTAAGGTCAGAAAAACTTCATGTGGCTCCTTCTAGAGCAGGGAGCATTTAGTGGTGGATGCAGGTGCTTTCCTGAGATGTGAGGAAGTGCTTGGCAATTCCCATCAGGCAGCCAGACTCTCCCTCACCCCTCCCAACAGCACTGGGCTCTGCCTGTGCCTTCTGCTCCAGGAAAAAGCCCTCATCAAGGCCCGGCATCCTTGTCCTGTGCGTGACCCAGCACTGGTGCAAGCACAGGTGGGCAAAGCAGAGCCCACACAGCCTCCACCATATCATCTCTCCAGGGCTGGGCTTCCAGAGCAGCTCCTTGCCCTCACAGAATCACAGAATGGTTTGTGCTGGAAAGAACCTTTGAAGGTCACCCAGTCCAACCCCCTTGCAGTCAGCAGGGACATTGCAACCAGAGCAGGTTGCTCACAGCCCCAAACAACCTGACCTGAGATGGTTCTGTGAATGGGGCATTTCCCACCTCTCTGGACAACCTGGGACAGGGTCTCACCACCCTCAGGGTCAAACATTTCTTCCTTCTCTCCAGTCTGAATCTCCCTCTTTCAGTTTCAAACCATCACCCCTTGTCCTGTCACAACAGGCCCTGAGAAAAGGTCTGTCCCCAGCTGTCTGATCAGCCCTTTAAGCACTGAAAGGCCACCAGGAGGTCTCCCTGGAGCCTTCTCTTCTCCAGGCTGCACAACCCCAACTCTCTCAACCCGGCCTGACAGCAGAGGGCTTCCAGCCCTTTGTGATGTAGGGACCACAGAGGGACAAGGAGTGGGAAGCGTGGCAGGGGAGGGATGTCTTTGGAAAGGAAAAATGTGAATCTATAAATAGCAGATGGGAAAGTTCCCTAAATGGAGGCAGAACCACTTTGTCAAGGCACTGCCTGCACTGGCTGCATGGTGACTAACACAAGGAAAATGTGATGCCCTGGTGCCTTGACGCTGCCATGGCCACCATGGCCCTGCTGGGGGTGGGATGGTTGCCAGTAGGGACCAAGCTGAGAACTGCCACACTCATTGCCTGCAGGGTCCAGGCCTGAGCAGAGCTGAAGGAGGAGAAGCAAAATTCCCTTTATCCTTCAGGAATGCACCAAGCATGTCCTCCCACCCTTAGAGGACACAGGCAGAAAGTGAATCATAGGATCCCAGAATGGGATTGGAAGGGACCTCTGGAGATCATTCAGTCCAATCCTCCTGCTAAAGCAGAGCAGCTTGCCCAGGATCACAATGCCCAGGTGGGTTTGGAATCTCTCCAGAGTAGGAGACTCCACAATCTCTCTGGGCAGCCTGTTCCAGAGCTCCAGCACCCTCACACCAAAGAATATTCTCCTCCTGCTCAGGTGGAACCTCCTGAGTTCCAGTTTGTGCCCTTGTCCTGTCCCTGGGCACCAATGAGCAGAATCTAGCTCTAAAACTGGCTGAGTCTTTGGTTGCAGCCTCAGCAAAATCCACCAGAACTGGACTGGCTAGGTAAGGGACACACAGAGAGTGGGATGAGAGCTCCTCCTGGCTCAGAGCCGTGATTCATCTCTGCTAGTCTCTGTCAGTCTCTGTCTGCTGGCTGGGCCCCAGGGGAGCTGCTGAGGAGGAGCACAAGGCGAGGCCCGGGCCAGGGAAGCGCTTCCCACTCGCTGTGTTTCCAGCAATTGGCTGCTTGAGGACTTCCTGAGCCGGAGGCTGCGTCCCTGCCTCGCTGCTCCACAGCACTCGGTGGCCTTGTGGAGCTGAGGTGCTCACATGTGCTGTTTCCTCGGGAAAAACTGTTCAGGGGAAGGGAGTGCTGGAGGAGCTGCTCCGTGTGCAGCCTCGGCTCCTCAGATGTGCCTTCAGTGCAAGGAATGCCTGCAGACAGCCATCTCCAGCCACCCTCCTCCTCCTCTCTGCAGGGTGCAATGAGCAGGATTCAGCCCCAGGGCCAGTGGCTTTCCACATCAGCCTGCAACACAAAACATCTGGAGAACATCAGCCCTACAGAGAGAGGAATGCTGCAGACTAGGAAGGGGTCCAGGCTGCCCTTGCAGCCTCAGACAGTCGCACACAGGCACACACTGTCTCAGCCCAGAGCTCTGCCAGGGCTTCCATCACGCTTCTGCTCTCGCTGCATCCTGTCCAGGAGCGGTGGGGGTTTGCAGGTGGGATCCATCCCAAGGGCATTTTTGGAGCCTGCTTGGTCAGGAGCTGGAGCTGGCAGCTTCTGTGACTGGCTGTCTGCTCCATCTCACCAGCATCCCCCCAGGACTCAGCAGTCCCAGGGATCTGACACCCCTCCAAGCAGCTGTGTTGGATACAGAAGGTGATTCCCACCTTACCAGGAGCAGCTGCTTCCCTCTAACACATCGATTTAGCCAGAAGGTGGAGTGAGGGACTAAAATTCATCACTTCCCACAGGGTTTGGAAGGCAATTTTTGCATCTATTATTATTGTTATTATTATTACTATTATTATTATTATTATTATTATTATGGAAACAAGGCTTTTGCAATCACAGGATCATAGAATTGTTTTGGTTGGAAAAGGCCTCTAAGATTATCAAGTCGAACCATTCTCTAACCCCACCAAGGCTGGTGCTAAACCATGTCCCTGAGCACCACAGCTCTGCCTCTTTGAAACACCTCCAGGGATGGGAACTCAACCACCCCCTGGGCAGCCTGCTCCTGTCTTTGAGAATCCTTTCAGGGAAGAAGTTTCTGCCAGTGTCCAACCAAAACCTCCCCTGGTGCAAGCTGAGGCCACTTGCTTTTGTGCAGTCAATTGTTAACTATGGAGAAGAATTCAAAGCCCACCTGGCTCCAACCTCCCTTCAGGGAGTTGTAGAGAGCAATCGTAGTATCAGTCAGGGTTGGAAGGGACCACAAGGATCATCTAGTTCCAACCCTCCTGCCATGGGCAGGGACACCCCACACGAGATCAGGCTGGCCACAGCCTCATCCAGCCTGGGCTTAAACACCTCCAGGGCTCAACCACCTCCTGGACAACCCATTCCAGGGCTTCACCACTCTCATGGGAAAGAACTTCCTCCTCACCTCCAGCCTGAATCTCCCCACCTCCAGCTTCATTCCATTCCCCCTAGTCCTATCACTACCTGAGAGCCTGAGAAGTCCCTCCCCAGCCTTCTTGGAGCCCCCTTCAGATACTGGAAGGCCACAATGAGGTCACCTGGGAGCCTTCTCTTCTCCAGACTGAACAGCCCCAACTCCTTCAGTCTGTCCTCACAGGAGAGGTGCTCCAGCCCTCTGCTCAGCCTCATGGCCCTTCTCTGGACACCATCCAGCACCTCCAGATCCCTCTTGGAATAGGGGCTCCAGAACTGGAGGCAGTACTCCAGGTGGGGTCTCAGCAGAGCTGAGCAGAGGGGGAGAATCCCCTCCCTTGACCTGCTGGCCACACTTCTCCTGCTGCAGCCCAGGATCTGATTGGCTTTCCGGGCTGCAAGTGCACACTGAGAGCTCCTGTTGAGCTTCTCCTCCACCAGCACCCCCAAGTCTCTCTCCTCAGGGCTGCTCTCCAGCCAGTCCCTGCCCAGCCTGGATTTGTGCCTGGGATTGCTTCGACCCAGATGCAGGACCCTGCACTTGGTCTTGTTGAAGCTCCTGAGGCTGGCTTGTGCCCACCTCTCCAGCCTGTCCAGGTCCCTCTGGATGGCATCCCTTCCCTCCAGCGTGTCTGCTGCACCACACAGCTTGGTGTCATCAGCAACCTTGCTGAGGGTGCACTCGATGCCACTGTCCATGGCACCCACAAAGATGTTGAACAAGACAGGTCCCAGGACTGATCCCTGAGGGACTTTGCTTGTCCCTGGCCTCCCCTGGGACATGGACCCGTTGACAGCCACTCTTTGGGTGCAGCCATCAAGCCAGTTCTGTAGCCATCTAGTGGTCCCTCCACAATCAAAGCAGGAGGAAGTGAGCAGACAGGCCTGAGCACCTTTGTTCAATAGTCTCCTTGCCTCAGATCCCCATGGGGATGCCTCAGTTTGGGATCACACTTGGTCAGCCAGAATAGAATAGAATAGAATAGAATAGAATAGAATAGAATAGAATAGAATAGAATAGAATAGAATAGAATAGAATAGAATAGAATAGAGCAGGTTGGAAGAGACCATCAAGATCATCACATCCAAACCATCATCCAACACCATCTAATCAACTAAACCATGGGACCAAGCACCCCATCCAGTCTCCTCCTAACCACCTCCAGAGATGGTGACTCCACCAGCTCCCTGGGCAGCACATTCCAATGGCCAATATCTCTTTCTATGAGCAATTTCTTCCTAACATCCAACCTGACCCTCCCCTGGTGCAGCTTGAGACTGGGTCCTCTTGTTCTAAAATTGGTTTAAGATGAGGCTGGAAAAACTCTTGCAGGGAGAGGGTAAAGCTGGGGCCAGCTCTTACATGGAGGACAATTCCCCAGCAGGTGAAAAGTGGAGGTGACACACTGGTGGCATGGCGGGGGGGGCGGTGCTGCTTGGCTTGTGGCATCAGGAGTTAGTCTGGATGCTGGTGGGTGGGGGTGGGAGATGTCTCCTGTCCCATGGCAGGTCAAGAAGAGGTGGAGATGGTGCTGTGAGCAGGAGATGGTATAATCTGGGAGGAATTAGAGGGGGGCTTATGCAGCGGACAGCATCAAGGATCTCTGAGTGTGGAGGGCGACCACTGCAGCATCCTGTAAATGGGATGACCAGAGCTCTTCTGATCACTTCATGCTTTCAAGTTGAGGACACTGAATGTGGGGCTCAGCACACTCTTTTGGTGACCCTCCTGCCTCATGTGAAGAGCAAATCCTGAAGAGGGTGAGCTTTAGGTAGCAAATCATGCAACCATAGTCTGGGTCGTGTTGGGGGAGAAGGTTGGGGGCAACACCTCTTACAGAGCCCAAGTAGAGGTCATTGGAAAGCATCTCTTGTCAGGAGCTGAAGTAAAGGTGGTACCCTCAAATTTCCTGGGGCCATGGAATGGTTGCCAAGGCTTTTCAGTTCAGTGCTGGCACTTTCCTTGGTGGAGCAGGAGCTGGGCATTTGCAGTTATGAACCTGAGCTGTTCCTGGGGGCAGATAGAGCACCCTGTGAAACATGAGCTGGTGGGAGATGTCCCTGCTCACTGCAGGGGGCTTGCCTTACATGACCTCTGGAGGTCCTTTCCAACCCAAACCAGTGATTCTTCATGACATGACACCTTCTAATTGCTACTACTGATCCCAGGCCAGATGAACCACTTACCCTGTCCCTTCCTTGGAAAAAGCCTGGTGAAGTGGTCACTGAGTGTTGGCTCTTGCTGTGCACTGAAGGGAGGCAGATGTTGTTCCTCTGAAGTTCTTCTTAAGTCAGGAGTGAGGAAAGTCCCCACCCTTTGTAGCCAGTGCAGCCTAACCTCCTGCAAGTATGGGCACAGCCAGGACTCCTGACAGCATCAAGCACCAGTCAGCACTGGGAGCCAGCAAAGCCTTCCTGTGGAGCTGGCAGAGCCTGGGCAGGAGAGTGGAGAGGAGGAGATGCTGCATGCATCAGAAGCCACCCGAGATGGCTCTTCTCAGAGCCTTCCTTGCCCCTCTGAAGGGTTTTGTGGGGAGTGTGGGGCTTGGCCTTTCTCAGAGCTGTTTGCCTTGTGGTTACAGGAAATGTCACCTCTTTTTATAGGAGTCACAGAATGCCTTGGGTTGGAAGGGACCTTTAAATAGATATCTCTGACTAAAGCTGGTTGCTCAGGAAATGTGCAGTCCCTGCCCAGAGCACCTTCCAGCTCCAACTACTGCCCTACCTGGTGTCCAAGGATGGATCTGAGGACTTGCTGGGTCAGTGCGTCCTGCCCAGGGGTGATTTCCAACTGGTTTTTGTCTTGCCAAACCTCTTCACTGGACCTAGCCACCAAAGCACCCTGCAAGCACAGTGCCACACTGGCAGCAGCTGATGGTTTTGAACCCTCACCCCTTGTCCTGTCACAGCAGGCTCTGCTAAAGTCTCCCCCAGCTTTCTCACAGGCCCCATGGTCACCCTGACTGTCCAATCTGAGCTTCAGGCTCTGCCTTTACATCTTGATGGGAGTGTGGAGCTCTCAGTGCTGCCATCACCCCCTCACACCAAAGCAGGCTGAGAAGAGACTTGCCATGCCACCTGTGGCCAGCAGCCATGATGCCTCTGCAAAGCTTCCTGGGCCCTGGGCAGCCACGGAGGGCAGTGGATGTGTTTTTTGGAGGCTGGCATCAGCATCACAGAGGAACTCAGGAATATTCGTGATTGAACCAGGGGGACGTGGCAGAGCTGAGGTTGCAGCCTGAGCCTGGGGAGAGCAGCTCAGATGTCTTCTCACCGCTCTGTGCTGTGGGAAACATCCCAAGTGATGTCCCCTAAGCCACCCCAGCCCTGTAACAGGAGAAGGTTAGCTCCTCACAGGGATTAAAGCTGCTCACACAGCAGTAAATCACTGTGCAATGATCCAGCTGGAAAAGGCAGTGGGTGAGGAGGGAGAGGTGAGATCCTCCACCACAGCCCTAGCTAAGGCAGTTGCTCAAGGAGGGAGTAGAAGGGAAGGTCCCACCCCTTGCTTTGCCTGAGCTGGGCCAAGAAAGTGAGGGCAGGTGCACCAAAAATCCTCCAGCACTCACAGAGAGGCAATGGCTTCTGAACCTCTGGCCAAACTGCACTCCCAGGCCTCAGTTGCCCCAGGTGTAAGATGTGGATGAAAATCCTTGAAGGTTTTGGGCTTTGGGCTTCAGAGACAGGGTGATGGAGACAATCACAGCATCAGCCAGGTTGGAAGAGACCTCCAAGGTCATCAAGTCCAACTGATCAGCCATCTAATCAATTAGTCCATGGCACTAAGTGCCTCATCCAGGCTTTTCTTGAACACGTCCCCACTGACCCCACCTTAAGGTGTTTTTATTCCTCTCTGCTATGAAATGCTCCTGCAAACATCTCCTCAGCAGGAGAAATCCCAGCCCAGAAGCACCTGCATGGGATGGAAGTCATGCTAGGAAAGGGCTTCACCTCTCCTCCTCCATGATGTGCAGCTGACAGGTCTTGTAGGGCAGGTGTGCCAGCAGGACTCTCCACATCGACCCTCTCTGCACTTAACCCCTGCAGATACACGAGGAGACTTGGAAGAACCAGTGCTCAGTAACTGCAGTAATTCCTGGGCACAGGAAACCCTGCATGCCACTTGTCCACCAGTGATCTCCTTGCCTCTCACTGGGCTAACTGGGGAGGCAAGGCTTCACCAGATCTTCTCTTCCTGGGCAGTGCTGGGAGCAGCCCAGATAAGCTGTTGCCTACGTGATGCTTGGGCTTGCCCCAGTGCTGTTTATTTCGGAGCCTCATGACATCCTGGAAGTGAAGTAATCCTCTTCTGACAGCTGGGGAAACTGAGGCACAGCCCACTGGGGTGACCTGTTCTCCTCAGAGATGTGTGGCTTCATAATGTTGTCCTACTCCAGCCACCCAGTCATGTCCTTTCACATTGACCTTGGGAATAGAGGGGGAAAAGATAAGCAGCTCCAATGGGAAATGTGTGGGACACCTCCACATGGAAAGGAGAGAGCAGGAGGGCCTGAAAATCATGTGGCAGCTCCCCCCAAACTGGGGACCTCCAAGTCAGCACTTTGGCTTAAACTAAAAGTGATTATGACTTCTGCAGGGGAGGGGTAGAAGACCTTCAGCTCAGCACAAAGTTGTCCCCAGGCCTGGGGAATCAGAGAATTATTTTGGTTGGAAAAGGCCTCTAAGATCATAGAGGTGTCAGCTGGAGCAGCCAGGCTCAGACTGCACTCAGAGAACTTGGGAAGTGTCCTCAGACTTGTGAGGCCAGCACAGAGCTGTCACACTGGGTAGCCTCATTCAGCAGTTGGCCAAAGTCCATCCTGAGCCTGGGTGCTTCAGCAGAGTCTCAGTACTACAGGATCAGAGTGCATTAGAGGTTGTTAGGGACCTCCAGAGATCATCCAGTCCAAGCCCCCTGCCAGAGCAGCATCACCCAGGGCAGGCTGCACAGGAATGCATCCAGGTGGGTTTGGAATCTCTCCAGAGAAGGAGACTCCACAACCTCCCTGGGCAGCCTGCTCCAGGGCTCTGGCACCCTCACTGTACAGAAGTTCCTCCTCATACTGAGGTGAAATCTTCTCTGTTCAAGCTTGAACCTGTTGTTCCTTGTCTTGTTATTGTGCACCACCGAAAAGAGCTTGGCCCCCTCCACTTGACACCCACCCCTCAGATATTGACAGACATCGATCAGATGCCCTCTCAGTCTTTTCTTTGCCAGACTAAACAGCCCCAGGGGCTCTCAGTCTCTCTTCACGGGGGAGATGCTCAAGTCCCCTAAGCATCCTCATGGCTCTCCACTGGACTGTCTACAGCAGGTCTCTGTCTCTCTTGACCTGGGGAGCCCCAAACTGGACACAGTATTGCAGGTGTGGTCTGAGCAGGGCAGAGTAGAGGGGGAGAAGAACCTCCCTAGACCTGCTGGACACACTTTTCACCCTCCTTGAGGGGCTCCAGAAGATGCCCTTCACCAGCTGTCCCACCAGCCCCAGGGACAGCCAGAAGAGCTCAGAGTGCCCTTCCAGCCAAGGGCTTTCCTGTGGGTTAGCAGGGATTATCCATGAGTGATGGAGAAGGCTGGTCCCCTGGAGGAGGCACCTGCCTCCATTCACGTAGCTGGTGCCCTGTTTGTGCACGGGTGAGGAGCACTTGACCTGGGCAGTGCTTCATGTGCTTGGCTGGATGCCTTTCCTGTAGAACTGGGGTGCATCACATCCAGCTGGTAGCTGCTAGGAAGCTTTGACTCAGCTGGACTTGGCTCCAGCCCTGAAGCTTCAGCCCAGTCCCTTGTGGAACCTGCTCTTCTCGCTGGCAGGAACTTGCTGGGTGAGCCTCAGGTCTTTTTATAGCTCTGTTTGGATGGAGAAAGCTGAGCCACCATGGCAAACCCTCACTGCAGACAAAGGGGTCTGGGTGCTTGGCTAGATGGTTGTGTGCCCAGCTATGGGAACCTCAACACAAGAGGGACACAGACCTGCTGGAGTGGGTCCAAAGGAGGCCATGAAGATGATCAGAGGAGGCTGAAGAACCTCTCCTATGGGAACAGGCTGAAAGAATTGGGGCTGTTCAGCCTGGAGAAGAGAAGGCGCCAGGGAGACCTTAGAGCAGCATATCAATAGCTGAAGGGGACCTACAGGAAGGCTGGGGAGGGACTGTTTAGAAGGGCAGGTGGTGAGAGGATGAGGGGCAGTGGTCTGAATCTGGGGCAGGGGAGATTTAGGTTGGACATTAGGAGGAAGTTCGTCACAGTGATGGTGGTGAAATACTGGAGCAGGTTGCCCAGGGATGTGTTTGAGACTCTGTCCCTGGAGACATTCAGGATCAGACTTGATGTGTCCCTGGGCAGCCTGATCTGGCTGGAGGTGTCCCTGCTGCCTGCAGAGGGCTTGGACAAGACTTTTTAGACATCTATAATGCTCTGAATCCGTCAGAGGGTGACAGGGGACGTGGGGCTGAGGCCCCCCTCTGAATGCACCACAGGGTGGGAGACCAGCAGTGCTGCTCCATACTGCTTCTGCTACCACCTGCCCCTCTTTATGGAGAGGGACAGCCCTGGGTCAGTGCCTGCTCCATCCCTCCTGTGCCTGTGCCAGCCTGGAGGCCACCAGCATGGCTGCAAGGAGGGAGGTGGGGAGCTGGGCTTTGGAGGATCTATTTCCATCCCTGCCCTTGCTGCAGCCCTGGACACCTCCAGGTGTTATGGAACTGCTTGGCATTAAACCAACAACGTCAGAGTCTTTAATTAGCAGTGGGAAAGTGTTTCAGGAATGCTGCGGGTGGATGCTGTGCCACCAGGTCCTCCTCCCTGGGGAGGGTGAGGAGATATTACTGTGCCCCTCTGGCCCTCACTCAACAGCTGCTGCAGGTGGCCAAAAGATGGTCCTGACAGGTGTGGGGTGCCCCCCACCCCGAGTCCCCCCTGCAGTGCTGGGGCAGCTCTGGAGTCCTCAGCACAGACAGGGACCTGTTGGACTGGGGCCAGAAGAGACCACAGCAATGCTGGGAGGGCTGTGAGGCCCAGCTGAGAGAGTTGGGGTTGTTGAGCTTGGAGAGGGGAAGGCTCCAGGGAGAGATCTCCTGGAGATCTTTCAATGCTAAGGGGCTGATCAGACAGCTGGGGACAGACTTTTTCTCAGGGCCTGTTGTGACAGGACAAGGGGTGATGGTTTGAGACTAAAAGAGGGAGATTCAGACTAGAGAGAAGGAAGAAATGTTTGACCCTGAGGGTGGTGAGACCCTGTCCCAGGTTGCCCAGAGAGGTGGTAGATGCCCCATCCTTGGAAGCATCTCAGGTCAGGTTGTTTGGGGCTGTGAGCAACCTGCTCTGGTTGCAATGTCCCTGCTGAGTGCAGGGGGGTTGGACTGGGTGACCTTTCTGGGTCCCTTCCAACCCAAACCATTCTGTGATTCAATCATTCTACATTCCAGCTCCTCCTCTTGAGGAGGGATATTTCTTCAAGCTGTGCCTCAGACAGGACTTCTTTGGCCATAATCAAGTTTTCACTTTGATGTTTGTCATTCACAGAACTTTTGTTTGTCCTGAACTCCCCCTGCAAAGTGTGCTGGGGGAGAGGGGGGGGATGCTGGGGTGGAGGTGTGGAGCTGCCTCCAGCTACTCACCAGAAGCTCCCTGCTTTCTGCTGGAAGTCACAGCTCTGTACAGAGCCCAGAAGGTTATTGTTCTGCTCAAGCACCATAGAACCATAGAATCAATAAGGTTGGAAAAGACCTCAAAGATCATCAAGTCCAACCTGGCACCACAGACCTCATAACTGCTAAACCATGGCTCCAAGTGCCACATCCAATCCCCTCTTGAACACCTCCAGGGATGGGGACTCCACCACCTCCCTGGGCAGCACATTCCAATGGCCAAAAACTCTCTCTGTGAAGAACTTTCTCCTCACCTCCAGCCTAAACTTCCCCTGGTGCAGCTTGAGACTGTGTCCTCTTGTTCTGGTGCTGGTTGCCTGGGAGGAGAGAGCAACCCTCTCCTGGCTACAACCTCCCTTCAGACACCTGATGGTGGCTGCAGGGAAACTGCAGAGATGGCAGAGACTCTCTGCTGACAGGGCTTTGACCTTCCTGTGGTCACAAAACCTAGTGGGGAGACAACAGTGACATCTGTAAATGCACCAGGTAACTCAGGCCCCCTGACCTGTGTCCTGAGGGGCCCAGGGGGCATGTTTGGGCTGATCCCCTGTGTGATCTCCACAATCAGTGTCTGATGGGGCTACCTTTGCTTGGGGTGTGAAGTGGACACAAGTCCATGGGATGGGTGTTTCTGGTGGCCTCAGCTCTAGTGGGATTCTCACAGAATTGCCTAGATTGGAAAAGACCTTTAAGACCACGGAGTTCAATCATTAGTCTAGCACTGACAAGTCCTCCACCAAACCATGCCCCCCAGCACCACATTTACATGACTAATAAAGAACTCCAGGGATGGGGACTCCACCACCTCCCTGGGCAGCCTGCTCCAATGCCTGAGAACCATTCGAGTGGAGAAACCTTTCCTAATAGCCCACCTGAGCCTCCCTTGGCGCAACTCGAGGCGGATTCCTCTTGTCCGTAGAGCCAGTTTTCAACTCAGGCTCCCTGGCCTTAGGACATTGCCATCCTCTAGTGGCTACATCTAGAAGCACAGCAGGGCTGGCGGAGCAGAGGTCTCCAGAGCCACAAGCACCCCGCAGGGCATGTGGATCTTCTCTGGGGGGAGCCAGGCTGGAAGGAGCTTCATGCATGCTCTCCTTTTACCTCTCTCCAACAGCAGTGAAGGTCAGGGGCAGCTTTTCTTGCCCCAAAAGGTCTTGATGCCCAGTACCCCTGGGCTTTGGAGAGCTGTGTTTAACACTCTGCTTTGCTGGTGATGCTTTGCTCAGGGACTGATGCTTTGCCCTTTGCTCCAGCAGGAGCAGGGAGGTCATTCTGCCCCTGTTCTCAGCACTAGTTGGGCAACAAGGCTAGGGAGAGCCTCTAATCAACTAAACCATGGCACCAAGCACCCCATCCAGTCTCTTCCTAAACACCTCCAGGGATGGTGACTCCACCACCTCCCTGGGCAGCACATCCCAATGGCCAATCTCTCTTTCTGGGAAGAACTTCTTCCTAACATCCAGCCCAAACCTCCCTGGCACACCTTGAGACTGTGTCCCCTTGTTCTGGTGCTGGTTGCCTGGGAGAAGAGCCCAACCCCCACCTGGCTACAACCTCCCTTCAGGGAGTTGTAGAGAGCAAGAAGGTCTCCCCTGAGCCTCCTCTTCTCCAGGCTAAGCAACCCCAGCTCCCTCAGCCTCTCCTCACAGGGCTGTGCTCCAGACCCCTCCCCAGCTTTGTTGCCCTTCTCTGGACACATTCCAGCAACTCAACATCTTTCCTAAACTGAGGGGCCCAGAACTGGACACAGTAAAAAGGGAATAAGGGAGAGAGACTGATGGGATGGGAAAGAAACTAAACCAGCTGGGATAGAAATCAGAACAACCCAATGACACAGATACAGATCGGTACAAACCAACATCCAACCCAAGCCCTGATGGCAATGGTGTCATCATTGTCACCATTGATGCCTGGGCCAGGCACTGGGGAAGTTCCAGAGTGGACTGAGCAGCAGATGGGAACCAGATTCAGGAGCTGGATTCTGGAACTGGGCTCAGGAACATATGGACTGGGATCAAAGGCAGAAGCAACACAGTTCTCCTTGGACACTGGCCATTGAAGAAGAGGCTTGACCCTGGTGATCCCTCAGCTTTCTCCTCAAGATGATTAGGTAGTGTTGGGTAAGAGGTTGGACGTGGTGATCTTGAAGGTCTCTTCCAGCCTGGTTTATTCTCTCCTCTCTCCCTCTCTCTCTCTCTCTCTCCTCTCTCTCCTCTCTCCTCTCTCTCTCTCTCCTCTCTCCCTCTCTCCTCTCTCCTCTCTCTCCTCTCTCTCTCTCCTCTCCTCTCTCCTCTCTCCTCTCTCTCTCTCTCCTCTCCTCTCCTCTCCTCTCCTCCTCTCCTCTCCTCTCCTCTCCTCTCTCCTCTCCTCTCCTCTCCTCTCTCCCTCTCCTCTCCTCTCCTCCTCTCCTCTCTCCTCTCCTCTCCTCTCTCCTCTCCTCTCCTCTCTCCCTCTCCTCTCCCTCTCCTCTCCCTCTCCTCTCTCCCTCTCCCTCTCCTCTCCCTCTCCTCCTCTCCCTCTCCTCTCCCTCTCCTCTCCCTCTCCCTCTCTCTCCTCTCCTCTCCCTCTCCTCTCCCTCTCCTCTCCCTCTCCTCTCTCCCTCTCCTCTCCCTCTCCTCTCCCTCTCCTCTCCCTCTCCTCTCCTCTCCTCTCCCTCTCTCCTCTCCTCTCCTCTCCTCTCCTCTCCTCTCCTCTCCCTCTCCTCTCCTCTCCTCTCCCCTTCCCAAACCTTCCCTTCCCTTATGTCCATGAGCTTCAATCCCTTGTTGGTCAGTTTAGGGTCACCTGTCCTGTCCACTCCTCCCCTGCAGGCACCACCTTTGCCTTCCTGCACCTCAAGGTGGCACACAAGATGCAGCAGTGCCCTTGGAGTGCCCAGAAGCAAGTCCCAGCCAGATCCTTTCTGCAGCCCAGCCCTTGGCAGGAGCTCTCCCCCTCAGCTTCTCACTGCTAGAAGCAGTCCCTGGCCGTGCAGACCTGTCCTGAGCTGCAAGAAGTGCCTCACTGAGCAGAGTCTGAGCTGAGAATTCAAATCCCTGAGCAGAAGCAGTTCTGTTCCAGCTCAGACCTGGAGAGCTGGATATACTCCAGACACGCCTTCTGGAATGCTGATCCTCCTTCCCTATCCATCTCCTGTCCAAGGGAAGGCAGGTTTGAATTCTCTCCCAATTCTTGGCTTGGAGCAAATCTGAAACACAGCTCGAGAGTGTAGTGGAAATCCCATCCCTTTGCACCAGGAGCTGTTGTGGGGTTTTGTTGCATTGCATCTTGCATGAGGTGATCCTGGCCCATGATTGGATCCCTTGGGAACCAAAGTAATGAAATCAATTAACAGGAAAAGTGTTGTAGCAGCTGATGAAGAGCAACACACCAGTGGTTTAGATGAGGGCTGTGGGCTGGGATCTCTGATGATTTTTCTTACTGCCCTGACTTGTGTGAGAGTTAGAATCACAGAATTATCATAGTATCATAGTATCAGTCAGGGTTGGAAGGGACCACAAGGATCATCTACTTCCAAACCCTCTGCCATGGGCAGGGACACCCCACACGAGATCAGGCTGGCCACAGCCTCATCCAGCCTGGGCTTAAACACCTCCAGGGACGGGGCCTCAACCACCTCCCTGCACAACCCATTCCAGGGCTTCACCACTCTCATGGGGAAGAACTTCCTCCTCCCCTCCAGCCTGAATCTCCCCACCTCCAGCTACAATTATGGAATTGTTTAGGTTGGAAGAGACTTTCAATGTCATCAAGTCCAACCATGAACCCAGCACTGCCAGCTCACCACTAGACCATGTCCCTCAGCACCACATTGATACAATACAACACAACACAACACAACACAACACAATACAATACAATACAATACAATACAATACAATACAATACAATACAATACAATACAACACAATACAACACAATACAACACAACACAATACAATACAATACAACACAACACAATACAATACAACACAATAAAATACAACACAACACAATACAATACAACACAATACAATACAATACAACACAATAAAATACAACACAACACAATACAATACAATACAATACAATACAATACAACACAATACAACACAATACAATACAATACAACACAATACAACACAATACAATACAACACAACACAACACAATACAATACAATACAACACAATACAATACAATACAACACAATACAATACAACACAATACAATACAATACAATACAATACAACACAATACAATACAACACAATACAATACAATACAACACAATACAATACAATACAATACAACACAATACAATACAACACAACACAATACAATACAACACAATACAATACAATACAATACAATGCAACACAATACAATACAATACAACACAATACAATACAATACAATACAATACAATACAATACAATACAACACAATACAATACAACACAATACAATGCAACACAATACAATACAATACAACACAATACAATACAATACAATACAATACAATACAACACAATACAATACAATACAATACAATAATAAATACAATACAATACAATACAATACAATAAAATACAATACACCAGGTTGGAAGAGACCTTCAAGATCATCACGTCCAACCCATTGGAAACTCCTACAGGGATGGGGACTCCACCCCCGCCCTGGACAGCCTGATCCAGGCCTTGACAACCCTCAAGGGGAAGAAATTGTTCCTGTGCCCAACCTAAACCTCCCCTGGAACAATTTCAGGCCATTTCTTCTTGTTCTATCACTAGATACTGGGGAGAAGAGACTAACCCCCACCTGGCTCCAACCTCCTTTCAGGGAGCTATAGAGAGCAATGAGCTCTCCCCTCAGCCTCCTTTTGTCCACGCAGAATGACCCCAATTCCCTCAGCTGCTCCTCACCAGCCCTGCTCTCCAGGTCCTTCCCCAGCTTTGCTGCCCTTTTGTTGGACCTGCTCCAACACCTCGGTGTCCTTCTTAGCGTGAGGGGCCCCCAGTCTGCATGCACAGGAATGCTGCATGAATAGATCCTCAAAGCAGAGAAATACCTCCTCCACTCAGCTGCACGGAGCGGGGTGAGAAGATAGATCCTAGTGGTCCAACAGCAAGAAGACAGACCCCAAAAAACCCCAATTGAGACACTTTAGCAGTCCAAGAATTCCTGAGTCTGTGTCCCTCAGGTCTGAATGGTCTGAGGTCGGATCAGCAGGTCTGATCCTGCTGATCCCAAATGAGATTCAGATTGGATGTTAGGAAGAAGTTCTTCCCCATGAGGGTGGTGAGAGACTGGCACAGGTTGCCCAGGGAGGTGGTGAAGCCTCATCCCTGGAGGTTTTGAAGGCCAGGCTGGAGGTGGCTGTGAGCAACCTGCTGTAGTGTGAGGTGTCCTCTGCCCATGGCAGCAGGGCTGGAACTGGATGATCCTTGAGGTCCCTTCCAACCCTGACAATTCTATGATCAGATGGTGTTGGGTGAAAGGTTGTACTTGATCTCAAAGGTCTTTTCCAACCTGGTTAATTCTATTCTATTCTATTCTATTCTATTCTATTCTATTCTATTCTATTCTATTCTATTCTATTCTATTCTATTCTATTCCATTCTATGTAGATGAAAATCCAAAGCTGGTCTTCAGGTTGTTCCCAGCTTTTGCCTCACTAAGTGGTTTTTGATGGAAGTCTGCTTCCCTCCAGCTGCCTGTTGCTGGATTACAGGCTCCAGCTGCACATCCCCTGGAGTGAGCAAGCCCAGAGCTCTGCAGGGATCTTTCTGCAAGTGCTCAATGGCTGAGCTGGCTGGAAATGGCCCAGGTCCATCTGTGCAGCTTGGGACTGCATCCCAGTGAGGCTCTGAAGAGGTCTTAACACATACTGGGGGCTTGTGGGTCATGAACCTGCTTTTCCCAGGGTGTTGATCTGTTAGAGGGTAGAAGGGCTCTGCAGAGAGACCTTTCCAGGCTGGACAGATGGGCAGAATTCAGCATGATGGCATTCAACAGGTCTAAGTGCCAGGTGCTGCACTTTGGCCACAGCAACCCCATGCAGTGCTACAGGCTGGGGTCAGAGTGGCTGAGAGCAGCCAGTCAGAGAGGGACCTGGGGGTGCTGGTTGATAGTAGGCTGAACATGAGCCAGCAGTGTGCCCAGGTGGCCAAGAAAGCCAATGGCATCCTGGCCTGCATCAGGAACAGTGTGGCCAGCAGGAGCAGGGAGGTCATTGTGCCCCTGTACTCTGCACTGGTTAGGCCACACCTTGAGTCCTGTGTCCAGTTCTGGGCTCCTCAGTTTAAGGACATTGAGACTCTTGAACATGTCCAGAGAAGGGCAACAAAGCTGGGGAGAGGTCTGGAGCACAGCCCTGTGAGGAGAGGCTGAGGGAGCTGGGGTTGCTTAGCCTGGAGAAGAGGAGGCTCAGGGGAGACCTTATTGCTGTCTGCAACTTCCTGAAGGGAGGTTGTAGCCAGGTGGGGATTGGTCTCTTCTCCCAGGCAGCCAGCACCAGAACAAGGGGACACAGTCTCAAGCTGCACCAGGGGAAGTTTAGGCTGGAGGTGAGGAGAAAGCTCTTCCCTGAGAGAGTTGTTAGCCATTGGAATGTGCTGCCCGGGGAGGTGGTGGAGTCGCC
>CM066583.1:14472500-14530000 GCA_033816785.1 Picus viridis
GGGCAGCCCATCTGAGAGAGGACATCTGGCCATGCAGCTGTGCCCCACACCACTGTGCTTTTCTTTTGCTGTAGCAGCATCTGAAGGAGGCTGGAGCTCAGTGCACTTTGGAAAGGTACCAAGGGTCCACTGCCAGCGCCATAGCCCTCACCAAAAATGCTGGAGGGTCACTACTAATGAAGATG
Source organism: Picus viridis (assembly GCA_033816785.1). NCBI lineage: Eukaryota > Metazoa > Chordata > Aves > Piciformes > Picidae > Picus > Picus viridis. Next base: position 14,472,686 of record CM066583.1, read on the forward strand.
TGAGTGACTTCCTGTGGAAGCAGGACCTCCAGCAGCCCGTGAAGATGTGATTGACTTCCTGTGGAAGCAGGACCTCCAGCAGCCCAGGAAGATGTGATTGACTTCCTGTGGAAGCAGGACCTCCAGCAGCCCGTGAAGATGTGATTGACTTCCTGTGGAAGCAGGACCTCCGGCAGCCCAGGAAGATGTGATTGACTTCCTGTGGAAGCAGGACCTCCAGCAGCCCAGGAAGATGTGATTGACTTCCTGTGGAAGCAGGACCTCCAGCAGCCCAGGAAGATGTGAGTGATTTCACAGTATCACAGTATCACAGTATTACCAAGGTTGGAAGAGACCTCAAAGATCATCGAGTCCAACCTGTCACACAGACCTCATGACTCGACCATGGCACCAAGTGCCACGTCCAGTCCCCTCTTGAACACCTCCAGGGACGGTGACTCAACCACCTCCCCGGGCAGCACATTCCAATGGCGAATCACTCTCTCGGTGAAGAACTTTCTCCTCACCTCCAGCCTCAACTTCCCCTGGTGCAGCTTGAGACTGTGTCCCCTTGTTCTGGTGCTGGTTGCTAGGGAGAAGAGACCAACCCCTTCCTGGCTACAACCACCCTTCAGGTAGTTGTAGAGAGCAATGAGGTCGCCCCTGAGCCTCCTCTTCTCCAGGCTAAACAACCCCAGCTCCCTCAGCCTCTCCTCACAGGGCTGTGCTCAAGGCCTCTCCCCAGCCTTGTTGCCCTTCTCTGGACACCTTCAAGTGTCTCGATGTCCTTCTTAAACTGAGGGGCCCAGAACTGGACACAGGACTCAAGGTGTGGCCTAACCAAAGCAGAGTACAGGGGCACAATGACCTCCCTGCTCCTGCTGGCCACACCATTCCTAATGCAGACCAGGATGCCATTGGCCTTCTTGGCCACCTGGGCACACTGCTGGCTCATGTTCAGGCGGCTGTCGATCAGCACCCCCAGGTCCCTCTCCGTTTGGGAGCTCTTCAGCCACTCCGACCCCAGCCTGTAGCTCTACATGGGGTTGTTGTGGCCAAAGTGCAGCACCTGGCACTTGGACTTGTTGAATTCCATCCCATTGGACTCTGCCCATCTGTCCAGCCGGTTGAGGTCCCTCTGCAGAGCCCTTCAACCCTCTAACTGACCAACATCTGCTCCTAACTTGGTGTCATCTGCAAATTTGCTGATGACTGTCTCAATGCCCTCATCCAGATCGTCAATGAAGACATTGAAGAGGAAGCAGGACCTCCAGCAGTCCAGCAACTTGGTTTTGGTACCCTAAGATAGTTAGGGACCAGAGCATCTGTAAAGGAAAGCTGAACACTTTAAAAGGTAGCTACAAATACCTTGGTCCAACCTATGGGCTCTGACCAGGATGGGCCCAACCCCAAACTCTGCTGAACCTGCTGGAGCCCTTGGTAAATTCAAACCCTTCTTTCCTGGTTTCATCAATAAGATGTGGCATTGGGACTGGGTCACAGAATCACAGAATCAACCAGGTTGGAAGAGACCTCCAAGACCATCAAGTCCAACCAATCACCCAGCCCTGTCTAATCAACCAGACCATGGCACTAAGTGCCTCATCCAGTGATCACTGTTGGCCCCTTCCAACTGAAATATTCTGTTCTATTCATTTCTGATCCTCCTGTAGAAAGGTGCTGGCAGCTTATGACAGCTGAAGGCAGGTTTGAGCACCTTCCCTGGTGCCAAACCCCCTGCCTGGCAGCTCTAGCCCTACCTCAGGAATTTGTGCCCTTCAGTTCCTTCTCTACACAGCATCACATCACCAGCTCTCTTGGCCAGGACAGGGTAGGAGATGCTTCCTCCAGCTGTTTTCTTGAGTTCCTCAGAAGAGACAGAATAAATGGACACTTTCTGGTCCTGGATGGTCTCTCAAGGTTTGTACAAAAGACTTGAGTTTTCTGGGTTTGCCATTAGCATTTAACTGGTACTGAAGGAGGGAAGGCCAGCAGGATGGTGCTCAGTCTTGCTGCCAGGGCATGCTGACCACAACACATAACCCATACCCTCAAGGTCTTTAGACACAGGACATGGTGGCAACACACCAGGGAGCACACCAGGTGCCCTCCTCCTTCCTTCCACTCTGCTCTCCCTAGGCTGTCCCATCATGTTTCAGGCTTAACTGATGGGGAAGCTTAGGGTGGTGGGGCACTGGAGCAGGATGCCTAGAGAGGTTGTGGAGGCTCTGGCCCTGGAGGGGGTCAAAGTCAGGTTGCCTGGGGCCCTGAGCAGCCTGCTCTAATAGGAGGTGTCCCTTCCCATAGCAAGGGGGTGGAACTGGATGATCCTCGAGGTCCCTTCTAACCCAGGGCAGTCTGTGGTTCTGTGGAATATTTCAATGGAGTAGGGCAGCAAGCAGATGAGCAGAGAGGTTGTGGCTGATGTGAAGCAGTCTGGTGGAAAGGCTGAAACCAAACCCACATCTGGAGAGGACCCTGGCAGCACACCCAGCTGCCTGCCAGCCAGAAGTCTGAGGTGTGGGGCAGGGAGGGCACAGGAAAAAAGGCACTGCTCTGTTGGCTCTGACAGAGAGGGAAACTAAACCAGGGTGTCCTGACTTGCTGGGTGGTTTCGTTGGGTGGCTTCCTTCTTCTGGAAAGTGATGCTTGTTTAAGGGAGTTCCCAGGGAAAGCTCCCTCCCAGGCTCTGGGCTGGGGCTTGGTGCAGGGTTAGCAGGAACCCGTGGGGATTTCAAAACCCCCAACAAGAGCAGGGGAAGCAGCTTCCCAGTTCTGCCAGCTGTGCTCAGCAGGAACTGCACGAGTTTGACATTGCCTGAGCTGCTTTCCAGGACCTCTCTTTGGGCAAGCCAACAGAGATCTGGGAGCAGGTAGCACTTCACCTGCAGAAGAAAAGGACCCAGACCTGGTGAACCTGCCTTGGCAGGGGGGGGTGGACTCGATGACCACCTCTGGAGGTGCCTTCCAGCCCTTGTGATTCAGACACATTCAGAGCCCTGTGTGTGATTCAGACACATGGCTGAGATGTTTCTTTCAGGCCAGCAGGGCAGAGCGTGCCCTCAGCACCCAAGTACAGCTGGGCTCCTGTTCCATGCTGCTGGGTAAACAGGATGTTGATATAATTAGCTTTCCTGTCATCAAGCCTACAGTAGCTGTGGAGTGGAAAAAACCCTCTTGGCAGCCTTTGGCCATTTCGTGATGGAAAGATCCAGCGTCTGATTTCAGCCCCCTCCTTCCAAGCCGCAGCTGGGAGGTCCCAGAAGTCTCTTGCTTCACCTCTTTAACACTTTGCCTTCCTCCCCACCCGTGTTTGAACCCATGAGGGGTGGGGGGAAAGCCACTTGGAGCTTGGCACAGGGTTAAAAAACGGCTTGGGAAGATGATTTCTAGGAGGGTGAGCATCTCTGCCATGTGACGAGCTGCCTCCAGCCTCTGCTGCTGCTGCTGCTGCTGCTGGAGAGAAGCTTGTGGGACAGCAGAGGACATCTGGCCATCCAGTGCCAAGGGTTTATGTGGAGATACAGGGATGGGGGGAACAAGGGGCTCTGGAAATACCTTTGAGTACTGTGTTCAGTTCTGGGCTCCCCAGGTCAAGAGGGACAGGGATCTGCTGGAGAGGGTCCAGCAGAGGGCTGCAAGGATGAGCAGAGGACAGGAGCACTGCCTGGTGAGGAGAGGCTGAGGGACCTGGGGCTCTTTAGTCTGGAAAAGAGAAGACTGAGAGGGGATTTAATCAATGTTTATAAATACCTGAGGGCTGGGGGTCAGGAGGGAGGGGACAGGCTCTGCTCACTTGCACCCTGTGGTAGGACAAGGAGCAATGGATGTAAGCTGCAGCACAGGAGCTTCCACCTCAGCACAAGGGGGAACTTCTTTACTCTAAGGGTCCCAGAGCCCTGGAGCAGGCTGCCCAGAGAGGTTGTGAAGTCTCCTTCTCTGGAGCCTTTCAAGGCCTGTCTGGATGTGTTCCTGTGTGACCTGAGCTAGATTGTATGGTGCTGCTCTGGCAGGGGGGTTGGACTGGATGATCTCTTTGGGTCCCTTCCAACCCCTGACATCCTGTGAGCCTGTGATCCTGTGTGATCTGGGGAGGAAATGGCCTGTGTGCCCTAAAGGAAAGGTTGAGCTTTGAATCCTTCTCTCAGGGAGGTAGGACACCCTGAGCTGCTTGTGTGATGACTACTGCAAAACACAACCAGAATCACTGACATCTGAAATTAACCAGCAAGAAATGAACCCAAGCCCCATCCTCCTCCCACCATGGTGCTCTTTAGGAGGACTCAGGATGGGATGTTTGCTGAACATTAAACCTTCCCCAACCACCCTGAGCTGGGAAAGGAGATGTACCCTGCCCAGATACCTATCTAACAGCCTGAAAGGTTCTTGGGGAAGGAAGGCAGGGCTAGCCAAATGCTCCTGGCTGGCTGAAGCCTGGAGGCAGCAGGCAGAGCCCTGTGCTGGGGAAGAGTTGGGGTGGTGTGGGTATGTGCACATGGCTTCCCAGTTAGCTCCTTGGCTTGAGGCTAGACTGAGGTGGGGAAGGGACAAAAAAACCAAGAAGGATGAATCATAGAATCATAGAATCAATAAGGTTGGAAAAGACCTCAAGGATCATCAAGTCCAACCTGTCACCCAACACCTCATGACACCATGGCACCAAGTGCCACATCCAATCCCCTCTTGAGCACCTCCAGGGACGGTGACTCCACCACCTCCTTGGGCAGCACATCCCAATGGCCAAAAACTCTCTCTATGAAGTACTTTCTCCTCACCTCCAGCCTAAACATCCCCTGACACAGCTTGAGACTGTGTCCTCTTGTTCTGGTGCTGCTTGCCTGGGAGAAGAGACCAACCCCCACCTGGCTACAACCTCCCTTCAGGGAGTTGTAGAAAGCAATGAGGTCTCCCCTGAGCCTCCTGGATGGATGATGCATGATGGAACTAGTGTGGATTGTGCTTTTGGTCTTCAGACCAAGCCTTGGCCTTGCTTTTGCCTTGGAGCTCAGGCAGAGCCTTGTTTGTAGCTCAGCCCTGCTGTGGCTGTGGCCTCTCTCAAAACACAAGGAGTTAGTTGACCCTGACAGCTCAATGCTCTCTCTCTCTTTGCCTTGCAGAGATGTCCCTCAGGGTTTTCCCAAGCTTGATTAAACCCAAAGTGCCCTTGGATTACAAAACAAAGCCACACTCTCATATTTTTCCTTCCCTATGTTCCTATTCCCTCCACTCCTAACTCTCCCCAGCACAGCAGACCAGCTGGAGCCACTGGCACTGAAAATCTACCCAGGATCCAGCAGCCACCCATCAGACCCCAACCAGCCAGCCAAGAAACTTCAGGAGCTGTGGGGGAGAGGATCAGCCAACTTTTGGGGGGTTCAGGTTGGGCTGAGCAGGAGGGCCCTGCAGTGAGTGTCCCAGCTGCTCACAGCTGTGGGCAAAGCTGCCCTTCTCACTCCCACATTGCCAGCAGATGTTTGTTATCTTCTGATGCTGTCAGAAGAAAGGTGCAATAGGTTTAGGAGGGGGTGAGGCTTCACAGGAGGGGAAGGTTTGGCATCTTCTTGGCTATGTCTTCTCTGTATGAAGGTTTTCCTCAAAGTCCCCTCTGTGCCCTGCCTTGCTGTCCATCCAGGACTAGGTTCAGTCTGGGTTTGATCATCATAGAATGGAATGGAATGGAATGGAATGGAATGGAATGGAATGGAATGGAATAGAATAGAATAGAATAGAATAGAATAGAATAGAATAGAATAGAATAGAATAGAATAGAATAGACCAGGTTGGAAAAGACCTCAGAGATCATAAAATCCAACCTATCACCCAGCACCATCTAATCAACTAAACCATGGCACCAAAAGCCTCATCCAGGCTCTTCCTAAACACCTCCTGGCTACAACCTCCTTTCAGGTAGTTGTAGAGAGCAAGAAGGTCTCCCCTGAGCCTCCTCTTCTCCAGGCTAAGCAACCCCAGCTCCCTCAGCCTCTCCTCACAGGGCTGTGCTCCAGACCCCTCCCCAGCCTCCTAACCCTTCTCTGGACACGTTCAAGAGTCTCAATGTCCTTCTTAAACTGAGGAGCCCAGAACTGGAGACAGGACTCAAGGTGTGGCCTAACCAGTGCTGAGCACAGGGGCACAAGTGTCACAGAATCACAGAATCAGCCAGGCTGGGAAAGACCTCAGAGATCATCAAGTCCAACCTATTACCTAACACCACCTGACAACCAAAGCACGGCTCCATGTTGCAGTTATGCTCCCTGCAAGGCCTCCATTGCTGTCTTGCCTGACGAAGGTCTTCCCCGTGGTGGTAATGTCACAACCCCTGAACCTTCCTGTGCACGTGGGAGCTCCACATCCATGCCTGCATGGGAAGTGACCTTTGCTGAAGCTGAGTTTAGCATCAGCTTTCAGTGCAACTGCATTATAAAAAGCAGAGTGCCTTCCTTCCTGGGGTGGGACTCTTTCCCTTCCAGCCTCATGCCTTTGTTTCCTTGTGGGTATTCGTGCTCAGAAGAGATAATGGCCCCGAAGGCAGCGGCTGGCGTCAGAGCAGGGTAGTTCCCCCGCTGGGCTGCAGTGAAGCCAGGCCCTCTGAGCAGCAAATGTCAGGAGTTCTGAGCTCCTTCCCTTCCAGTTGCATCACCCACTGAGGAGAGATTGCCACACTTCAAAGCCGCGGAGAGAGCTGACGCAGGCTTGTGGTCTACAATCGTGGAATGGTTTGGGTAGGAAAGGACCTTTAAAGGTCACCCAGTCCAACCCCTGCACTCAGCAGGGACATCTGCAGCTGCAGCAGGTTGCTCACAGCCCCAGAAAATCTGACCTGGGATGGTTCCGAGGATGGGGCATCTCCCACCTCTCCGGGCAACCTGGGACAGGGTCTTAGCACCCTCAGTGTCAAACAGTTCTTCCTTCTCTCTGGTCTAAATCTCCCTCTTTTAGTTCAAACCATCACCCCTTGTCCTGTCACAACAGGCCCTGAGAAAAACCCTTCCTGATTGGCCCATTTGAGTACTGAAAGGCCACCAGAAGATCTCCTGGAGCCTTCTCTTCTCCAGGCTGAACAACCTCAACCCTTCCAGCCTGCCTGTGTTTGCAAGGTGTGGACACAGTGGGAGAGACAGAGCTGTTGTGCTTTGCTCCTGGAATGGAATGGAATGGAATGGAATGGAATGGAATGGAATGGAATGGAATGGAATGGAATGGGATGGGATAGGCTAGACTAGACTAGACAAGACTGGAATGGAATGGAATGGAATGGGATAGGATAGGCTAGACTAGACTAGACTAGACAAGACTAGACTGGAATGGAATGGAATGGAATGGAATAGAATAGAATAGAATAGAATAGAATAGAATAGAATAGAATAGAATAGAATAGAATAGACTACACCAGGTTGGAAGAGACCTTTGAGATCATTGTGTCCAACCTATCATCCAACACCATCTGATCAACTAAACCATGGCACCAAGCACCCCATCAAGTCTCTTCCTGGACACCTCCAGTGGTGGTGACTCCACCACCTCCCTGGGCAGCACATTCCAATGGCTAACAGCTCTCTCTGGGAAGAACTTTCTCCTCACCTCCAGCCTAAGCTTCCCCTGGCACAGCTTGAGACTGTGTCCTCTTGTTCTGGTGCTGGTTGCCTGGGAGAAGAGACCAACCCCCACCTGGCTACAACCTCCCTTCAGGTAGTTGTAGACAGCAATGAGGTCTCCCCTGAGCCTCCTCTTCTCCAGGCTAAGCAACCCCAGCTCCCTCAGCCTCTCCTCATAGGGCCTAAGACTCAGTCTACCAACCCCTTTGGCCTGCCCATGCTTAGGTCTTTCATCTGCTCAAGACCCTGTTAAGGTCTTTTTTCAGCTCCAGCATCCCAAGTGGTGTAGAATCCAGCTGCTTGGTTTGCTCTTTGGGGCCACATAGTCCTGAAGTGAGAGAGGAGCCAAGGGCAGCTGGCCAGGAGGCTGGCTGCTGGCTCTGCACAGGGTGGAATCAGAAGTACTGAGACTTGGCAGGCTACCGCTGCAAGCTGAACTGGAGCCATGCTCCTGTCACAAACCAGCCTTGGCACAGCTCGCAGGTGCCCCTGGGGTTTGCCAGGCTGGTGGTTTCAGCTGAGGGTTTGTAATGCAAGCCAGCCCAGCTGGATTTTGTCTGCTTTGGGATTAAGTCCCCAGAAGAGGCACATAGCTCCAATCACAGCTGTTGGTTTCGAGCACTGGGGAGTCAGATGTTTGCAGGAGAGCTGATAGCAAGCCCTGGGCCTTGAGGGCAATGAGACAAGTGTCTCTCAGGATGAATGTGCTGGTGCCTCTCTGCTTCTCACCTCTGGGCAAAGTGCAGCTCTGAGCTAGCAGTGAGGTAGGCTCCACTCAGTCCGGCTGTCTCACTGCTGAAGCCCTCTACTCTGCCCTAGTGAGGCCACATCTGGAGTCCTGGGTTCAGTTCTGGGCTCCCAGAGGGACAGGGAGCTACTGGAGAAAGTCCAATGGAGACTACAGAGATGCTGATCATAGAATCATAGAATTGTCAGGGTTGGAAGGGACCTCAAGGATCATCCAGGTCCAATCCTTCTGCCATGGGCAGGGACTCCTCACACTAGATCAGGTTGATCCCAGACACAGCCAGCCTGGCCTTAAAAACCTCCAGGGATGAGGCTTCCTCCCTGGGTGACCTGTGCCAGTGTCTCACCACCCTCATGGATGCGACTGGAGCATCTCTCTGAGGATGAAAGCTTGAGAGACCTGGGACTGGTTTAGCCTGGAGAAGAGAATTCTGTGACCTCTCCTACAGGAGCTTTCTTCTCACCTCCCCCACTAGCTAATGTCAGATGATGTCCTTCAGTTTGAGCCAGCAGAAGCCTTCTCAGCTGCCCCTTTTCTCCTGCTTGTTGTCACTGTGGATGTTGTCCTGTGCATATGCTTAAGGTACTCTGAGACAAGGTTGCTCAGTGCAGATCTCAGTAGCTGGGGATGTCAGGTTGCCCATGGCTGCTGCTTGGGGGTGTGATGGCACAGTCTGGAAGAGCACCTGCACTGTTCTCCCCACTGCCCATGTCCCAGTTTGGGACATGCAGGATGGAGCCCATCACTAAGGATTTCCTCCTGGTTGTTCAGAGTGTGGCTGGGTGGTTACTGATGGCCCTCCTCGAGCCCAGCTCTGGAGCCAGGTTCATGCCATTGCTGGAGAGATTTCATGATGCAGATGTCATCATGGAATCACAAACTGGCAGGGGTTGGAAGGCAGCTGTGGAGACCAACTAGTCCCACCCCACTGCCATGGTTTAGTTGATCAGATGGTGTTGGGTGATAGGTTGGACTTGATGATCTTGAAGGTCTTTTCCAGCCTGGCTGATTCTGTGACACATTTCACTAGATCAGGTTGCTCAGAGTGCCATCCAACCTCACCTAGAACACCTTCAGGGAGGGGGCAACCACGGCCTCCCTGGGCAACCTGTTCCAGTGTCTCACCACCCTCACTGTCAAGTAATCTCCAGTCTAAATCTCCCCTTTCAGTTGGAATCCATCATCTCTCATCTTGCTACTGCAGGCCCTTGTAAGAAGTTCTTCTCCCCCTGCACAACACTGCACGCATCCTGTGGTCTGAAGTTTGGTGGCAGGGGAGTTTTTACCTCAGTGTTTGGCTTGGCTTTGTCATAGCTGATGTAGCATGGGCTGCCCTGGCAGGGCCTGGGGTTTGCTGCCCATCTCCCACAGGAGCCAACAGAGAAGGCTGATCAGACTCACTGCCGATACACTGCACGAGGTGTGCGTGATGGACAGGCTGTTGGAGGGGCACGCCCATGCAGGTGGCCTCTCCTCCCTGCTATCAGATGACAGAATGAGAGAGAGTGTCCTGAAATTGTGCCAAGAGAGGCTTAGATTGGATATTAGGAACAATTTCTTTCCTGCAAGAGTGGCCAGCCATGGGCCACATTCCAGCCATGGGAATGTGCTGCCCAGGTTGGTGGTGGAGTCACCATCCCTGGAGGTGTTCAGGGAATGTGTGGACCTGGCACTTTGGGATGTGGTTTAATGTGGCCTCGAGCACAAGCCCTACAAGGAGAGGCTGAGGGAGCTGGGGTTGCTTAGCTTGGAGAAGAGGAGGCTCAGGGGAGACCTCATTGCTGTCTACAACTACCTGAAGGGAGGTTGTAGCCAGGTGGGGGCTGGTCTCTTCTCCTAGGCAAGCAGCACCAGAACAAGAGGACACAGTCTCAAGCTGTGCCAGGGGAGGTTTGGGCTGGATGTTAGGAAGAAGTTCTTCCCAGAAAGAGATTGGCCATTGGGATGTGCTGCCCAGGGAGGTGGTGGAGTCACCATCCCTGGAGGGGTTCAAGGACCCTGTGGCCATGGCGCTGTGGGACATGGTTTAACGGCCATGGTGGCGCTGGGCTGACAGTTGGACTTCATGATCTTAGAGGTGTTTTCCAACCAAAACAATTCCATGTTTCTATGATTCCTGACCTTGGTGATCAGCCATTTCATCAGGGCTGTGAGGCACTGCAGCTGCCTGCAAGCCAGGGTGGCAGCAGCTGCTGCTTGTGGAGACATCGCAATACTGAATCCTTTGTTGGAAATGATGATCCTCGGTGTCACCCTGGAGGTGGAGATCAAAAGAGCAGCATGAATGGTGTCAAAATAAAGCCAGAGATGAAAGGAAGTTGCTAGCAGAGGTTAGCTATCAAACAAAGCATAGAGGTCCTTTCATCTCTGGAAATTCCCTGTGCTGTTCAAAGTCCCCAGGTGGAAGTCAGGGCCACCCTATTTCTCACAGCAGCTCTGCTGCCTCTGGCAGAGCCAAGCTCATTCCCTGTGGGAGAGAAATTGGCCTTCTGCTCCCATGGGCCACCAAAAGCAGTGGTGGTTCTGGAACACGACCTACAAATACTCCTGGCTGGGATTTTTCACAGAATCAAGCAGGTTGGAAAAGACCTCAGAGATAACTCCAACCTATTACCTAATACCTAACACCTCCTGACAACTAAACCATGGCTCCAAGTGCCACATCCAGTCCCCTCTTGAACACCTCCAGGGGTGGGGACTCCACCACCTCTCTGGGCAGCACATCCCAATGGCCAATTACTCTTTCTGGGAAGAACTTTCTCCTCACCTCCAGCCTAAACTTCCCCTGGCACAGCCTGAGACTGTGTCCTCTTGTTCTGGTGCTGCTTGCCTGGGAGTAGAGACCAACCCCTACCTGGCTACAACCTCCCTTCAGGTAGTTACAGACAGCAATAAGGTCTCCCCTGATCCTCCTCTTCTCCAGGCTAAGCAACCCCAGCTCCCTCAGTTTCTTGTGTATGCCTGGGGAGGAGGCACTGGGACCCAAGCAGGTGGATTTGGTGGCCCAGGTCTCTGTTAAAGCCCATCTCCCTTCCTATCACTCCAGCTGGTGGCAGGACTGTCCAAGAGTGTCCCCAGAGCAATCCATGGGTTAATGCTCCAGGGGCCGTGAGAGCTGGCTGACGGCAAGGTCCATTTCCCAGCAGCAGTGGAAGTGACAGTGCTCACCACAATATCCTCTCCATGACAATAAAGGTCTGACTTTGAGCCATGAATCCAGGAACACTCAGAGCTCAGGACTGTCCTCCAATTGCCTCTGCAGAGCCTTGCCAGAAGCAGGTGCCAGGGAAATGCAGGATGTTTTGTGTACCCCAGCTCTCATCCGAAGGAAAGGGGACTGCTTGGTCTGGACCAAAGTCAAGAACCATTTCTCTACCTGGGTCACCTCTTGTAGCTGTGAAGAGATGCAGGGATCACAGCACCACAGCTGTGGAGGCTGGAGGGGTGTGCAGGAGGTGACAAGGGAGGCAGGCAGGAGTAGGGTTGGGTCTAAAGGGGACTGCCCTTGGTCCTCGCTCTTAATGGTGAAGGGAATCCCTGATGGAGTTGGTGCTAGAGTGATAGGAGGACAGGTAGTGAGAGACATGCAAAGCCTGTGTTGCTTTTGGAGTAAGTCCCCTCTGAGAGGAACCTGAGCATGGTTCTGGGCATAATTTGCATTAGAGTCCCCCCTCCTCTCATCATAGGCTCAGTAGCCTCCCCACAGAGATGCTGCAGGCTGCTCAGCACCTTTGCAGCCTCTGTTGGATTCTCTCTAGTAGCTCCCTGTCTCTCTTGATCTCTCTTGGATTGGGAATCCCAGAACTGGACCCAGCACTCCAGATGAGGCCTCCCTGAGGCAATTTCCATTTCTATGGGAAAAAATAGAAATGGGTGGATTCAGGTTGGATGTCAGGAAGAAGTTGTGCCCCATGAGGGTGGTGAGACACTGGCACAGGTTGCCCAGGGAGGTGGTGGAAGCCTCGTCCCTGGAGGGTTTTGCAGCCAGGCTGGATGTGGCTGTGGGCAACCTGCTCTGGTGTGAGGTGTCCCTGGCCATGGCAGGGGGTTGGAACTGGATAATCCTTGAGGTCCCTTCCAACCCTGACAATTCTGTGATTCTATGATACAGTGGGAGGAGAACCTCCCTTGACCTGCTGGCTGATCAGGTCTCCACACTCAGCACAGCCTCACTGTGCAGCATTGCTGCCTTGAGCAGAATAGATATGAGGGGGGAAATGGAGGGGAGTAAAGTAAAGAAATGAGGTGCCAAGATGAAGGGTACCCAAGAAGGGCAGAGGAGGAACAACTCTCTAACCTTTTTGTTATCCCACTTATGAGAGGTCATGTGGAGAAAGCAACACAAGTGGAGGGAGAAGGTGATGCTAGTGAGATCGTATTGCTGTCTACAACTACCTCAAGGGAGGTTGTAGCCAGGTGGGGTTGGTCTCTTCTCCCAGGCAACCAGCACCAGAACAAGAGGACACAGTCTCAAGCTGTGCCAGGGGAGGTTTAGGCTGGAGGTGAGGAGAAAGTTCTTCCCAGAAAGAGAGATTGGCCATTGGGATGTGCTGCCCAGGGAGGTGGTGGAGTCCCCATCCCTGGAGGTGTTTAGGAAGAGACTTGATGGGGTGCTTGGTGCCATGGTTTAGTTGATTAGATGGTGCTGGGTGATAGGTTGGACTCGATGATCTCAAAGGTCTTTTCCAACCTGGTTAATTCTATTCTATTCTATTCTATTCTATTCTATTCTATTCTATTCTATTCTATTCTATTCTATTCTATTCCATTCCATTCTATTCTATTCCATTCTAGTCTGTTCTATTCTATTCTATTCTATTCTATTCTATTCTATTCTATTCTATTCTATTCTATTCCATTCCATTCCATTCCATTCCATTCCATTCTATTCTAGTCTGTTAAACCCATGGATAAGGATATGGGAAGGGTGGGGAAAGGGTAGAGAAGAGTTAAAAAAGCCAAAGCTGTGCCTTCACACCCTGTGAGGGGAAGGAAGCTCCTAGCAGTCAGGGAATTCATGAGCACTGAGCCAGCTAGGGACCAGAACCCAGGCTGCTTGGGTTCCCATCACCAGCAGTGGCTGTAGCGGGGCTGGGTTTGCTGGCAGCGAGCTGCAACATCTCCGCGAGTGGTGCGAAGCAGCATTTCCTTTTGTTTGCTTTAAGCCTGCTGCCAGGCTATCTCGGGAGCTTCCAGTTCCTGCGGGCTGGGAAGGCTGCCGGCTGTCCCCTGGCCGGCTGTCACGCTGCCCAGCAGCACAAAGGCTTGCTCTGAGCCGGCCCCACCTGCAGGAAGCTGTCGCATTTTCGGGTCATCAAAGGCTGGCCAGCCCGCTGCTGCAGCTCTGGCTTCTCACACCCTGCCTGAAGGGTGAAGGTATCTGCTTTGATCTTCTTCCCTGGGAAAATTGCCCCCAGTGCTGATGACAAGGTGGGTTCTTGTGTTTTCTTCCAGAGCACTGGGGAGATGGCAGGGATGGAGATGGTGGCGAGGTTCACCCTGGAGGAAGCCCAGGTTCTCTGTGATACCTGACAGATGCTGCTGGAGGCTCAGTTCATAGAATGGTTTGGGTTGGAAGGGACCTTTAAAGGTCATCTACTGCAACCCCTCCACACACCTTGCAGTCAGCAGGGACATCTGAAACGAGAGCAGGTTGCTCAGCGCTCCAGACGACCTCACCTGGAATGGTTCCAGGGTCAGGGCATCTCCCACCTCTCTGGGCAACCTGCTCTCATTGCAAAAAGTGTCTTCCCTCTCTCTAGTCTGAATCTCCCTCTTTCAGTCTCAAACCATCACCCCTTGTCCTGTCGTAACAGGCTCTGATACAAAGTCTGTCCCCAGCTTTCTGATCAGCCCTTCAAGCACTGAGAGGCCAACAGAAGGTCTCCCTGGAGCCTTCTCTTCTCCAGGCTCAACAACCCCAGCTCTCTCAGCCTGGCCTCACAGCAGAGGGCTTCCAGCCCTCCCAGCATTGCTGTGGCCTCCTCTTACCCTGCTCCAACAGGTCCCTGTTTGTGCTGAGGACTCCAGAGCCGGCCCCAGCACTGCGGGTGGGGTCTCAGCAGATTGCAGAAGAGGTGCAGAATCCCTCCCTGCCTCTGCTGCCCACTCTGCTGGGGATCAGCCCAGGACACGGCTGGCTCTGGGCTGTGAGCACTCAGTGCCAGCTCACATCCAGCTTTTCACTCACCAGCACCCCCAAATCCTTCCCCACAGGGCAGCTCTCAGCCTAACCTGAGCAATTACACCAACCCTGCCCTGGCTGAGCCAGCCCTTGCTGCTGACTGTCCTCTCTTCTTCTGGCTGTGGGTATTAAGAGGCCAGCTTTGAGAAGCAAAGTTCCTGCTGGGAGCACAGCCTGGTGATGAAGAGGAGCCAACACAAACACCTGGCACACTTCCCTGGCCAAGTTTCACACCTAGAATAAATCCAAACATCTTCCTTCCTGCTCAGGCAGCCCCTGAGGAGCTGCTTGCTCTTGCCACACATGACTGCTGTTCTTTCCAGGAGAAAACTTGCTTCCTCTGGAAAGTTCACACCATGAAACCTTTCATTTTATACTGCCCCCTTGCCTGTGGTTCTGGCTGAGGGCTGGGAATGGGGAGTGCTGGTCCTCTCCTGCACTGAGAGGCACACTTAGCTTAGGAGGTCCATGCATCTGCCATTGATCAGGGCTCCACAGTGAAAAAACACATGAAGAAAGTTCACAGACAGGTCAGGATGAGGGGAGTCTTCCTCTCAGCCCTCCTGGTGTTGGAGTTTCTTTGGCTTTCTGCAGCCTGGGGTTTGCTCATTGTCCAAACAGCTATAGAGTCAAGTGGGGGCAATAAGGTCCTCCTCAGCTTGTCTTCCTTCTGATATCCTATGTGTGAGCTCAGAGAGGTAGAGCTGCCCTGACAGGCCAAGTTAGGTGGCCCTTGATTTTGCTTTGCTTTGGAAGAATGATTACATGCAGGGGAGGATGAGAAGTATGGTAAGGAATTCATCTAGATTTTGGGCAAATCCACAAGGAAATAAGGCAGTGCTCTGCGCAGAGGAAATCACAGCACCTGCAAGACAACTGGCTGCCCCACTCATGCTCCCACCAGAGAGTGTTGGAAGCCCCATCCCTGGAACCATTCCAGGTCAGGTTGTTTGGGGCTCTGAGCAACCTGCTCTAGTTGCAGATATCCCTGCTGGCTGCAGGGGTTTGGTCTGGATGACCTTTCAAGGTCCCAACCCAAACTATGGAGTGGCATAACACACCTTCAGTCCTGTGTCCAGTTCTGGGCCTCTCAGTTTAGGAAAGATGTTGAGATGCTGGAAGGTGTCCAGAGAAGGGCAACAAAGCTGGGGAGGGGTCTGGAGCACAGCCCTGTGAGGAGAGGCTGAGGGAGCTGGGGTTGCTTAGCCTGGAGAAGAGGAGGCTCAGGGGAGACTTTATTGCTGTCTACAACTCCCTGAAGGGAGGTTGCAGCCAGGTGGGGGTTGGTCTCTTCTCCCAGGCAACCAGCACCAGAACAAGAGGACACAGTCTCAAGCTGTGCCAGGGGAGGTTTAGGCTGGATGTTAGGAAGAAGTTCTTCCCAGAAAGAGAGATTGGCCATTGGGATGTGCTGCCCAGGGAGGTGGTGGAGTCACCATCACTGGAGGTGTTTAGGAAGAGACTGGATGGGTCATGGTTTAGTTGACTAGATGGCGTTGAGTGACAGGTTGGACTTGATGATCTCGAAGGTCTCTTCCAACCTGGTTAATTCTATTCTATTCTATTCTATTCTATTCTATTCTATTCTATTCTATGCTATGCTATGCTATGCTATGCTATGCTATGCTATGCTATGCTATGCTATGCTATTCTATAAACCATTCTATGATTCACAGCTTGGGGACGAAGAGGAGAAGCACAGCAGGTCTCCAATTCCAGTGAGACTTCTTCACTGAGAAGCAGTTTCTTGGAGGAGTTTCTGTCTGAAGCTCGGGAAGGATCCTTGACCACCACCAGCAGAGCTGTGCCCTGCACTTGCATTGCTGGAGAGGATTTACAGGTGCTGGTGCAAGAGCAAAGCGATCCTCTGGTCCAGTTTCTTGTGCCCAACATCTGGAGATCTTCTCAGTGCTGATCAATATCTAAAGGGAGAGGATCAAGAAGATGAGGCCAGACTCTTCTCAGTGGTGCCCAGTGACAGGACAAAGGGCAGTGGGCACAAACTGGAACCCGGGAGGTTCCATCTGAACAGGAGGAGAAACTTCTTTGGTATGGGGGTGCCAGAGCCCTGGAGCAGGCTGCCCAGAGAGGTTGTGGAGTCTCCTTCTCTGCAGAGCTTCCAAATCCCCTGCACACTGTGATCCTGGGCAGGCTGCTGTGGGTGCCCTGCTGTAGCAGGGGGCTGCACTGGCTGAATTCCAGAGGTCCCTTCCAACCCCCTGCACACTGTGATCCTGGGTGAGCTGCTGTGGGTGCCCTGCTGTAGCAGGGGGCTGCACTGGCTGAATTCCAGAGGTCCCTTCCAACCCCCGCACACTGTGATCCTGGGTGAGCTGCTGTGGGTGCCCTGCTGTAGCAGGGGCTGCACTGGCTGAATTCCAGAGGTCCCTTCCAACCCCCTGCACACTGTGATCCTGGGTGAGCTGCTGTGGGTGCCCTGCTGTAGCAGGGGGCTGCACTGGCTGAATTCCAGAGGTCCCTTCCAACCCCCTGCACACTGTGATCCTGGGTGAGCTGCTGTGGGTGCCCTGCTGTAGCAGGGGGCTGCACTGGCTGAATTCCAGAGGTCCCTTCCAACCCCCTGCACACTGTGATCCTGGGTGAGCTGCTGTGGGTGCCCTGCTGTAGCAGGGGCTGCACTGGCTGAATTCCAGAGGTCCCTTCCAACCCCCAGCACGCCAGGATTCTGTGATTCTGTTCACAGTGATGAATTCCAACAGGACCCTCAGAAACGTTGCCAGGCAGGAAGCTGGGTCAGCTCAGCTGAGCCTCAGAGCAGGAGGAGGAAGGGGCAGTGAGGTGAGTGATGGGTTTTGGACAAGTGGGTACTTGGGAAAGAAGCATCCTGTTGTGTTCCCTCTGAAGAGAGGTAACTCCACGTTCCTCCAGGAGAGACAAGGCCACGGGAAGTTCAGCATCCTGCAGCATTTACATGTTCACATCCTAGGGTGAAAGTTGACACAGGGCTGCCAAGTGATGTGGTAAAGGGGGAGGGCCCCTCGCTGCAGGAAGGACATGGAGGTGCTGGGGCAGGTCCAAAGAAGGGCAACCAAGCTGGGGAAGGGTCTGGAGAACAGGGCTGGGGAGGAGCAGCTGAGGCAGCTGGGGGTGTTTAGCCTGGAGAAGAGGAGGCTGAGAGGAGACCTCATAGCTCTCAATGACTCCCTGAAAGGAGGCTGGAGCCAAGTGGGAGTTGGCTGTTCTGCCTAGCATCAGGTGATAGGACAAGAGGAAATGGCCTGAAATTGTGCCAGAGGAGTTTTAGGTTGGAGAGTAGGAAAAATGTCTTTGCACAAGAGTGCTCAGGGATTGGCAGAGGCTGCCCAGGGGGTGGTGGAGTCCCCATCCCTGGAGGTGTTCAAGAAACCTGTGGCCATGGCACTTGGGGACGTGGTTTAGTGGCCATGGTGGTGCTGGGTTGATGGTTGGACTGGGTGAGCTTAGAGGTTCTTTCCAACCAAAACAATTCTGTGATTTTTTTTTTCTCCTTCCTCTACAAAGTTCTTCCTCTCACCTGACCTGGTGACACAAGCTCTTAAATGCAGCCCTGAGTTTAGAACTGCTTTAGTCCTCCCCCTGGCCAACTGGGAGGGACCTTGGAGGATCTTTTCCTGCCAGCAGAACAAACCAGTGAGGAGAAAAATGGATATTCTTGTCTTTGGCAGATGTTGCTCCATTTTCAAACAATGGAGGCCTTGTCTCAGCTGTAGGCTCAAGTGATGAACTCCTTGGCAAAGGTCTAGGACTCATGATATTGCCAGGGTTATTGGCCTGACATCATCAAATTGCTCCACCTCAGGGCAAGCAGAGCCAGCAGAGAAGCAATCCTGACTAGCTACTGCTCTTCCTGGCAGGGTCTGCTGAAATGCCCATGGTGTGAAGTGTTGGTTGAACATTCTCACCCATGCCTCCTTCCTCCTGCAGCAAATGGTTCCAGCTGAGGCTGGAGGGTGAACCTGTGCTTCACCATCATCAAGCTCCATCAGTGGTATGCAGTGCAAGTGAAGGTAAAGATAAGAAGCCAGTAGCTACAGGCTGCTAAGAAGATTGGATGCATCCAGCAGCTGAGAGCCCTCAGGCTATGAATGAAAAGTGGAGCATCCTAAATCTGGCTCCTCCTTGCACCCTAAGAGGCCTCTGTGGTTGCTGTGCAGGGCAGATCCTCCTTTTCTTTCACCCTTCTGAATTTCTCTGCTCTTCTGGGTCTTCTGCCTCATCCAGGACCATGAAGCTATCTTGTAGGCAGGTCTGTGGTGGTTCTGCCTTTGCTGCTTCCTTTCCCATTTTGTGTCCTCTGCCAAAATGCCTCCTTCTGGAGCTTGAATATCCTCTGAAGTCTTTGTGCCACTGTCACTGAGCATCTCCAGCCAGAGGCAGAAGGAAGGAGATGGAGGCTGCAGGAGGTCTGTCATGGGATCAGGGCTGGAAAACTCTTGGAAATATCCCTCCAGTCATCGCATCTCCATCCCCACTCTGCCTCTCCTCCTCTCCTTCCTGCAGGTTCCCTGCCCTCTGGTGTCCTTGTGGCAGCAGGGAATGGTGGAGCTGGCAGCTCATCCGTGCCAGCCCAAATGTCTGCAGTGACCTCAGCATGCAGCCGGTGGGGTTACCTACACTGCCCATCTGAAGCCTCCTCCTGATCCTTCAGTGGATGAGGGCCAGGGCTGGCAGACCTGGGCAGGCAAGAGCTGAGGCTCTCTTTGCTCTGTGAGCTGCACAGCAAATGTTCCTCCATCTGGGGTTCCAGCAGAGGAATATGGTCCCCTGTCATCCCAGCCTGCTTGCTGGGCTTGCCAAGAAGAAAAGCAAGGAGGAGGACACTGCTCTGCAAAGAGTGCATCCTTCTTCCCTCCCTGAGCTGCTTGCTCACTGTGGGTGGTGCCACCTCAGGAGGTGCTCCATTGGAGTCCTGTGCTGGCAGGACACTTCATGGAGCAAGGGCATCTCTGCAGCCATGAGCACACATCCCTCTCCCACTGAAAGGCAAGGAAGGTTTATGCTCCTCCACCACTGCACCTTCCTCTCCACAGCCCAACCTCTTAACTTCCTCCTGCTCCCTCTGAATCCATCCTGACCTAGGGTTTATGCCATATGCTGATCATCCTGATCATCCAGGGATCAGTGCTGGGCCTCATCCTGTTCAGTATCTTTATTGATGATCTGGGTGAGTGGATTGAGTCCATCATCAGTAAATTTGCAGATGACACCAAGCTGGGGGCAGGAGTTGATCTGTTAGAGGGTAGAAGAGCTCTGCAGAGGGACCTTGCCAGGCTGGACAGATGGGCAGAGTCCAAGGGCATGAGATTGAACACATCTAAGTGCTGGGTTCTGCACATTGGCCACAACAACCCCATGCAGTGCTACAGGCTGGGCTCAGAGTGGCTGAGAGCAGCCAGGCAGAGAGGGACCTGGGGGTGCTGGTTGATAGTAGGCTGAACATGAGCCAGCAGTGTGCCCAGGTGGCCAAGAAGGCCAGTGGCATCCTGGCCTGCATCAGGAACAGTGTGGCCAGCAGGAGCAGGGAGGTCATTCTGCCCTGTGCTCAGCGCTGGTTAGGCCACACCTTGAGTCCTGTGTTCAGTTCTGGGCTCCTCAGTTTAGGAAAGATGTTGAGATGCTGGAATGTGCCCAGAGAAGGGCAACAAAGCTGGGGAGGGGTTTGGAACACAGCCCTGTGAGGAGAGGCTGAGGGAGCTGGGGTTGCCTAGCCTGGAGAAGAGGAGGCTCAGGGGACACCTTCTTGCTCTCTACAACTACCTGAAGGGAGGTTGTAGCCAGGAGGGGCTTCTCCCAGGCAACCAGCACCAGAACAAGAGGACACAGTCTCAAGCTGCACCAGGGGAAGTTTAGGCTGAAGATGAGGAAGAAATTCTTCATAGAAAGAGAGATTGGCCATTGGAATGTGCTGCCCAGGGAGGTGGTGGAGTCCCCATCCCTGAAGGTGTTTAAGAGGAGCCTGGATGAGGCACTTGGTGCCATGGTTTAGTTGATCAGATGGTGTTGGGTGATAGGTTGGACTCTATGATCTCAGAGGTCTTTTCCAACTTAGTTAATTATTCTATTCTATTCTATTCTATTCTATTCTATTCTATTCTATTCTATTCTATTCTATTCTATTCTATCCTATCCTATCCTATCCTATCCTATCCTATCCTATCCTATCCTATCCTATCCTCCCCAGCAGCAATGGAGCTGGGGCCTTGCTTTGAGCTGGCACCCTTGGTCAGAGCAGCTCCTGTGCTTCCAGCTCTACCATTCCTCTTTTTCTATGGGGAGAGTCCTACCTGCTCTCTGTTCCTCATTAGTCACAGGCCACAGGTAGGAGAATCCTGGAATCATTTATGTTGGAAAAGACCTTTAAGATCTTCAAGTCCAACCCTTAACCCAGCACTGCCAGGTCACCATGTTCCTCAGCACCACACCTGCACAGCTTTTCAGTCTCTCCGGCAATGGGGACTTCACCCCCACCTAGGCAGCCTGGTCCAGAGCTTGACAACCCCCTCGGAGAAGACGCTGCAAGAAGACATTGTGGCCCGTGTAGAGGCTTGTGATGATGAATTCAAGGTGATGTTGAGCCCAGCTCTTTGTTAGGAATATGCCCTCAGAAATGAGCGGCAGAGGTGTCACTACAAAAAAATTAAGTTTATTTATATATATATATATATATATATATATATATATATAAAAAAAACTCTGCAAGGGGGTATGTACAGTCCCCCTTCACAGGTATCAATATTCGGTTAGTGGAACTCTCTTTACAGAATGTCTAGGCATAGGCACTTAAACCAAAATAATTCGCAGCACTTAGAATCACACTGATCCAGAAAGCGGCGGGGGAGGGGGTTGGTCGGTGACCGGCGGTCCTCCACCTGGAGCGATTTCCAGGCTACCCCAACTGAAACTCTATGAAGAAAGGGTCTGGCTTACTCACGAGCTGAGAGCCTCGTGAAGTCTTCCCTTGATAATGTTTATAGTCCGCAGAACGCGGCCCGGATGTGCCGTAAGAAGGACACAGGAAATGGCGCCGACCGCCTGGCTGCGGCGCGTGGCTGCTGCCTCTTCCAGAATACGGAGGCTCCCCGCTCGGGGTGGGGGGAGGCACTGTGGCAGTTCGCCAACGGTGGTTCACACGGGGTACTGTCCACGGCACTGCAAGCAGTTGGGTGCAGGTGGCAAAGCACTACAAAGCCTCTTGGAGTGCTGGCTTTAGTCCCGGGCAAGGTGAACCACAACAGCGCTGGTGCGCACACAGATGCAGGCTCAACACCAATGTGAGGAGGAGGGGGGGGCTCGTTTACCAAATGACCCCTATTTACCATTTGCCCCAATGAATACTGGTCCAATGAGCATCCGTTGCTAACACAAAGATTAACCAATGAACTGGCCTCTACCAAATATGGTGTAAGCTTATGCTATACACAGGAAAACAAACATATAGCCTGACCCTTGTGTACCACAGGGGTGAGACCACACCCAGGCAGGCAGTTTACCTGGACTCAGTGGAGTGTTCAGAAAAGAGGGGGAACAAAGGAAGGCTAACACACAGAAAAGCATGTCCTAGAAATATTCAGGGGCACAATCCTGGCCATAAGCATCATCCACTACACTCTTCTCTGCTGCCCATTAGCACGGGCTCTGCTGTCCCACTCCTGCCCGGAGCTGCTCAGCCGTGGTGGCACAGTGCAGCTCTAGAAGAGGATGTCAGCTATTTTCTTTTCAGGGTGGAAACCCTTGTCAAAATAAACCTGCCAGGATATAAACCTCGCTGTGATTCATCCAGGGGTCACCACTTCAAACAGCCTGAGGTTATCAGGTCCAGCCTGGCCGTGGGAGGGAGATGACCTGAACACAGTCATGTCTGGCACCTGTTGGGTGGGCAGGGGAGAAGTGAGTTGGTGGCTCCTCCATGTGCCCAGTGGAAGGACACTTCCCTTCCATCTCTGCCCTGTTAGAATAGGATAGAATTAACCAGGTTGGAAGAGACCTTTGAGATCATCAAGTCCAACCTATCACTCAACACCATCTGATCAACTAAACCATGGCACCAATACAATACAATACAATACAATACAATACAATACAATACAATACACCAGTTTGGAAGAGACCTTCAAGATCATCGCGTCCAACCCATCAACCAATCCAACCCACCCAACAACTAACCCATGGCACCAAGCACCCCATCAAGTCTCCTCCTGAACACCTCCAATGAAGGTGACTCCACCACCTCCATGGGCAGCCGATTCCAATGGGCAATCACTCTCTCCGTGTAGAACTTCTTCCTAACATCCAGCCTAAACCTGCCCTGGTGCAGCCTGAGACTGTGTCCTCTTGTTCTGGTGCTGGATGCCTGGGAGAAGAGACCAACCTCTGCCTGGCTACAACCTCCCTTCAGGTAGTTGTAGAGAGCAAGAAGGTCTCCCCTGAGTCTCCTCTTCTCCAGGCTAAGCAACCCCAGCTCCCTCAGCCTCTCCTCACAGGGCTGTGTTCCAAACCCCTCACCAGCTTTGTTGCCCTTCTCTGGACATGTTCCAGCAAGTCAACATCCTTCCTAAACTGAGGGGCCCAGAGCTGGACACAGGACTCAAGGTGTGGCCTAACCAGTGCAGTGTACAGGGGCACAATGACCTCCCTGCTCCTGCTGGCCACACTGTTCCTGATGCAGGCCAGGATGCCATTGGCCCTCTTGGCTGCCTGGGCACACTGCAGGCTCATGTTCAGCCTACCATCAACCAGTACCCCCAGGTCCCTCTCTGCCTGGCCACTCTCCAGACACTCTGACCCCAGCTTGTAGCACTGCCTGGGGTTGTTGTGGCCAATGTGCAGAACCAAGCACCCCATCCAGTATCTTCCTAAACACCTCCAGGGATGGTGACTCCACCACCTCCCTGGGCAGCACATCCCAATGGCCAATTACTCTTTCTATGAAGAACTTCTTCCTCACATCCAGCCTAAACCTCCCCTGGCACAGCTTGAGACTGTGTCCTCTTGTTCTGGTGCTGTCTGACTGGGAGAAGAGACCAACTCCCACCTGGTTACAACCTCCCTTCAGGTAGAGAGCAATAAGGTGTCCCCTGAGCCTCCTCCTCTCCAGGCTAAGCAGCCCCAGCTCCCTCAGCCTCTCCTCACAGGGCTGTGCTCCAGACCTCTCCCCAGCCTCATTGCCCTTCTCTGAACACATTCAAGTGTCTCAATGTCCTTCTTAGATGTCACCAGGTATCTTGCAGGGAATCCCAAACACTGTGCTGTGCCAGCCAGCTGCTGTGCAGTGAGGTTTAGGTTGGATATCAGAAGAAATTCCTTGACTAGAGGGGTTCTCAAAGACTGGAACAGGCTCCCCAGGGAGGTGGTTGAATCCCCATCCCTGGAGGGGGTTCAAAGATGTGCTGCTGAGGTCCGTGACTTAGCACCAGGCTGGGGAGAGTTAGAGAAGGGTTGGACTCTATGATCATAAAGACCTTTTCCAAGCAAAATGATTTTACGCTTCTGTGATTCCATCAGCTGCTCCTAGTGGCTTTTCATTCATCTCTGCAGACACGGTTTGGGCCAAGTTGGAAGAAGCAAGCAGCAGAGGGAGCTGGTTGGCCGGCGGATGGTTGAAAATCACTGCTCGCAACGTGGTTTTGTTTCGCCGGGTAGCAGCAGTTCAGGGGCTGAGCAGCAGCAGTTCAGGGGCTGAGCAGCAGCAGTTCAGGGGCTGAGCAGCAGCCGGTCTGCGAATCTTGCCCCCTGCCGCAGTTTCTGCGCTGGCTCCTGCGTGGTGACCGGGAGGATGACCTTCTGTCCTTGCAAAATAACAATGCGGGAGGCAGCAGCAGGATTGCAGAGCCCGACCCAGGAGCTACTTGAAGGCGGCAAGGGCCGGGCTGCACTCCGCAAGTACCAGAAGTGCGTCAGCACAGCCTGCGCCGGGTAAATAAACCCCATCCCGCCCGGGGCCTGCTGAAGGACACCCTTGGAGCTCGGCTGACAGCCTTAGGGCTTAAGCTCCCCCGGGGCCCGCCCGAGAGAAGGGAATGCTGGACGTGGGAGGCGATTTTGTTTCTGCCTGCTTGAGCTTCAGAGCTGGGGGCGAGGGAACACTTCGGGAGAGGTGGGATGCTGCGGGCAGGGCATCCTCCAGCAGCACCCACCCACATCTGCTGGCTGCCCCAGAACGTGGCATCTAGTCACCACTAAGCACCACTGGTGACTTCATATGAATTTCACTTCTGAAACGATGTAATTCACTGTTTTTCTAGGATTCTGTGAAGATCTGGACAGACTGGAGAGCTGAGTAAAGGGGAACCTAATGAAGTTCAGCATGGATAAGTGTAGAATCCTGCACCCTGAGGAGGAACAAGGTCATGCACCAGCACAGATTAGGGGTTGACCTGATGGAAAGCAGCTCTGTGGAGAAGGAGTCCTGGCAGAAAATAGCTTATCCATGGGACAGCAATGTGCCCTTGTGGCCAAAAAAGGCCAATGGTATTGTGGAGTGCACTAAGAGTGTGGCCAGCAGGTCAAGGGAGGTTCTCCTCCCCCTCTACTCTGCCTTGGTGAGGTCACATCTGGAGTATTGTGCCCAGTTCTGGCCTCCCCAGTTCAAGAGCGCCATGTGTATACTAGAGAACATCCAACAGAGGGCTGTGAGGATCCCTGGATGCATTACTGGGTCACCTGCACTAGGTGATCCTGCTCTGGCAGGGGGTTTGGATTCAATGATCTCTGGAGGTCCCTTCCAACCCACAATATTCTGTGACTCTGTGTGTGTCTCCCACAGCAAACTCCTGGCCAAGCTGGCAGCCCATGGCTTGGATGGGAGCACACTGCAATGAGTTAGGGACTGGCTGGAGGGCCGAGCCCAGACAGTGGTGGTGAATGGTGCCACATCCAGCTGGCAGCCAGGCACTAGTGGTGTGCCCCAAGGATCAATGCTGGGCCCAATGCTCTTCAACATCTTTATTGATGATCTGGATGAGGGCATTGAGTCCATCATCAGTAAATTTGCGGACGACACCAAGCTGGGGGCAGGAGTTGATCTGCTGGAGGGCAGAGAGGCTTTGCAGAGGGACCTTGCCAGGCTGGACAGATGGGCAGAGGCCAATGGCAGGAGATTGAACACATCCAAGTGCCGGGTTCTGCACATTGGCCACAGCAACCCCAGGCAGTGCTACAGGCTGGGGTCAGAGTGTCTGGAGGGCAGCCAGGCAGAGAGGGACCTGGGGGTGCTGGTTGATGGTAGGCTGAACATGAGCCTGCAATGTGCCCAGGCAGCCAAGAGGGCCAATGGCATCCTGGCCTGCATCAGGAACAGTGTGGCCAGCAGGAGCAGGGAGGTCATTGTGCCCCTGTACTCAGCACTGGTTAGGCCACACCTTGAGTCCTGTGTCCAGTTCTGGGCCCCTCAGTTTAGGAAGGATGTTGACTTGCTGGAAGGTGTCCAGAGAAGGGCAACGAAGTTGGTGAGGGGTTTGGAACACAAGCCCTGTGAGGAGAGGCTGAGGGAGCTGGGGTTGCTTAGCCTGGAGAAAAGGAGGTGACCTTCTTGCTCTCTACAACTACTTGAAGGGAGGTTGTAGCCAGGTGGGGGTTGGTCTCTTCTCCCAGGCAGCCAGCACCGGAACAAGAGGACACAATGTCAGGCTGTGCCAGGGGAGGTTTAGGCTGGAGGTTAGGAGGAAGTTCTACACAGAGAGAGAGATTGTCCATTGGAATGTGCTGCCCAGGGAGGTGGTGGAGCTGCCATCACTGGAGGTGTTTAGAAGGAGACCTGATGGGGTGCTTGGTGCCATGGTTTAGTTGATTAGGTGGTGTTGGGTGATGGGTTGGACATGATGGTCTTGAAGGTCTCTTCCAACCTGGTCTATTCTATTCTATTCTATTCTATTCTATTCTATTCTATTCTATTCTATTCTATTCTATTCTATTCTATTCTATTCTATTCTATTCTATTCTATTCTATTCTAAATCTGACATCTCGTTTGCGTGGAAGGAGAGGGTTGCCCCAGCTCCTCTGGACTGGGCTTTCAGCTTCATTGGAGAAAGTATTTGAGCTGAAGATGCCTCTCTCCTTCTCAAGCAAAACCTTTTCAAGAATCTCTCTCCTTTACCAAAAGCAGATGTTGGCAGGAGTCTTGATTTCGTGTCCCTGAAATCTGCTTTGGTTTTATTTCTCCCCTGTTTTTACTTTAAATTAGGGGATGGAAGGATTGCTCCACAGTGTAGGAAGAGGTTTGTGGCTCAGGAGAAACAAAAACCTTTTCAGCTGTAAATCTCGGTGATCTTGGTTAAACAAATTGTTACATCAACCACTGACAGTGGCTGAAGGTTTCTGTCCTAGGAATCAAAAGCCATTCAGCTAGGAGACTGTAGGTGCTTTAGGATTTGGGTCTAAAGCTGTCCTCACCTAGGCAAGGTCTGCAGAGGGACCTGGCCAGGCTGGATCAGTGGGCTGAGGCCAGTGGTGTGAGATTCAACAGGGCCAAGTGCCAGGTCCTGCACTCAGGTCACATCAATCCTATGAATGCTCCAGGCTTGGGAACCTGTCTGCTAGAGAAGGTCCTGGGGGGTGTTGGTTGACAGTGGCTGAAGATGAGCCAGCAGTGTGCCCAGGTGGCCAACAAGGCCTGGGCATCCTGGCCTGGAGCAGCAACAATACAATGCAATGCAATGCAATGCAATGCAATGCAATACAATACAATACAATACAATACAATACAATACAATACAATACAATGCAATGCAATGCAATGCAATGCAATGCAATGCAATGCAATACAACACAATGCAATGCAATACAACACAATGCAATGCAATGCAATACAATGCAATGCAATACAACACAACGCAATGCAATGCAATACCATACAATACAATACAACGCAATGCAATACAATACAATACAATGCAATGCAATACAATGCAATGCAATGCAATACAATGCAATGCAATGCAATGCAATGCAATGCAATGCAATGCAATGCAATGCAACGCAATGCAATGCAATGCAATGCAATACAACGCAATGCAATGCAATACAACGCAATGCAATGCAATACAACGCAATGCAATGCAATGCAATGCAATACAATGCAATGCAATGCAATGCAATACAATGCAATGCAATACAACACAACACAATGCAATGCAATACAACGCAATGCAATGCAATGCAATACAACGCAATGCAATGCAATACAACACAACGCAATGCAATGCAATACAACGCAATGCAATGCAATGCAATACAACGCAATGCAATGCAATACAACACAATACAATGCAATACAACACAACGCAATGCAATGCAATACAAGACAATACAATACAACGCAATGCAATACAATACAACACAATGCAATGCAATGCAATGCAATGCAATGCAATACAATGCAATGCAATGCAATGCAATGCAATGCAATACAACACAATGCAATGCAATGCAATACAACGCAATGCAATGCAATACAACACAATGCAATGCAATACAACACAACGCAATGCAATGCAATACAATACAATGCAATACAATGCAATGCAATACAATACAATACAATACAATACAATGCAATGCAATACAATACAATGCAATGCAATACAATACAATGCAATGCAATGCAATGCAATACAATACAATGCAATGCAATACAATACAATGCAATGCAATGCAATGCAATGCAATGCAATACAATGCAATGCAATACAATACAATACAATACAATGCAATGCAATACAATGCAATGCAATACAATACAATACACCAGGTTGAAAGAGACCTGCAAGATCATCGCGTCTAACCCATCAACCAATCCAACCCACCTAAACAACTAAACCATGGCACCAAGCACCCCATCAATCACCTGTGCTTCACCAGGGGTGTGAGGGCTGCTGAGAGAGCCTCATCCCCCTCAGAGACATCCCTTGGGGTGATGCCAGGCCTTGGCTTGAGAGCAGGCAAAGAGCTCTGCTGATGGGTGGGAAACCAGTGCCAGAAGGAGAGGACTCAGTCTCAAGCTGCACCAGGGGAGGATTAGGCTGGATATTAAGAAGAAATTCTTCCCAGAAAGAGAGATTGGCCATTGGGATGTGCTGCCCAGGGAGAAGTCACTGTCCCTGGAAGTGTTTAAAACAAGCCTGGATGAGGCACTTGGTGCCATGGCTTAGTTGATTAGATGGTGCTGAGTGATAAGTTGGACTTGATGATCTCTGAGGTCTTTTCCAACCTGGCTGATTCTGTGAAACAGCAGTCCAGTGCCTCCGGCTGGAGAGCTCCTGCGGGACACAGCCCGGGAAGGAGCTGCTTGTGCTGCAGGGGAAGGAGCCAGTGGGACACCTGGGCTTGGAGGTGTGGGCTGAAGCGCTGTGCAGTGGGGCTTGGGAGGAAAGCAAAGCGGTAAGTGATCTACGTGCAGCGAGGCCGCCTCTGGTTGCCAGGGCAGGAACATCTCCTTCTGCCTCTCCGGTTTCTGGGCGGAGCACAGCTCAGCCAGACGATCCGACGTGAGGCACTGCAGGGAGCTGGGAGACTCCCAGCCCCTCTCTGAGGACGCTTCCAGGGCCAGGAGCACGGCAGGGTCATCTCCCTGCCGGTGGCACACGTGCAGAGCCGGAGGCACTGGGGACACTGTCAGGGTTATCCTGGTGTCAGCCCATCGAGCCTGGAACAGGGGCCAGGACGTTCCCTCGGCTGGAGCCTGGCCTGGCTGAGGTCAGATTTCCAGGGGTGGGAAGAATAACGTCCCCAGAGACATCTAATGTGCTGTGTGTGCAGGGACAGAGGCCAGTGGAGGGATGGCCTCGTACGTATGTGGCTGGATCAATGCTCCCCTGCCTCTAAAACACAGCCCTGGGGTGCAGCACCTGCAGTGCTGATCAAGGTGAGTGTCAGGAGGCTGGGGCCAGACTCTTATCAGTGGTGCCCAGTGGCAGGACAAGGGGCAGTGGGCACAAGCTGGAGCCCAGGAGGTTGCACCTGAACAGGAGGAGAAAATGCTTTGGTGTGAGGGTGCTGGAGGCCTGGAGCAGGCTGCCCAGAGAGGTTGAGGAGTCTCCTTCTCTGGAGGCTTTCCAAACCTACCTGGATGCATTCCTGTGCAGACTGCCCTGGGTGACCCTGCTCTGGCAGGGGGCTTGGACTGGGTGATCTCCAGAGGTCCCTTCCACCCCTACCATGCTGAACACAGGCACAAAGCAGTGAGGGAGGATGGCCAGCAGGTAAAATTCACATGTTTGTGATTCCAAAGCTGAACTTAAACTCCAAATTCAGGCAAACCCCCAATCTTAGAACCACTTTTCCCCTCTGTGAGGGTTGGCCTTCACTGGGATTTCCATGTTAGTTCTGAATTATTCATAAACCATTATTGCTTTTTCATACAGGCTGGGTTTGCTTATCCAGCTTCATCGTGAGCATCCTGCATCTCAGGCTCATCTATTTAATTGGTACCCAAACCCCTCCAAGCCCTTCCAACAGCTTCATATGTAAATTCACAGACTAGCCAAAGCTGTCCAAGCTAAATCTTCCCTGACACAGTGTGAGGCTGTTTTCTCTTGTCCTGTCACTTGCTCTTTGAGAGAGGAGACCAAACAACCCTTCTGGGGAAGTAATTGAAGGTCTCTTCCAACCTGGTTTATTCTCTTTTTCCCTTCTTCCCTTCCCTTCCCTTCCCTTCCCTTCCCTTCCCTTCCCTTCCCTTCCCTTCCCTTCCCTTCCCTTCCCTTCCCTTCCCTTCCCTTCCCTTCCCTTCCCTTCCCTTCCCTTCCCTTCCCTTCCCTTCCCTTCCCTTCCCTTCCCTTCCCTTCCTTCCCTTCCCTTCCCTTCCCTTCCCTTCCCTTCCCTTCCCTTCCCTTCCCTAACCTTCCCTTCCTTCCCTTCCCTTCCCTTCCCTTCCCTTCCCTTCCCTTCCCTTCCCTTCCCTTCCCTTCCCTTCCCTTCCCTTCCCTTCCCTTCCTTCCCTTCCCTTCCCTTCCCTTCCCTTCCCTTCCCTTCCCTTCCCTTCCCTTCCCTTCCCTTCCCTTCCCTTCCCTTCCCTTCCCTTCCCTTCCCTTCCCTTCCCTTCCCTTCCCCTTCCCTTCCCTTCCCTTCCCTTCCCTTCCCTTCCCTTCCCTTCCCTTCCTTCCCTTCCCCTTCCCCTTCCCCTTCCCCTTCCCCTTCCCTTCCCCTTCCCCTTCCCCTTCCCCTTCCCTTCCCCTTCCCTTCCCCTTCCCTTCCCCTTCCCCTTCCTTCCCCTTCCCCTTCCCCTTCCCCTTCCCCTTCCCCTTCCCCTTCCCCTTTCCCTTCCCTTCCCCTTCCCTTCTTCCTCACATCCAACCTGGTACAACCTGAGGCCATTTCCTCCTGTTCTGTCAAGCATCTATCAATTGTTCCTTAAGAGACCAACTCCCACCTGGCTCCAACCTCCTTTCAGGGAGTTGTGGAGATGCAGAAGTTCTCCTCTCAGCCTCCTCTTCTCCAGACTAAACAAGCCCCAGCTCCCTCAGCTGCTCCTCCCCAGCCCTGTTCTCCAGACCCTTCCCCAGCTTGGTTGCCCTTGTCTGGAAACTGCTCCAGCACCTCAATGTCCTTCTTGGAGTGAGGGACCCAAAACTGAACCCAGTATTTGAGGTGGCCTCAGCAGTGCTGAATACTACAGGGGGACTTCCTTGCCCTGCTCCTGCTGGCCACACTATTGCTGCTCCAGGCCAGGATGCCCAGGCCTTGTTGGCCACCTGGGCACACTGCTGGCTCACCTTCAGCCACTGTCAACCAACACCCCCAGGACCTTCTCTAGCAGTGCTGAGCAGAGGGGCACAATCCCTGCCCTGGTCCTGTCAGTCAGACTGTTAATGATAGATGTAGAAGTCCATGCATGGCTGAAGTCATTCTGTCTTTCATGTGTGCCTCATGCCATTGAGTGGTGGCTGTAGAAGCACTGACCTGCACTCAGAAGGCACTAAAGGATGTCTGGCAGAGCCAGCACCAGGCCACAGCAGCTGTGGCTTCCCGTGGTGCTGGTCTCCTGAGAAGATGAATTTGGATGGCACCAGGGTGTTTCCAGGCAGTATGTGTTGCCTTCCTCCCAGGGCAGAGTCAGTTGTAACCATCAAGTCTGGAGGGTTTTTTTATCTGTGGGAAACTGCAGCCAGGTCCAAGGATGAGATGATGAGGTGCCAGATTCAGGTCAGGGCTATCTGTGAGGGAGCACATCTTTCCCATCATCACTGCTGGGATGCTTGAAGCAACTGAAAAGGAGACAGAAGCTGTGGGATGATGAGATGGTTTGAGGACAGAGATGTTAGATAAGGGGAAAATCTCCAGTGGCTACAGCTCCTTCCACACTCTTGTCTTGGTCTCTCTTCCTCTTGCAGTATTTGGAGTGGAAAAACATCCCCTGAGTACAAAAGGACCCTCTTAGCACCCTGCCAAGAGGGGACTCTGGGCCAACACAGAGGCTGCATCCCAGGTCCAAGTTCCATAGCAATGATGTCCTGTGTGGGAATGTGTTTAGGTCCTTGGGGGCCAATTGACAGACCCTGGCCTCACTTGTCTAGGAGCAGTGAGAGTCCTCTCTGCAAGAGCTGTGAGCTCCTTCAGCCCTTAGAGCAGCTGAAGAGTAACTGCAGAGCTCAGAGGGGCACAGACAAGCACAGAGGGCAGAATTCAAGGCTCCCCAGCGCTTCTGGCCTGGGAGTCGCAACAAAACCTTTTCTCAGCGGGCTCTGAAAGGGAAGCCCACACAAGCTCCCTGAGCTATTCAGCCCAAACACAGGGCTGCTACTCATTCCAGCCCTCTGCATGTGTTCCTAGCTCCCAGGCTCTCCAGGCTGTGCCAAGAGCACAAACACTGCAGCCGCTGGTCGTAGGTGGGCAGGAAACGGCAGCGGCGCAGCAAAGCGCTTTCCAGAGCAGGGTAATCAGGGCACGTCCCAACCCTCTCATCCCTGTGTTTGCTGTGACAGATGGGGAGAGGTAGAGGAGAGGACATCCTGAAGCCTGCTCAGCTTCCTCCTGGAATTTCTATTAGGCCTTTGGCTCAGTTTGCAGGTGGAAGCCAAGCTGTTCTTCCTTGTTCGCTTCCAGTAAGAGCAGGGCCGGCACCGGATCCTTTCATCCGAGCCATCAGGCGTGGGCTGGGGGCTCGGCCAAAATGGATCCAGGTGCCAAGAGCTGGATTGGAAACTGCCCACTGCTACGCATGCTGTCTTCATTGGTCAGGGAGCAGAGCTTCTCTGGAGGGAAGCAAGGGACTGGAATCCTTTCCTGGGGATGCACAGCTTAGCTGTGCCCCAGTTTCCTTCCAACAGCATTGCAGTCCCACTGGGGTGCTGCTGGTTCATTAAGGGATCCAGTGGAACAACTCCTAAAGTTACGCCGCTTCCTTTCCAGGATGCAGCTGATGCCTTGATCCAAAGCCTGGTCCAGGGAGATCACAGTATCAGAGTACATTAGAAGTTGGAAGGGACCTCAAGAGATCATCCAGTCCAAGCCCCCTGCCAGAGCAGGGTCACCCAGGGTAGTCTGCACAGGAATGCATCCAGGTGGGTTTGGAAAGCCTCCAGAGAAGGAGACTCCACAACCTCTCTGGGCAGCCTGCTCCAGGCCTCCAGCACCCTCACACCAAAGCATTTTCTCCTCCTGCTCAGGTGCAACCTCCTGGGCTCCAGCTTGTGCCCACTGCCCCTTGTCCTGCCACTGGGCACCACTGATAAGAGTCTGGCCCCAGCCTCCTGACACTCACCCTTCAGCTCTTGATCAGCACTGCAGGTGCTGCACCCCAGGGCTGTGTTTTAGAGGCAGGGGAGCATTGACCCAGCCACGTAGGTACGAGGCCATCCCTCCACTGGCCTCTGTCCCTGCACACACAGCACATTAGATGTCTCTGGGGACATTATTCTTCCCACCCCAGGGCTCTGTCACCCTCACTGCACAGAAGTTTCTCCTCATGTTGAGGTGAAATCTTCTCTGTTCCATATTGTACCTGTTTTTCCTTGTTTCATTACTGTGCACCACTAGAAAGAGCTTGGTCCCCCTCCCCTCGACACCCACCCCTCAGATACTTATGCACATTGATGCCATCCCCTCTCAGGCTTCCCAAGACTAAAGCTGTTGAGTGCCAAGGAGTTCAGGGCAGGCAGGAGACCCTGTGCTGTCAGCCCTCCCTTGAGTGCACTCAGCAGACTCACCTCATGCTACTCCTCTGTGCTGGGCTGCAACCAAGAGTCACATCAGCTCAACAGAGCATTTAGGATCAGGAAGGAGATGTTGGCTGCTGTAGCTCAGGTGCAGGACATGGCAGCCCCAAGGGACTGGAAGCAGAGGCTCACCAGCCCTGTGCTGATGTGCCCCAAAACCACATGAGGTTATCAGCTCACCTACATTGAACGGTTTGGGTTGGAAGGCAACTTTAAAGGTCATTTACTGCAACCCCCTGCAGTCAGCAGGGACATCTGCAACTACAGCAGATTACTCAGAACCCCAGGCAACCTCACCTGGAATGGTTCCAGAGTCAGGGCATCTCCCAGGGCATGTCCCATCTCTGGGCAGCCTGGGACAGGGTTCCTCTCATTGCAATAAGTTTCTTGTTCTCTCCAGTCTGAATCTCCCTCTTTTAGTTTCAAACCATCACTCCTTGTCCTGTCACAACAGGCTCTGATAAAAAGCCTGGCCCCAGCTTTCTGATCAGACCTTTATGTACTGAAAGGTCATCAGGAGGTCTCCCTGGAGCCTTCTTTTCTCCAGGCTGAACCACCCCAAGTCTCTCAGCCTGGCCTCACAGCAGAGGGCTTCCAGCCCTCCCAGCATTGCTGTGGCCTCCTCTGGCCCTGCTCCAACAGGTTCAGGTCTGTGCTGTGCTGAGCACTCCAGAGCTGGCCCCAGCACTGCAGGTGGGGTCTCAGCAGAGCAGAGGGGCAGAATCCCCTCCCTGCCCCTGCTGCCCACTCTGCTGGGGATCAGCCCGGGACAGGTTGGCTCTGGGCTGTGAGTGCTCAGTGCCAGCTCACATCCAGCTTTCCTCCCGCCAGCACCCCAAGTCCTTCTCCAGGGCTGTTCCCAATCCCATGTCCTAGGGAGGTTGTGCTGCTGGGTTGCTCTGCCTAGAGCAAGCTCTGGGATGGTGTCCTCTGGATCATGTAGGGAGATTGCAGAAAAAGGAGAGGGATTTCAAACACTCCCTGCACTTCCTCTCTTTGCTCTGGAAGCAGAAGATGTTGGTGCTTCTCCACGGTTTGTGGCCCCCTTCAGGAAGTCCTGCATGCACCTCCAGAAACCCTTCCTGATTGCTCTGATTTTTAGCCTGGAGAACATCAGGAAGAGAAATGGTTTATCCTCATTCCTAGGTGAAGGAGAAAGCATCAGGTTGTAATGCTTGCTCCTCCTCTTGCTTCTCCCTTGGCTTTCCCTTCTGTTACTCAATGCAGGTTACAACACCCTGTGATGTGCTCAGACCTGTGTTTACATGGAGAGATGTTCTCATCCAAAGCAGTGCTTCTCCCAGCACTGTGGCTCTGTTCTCTACTGCAAAGCAAGCTCCTCACAGCCCCCAGTAATTTAGTGTCTTGCCTTCTCCATTGCCCTGGCTCATCCCAAGAAAATTCCCTCAGAAACCCCCTCCTGCCCTCTGAATCCTTTTGTGTTTGATCTGCTGCCTCTTCCAAGCATCTTCACAGAATCCCAGCATTGGTGGGGGCTGGGAGGAGCCTCTGGAGATCACCAAGTCAACCCCCCTGCTAAGGCAGGGTCACCCACAGCAGCTTGCTCAGGATCACAATATCCAGGTGGGTTTGGAATCTCTGCAGAGGAGACTCCACAACCTCTCTGGGCAGCCTGCCCCAGGGCTTCAGAGGGTTTCTCCTCATGTTCATATGGAATCTCCTGGGTTCCAGTTTGTGCCCACTGCCCCTTGTCCTGTCAGTGGGCACCACTGAGCGGAGTCTGGCCCCAGCCTCCTGACACTCACCCTTCAGCTATTGATTGGCACTGCAGGTGCTGCACCTCAGGGCTGTGGTTTAGAGGCAGGGGAGCATTGACCCCTGCCCTTTTGGTCTTGCTGAGCTTTGATCAGATCCCCTCTCAGGTTGCTCTTCTCCAAGCGAAACATCCTCAGGGCTCTCAGCCTTTCCTTCTCCCAGTGATGCTCCAGGCTTCTCAGCTTTTTTGTAGCCTCCACTGGCCTCTCTCCAGTAGCTCCCTGTCTCTCCTGACCTGGGGAGCCCAGAGTACACCCAGAGCTCCACAGCAGTGCTTGTGCTGGCTAATTGCTCCTGGGGGTGCTTATGTGTGATTTAAAACGCTGTCTTAGGTAACAGTGCAGGGATTCCAGCATCCATCTTGTGAGAGCATGGATCATGCCAGGAGAGCTGGCTGTGCCAGGAGATTCCTGGCATTTTCTTGGGCAGTGTGTTACTTTGTGCCTCCTTGCTCTGACACAGCTTTTGTTTGCTGCAGCTGCTGGAGAACAGAGCTAGCATCGTTCCTCTCCGTGGTGGGTGAAGCTGGAGTTCCAGAAACTTGCTGAGCTGGCAGCCTGGCTGCCAAGGCACTCTTGACCCAAACTTGCACAGCCCAAGCTCCTCCATATCAGGCAGCTGTTTGTGCTCTCTGTGGGATGGACACGCCTCTGGACCGTGAAGATGCACCTGGGCAGTGAGTCAGCCGCCTCAATGCAGGCTCCCAGTGCTGCTTTACAGCACCACGAAGGGAGGGGACTCTGCCCCTCTGCTCCGCTCTGCTGAGACCCTGCCCCCGCAGTGCTGGGGCCAGCTCTGGAGTCCTCAGCACAGCACAGACATCACCTGTTGAGCAGGGCTGTGAGGCCAGGCTGAGAGAGTTGGGGTTGTTGAGCCTGGAGAAGAAAAGGCTTCAGGAAGACCTTCTGGTGGCCTTTCAGTGCTTAAATGGAGCCTATAAGAAAGCTCAGGACAGTCTTTTTGTCAGGACAAGAAGCCCTGGAAGCCCTCTGCTGTGAGGCCAGGCTGAGAGAGTTGGGGTTGTACAGCGTGGAGAAAAGAAGGCTCCAGGGACACCTCCTGGTGGCCTTTCAGTGCTTAAAGGTCTGATCAGACAGCTGGGGCCAGGCTTTTTCTCAGGGCCTGTTGTGACAGGACAAGGGGTGATGGTTTGAAACTAAAAGAGGGATGTTTGGACTGGAGAGAAGGAAGAAACTTTTTGCAATGAGAGCAACCCTGTCCCAGAGATGGGACATGCCCTGGGAGATGCCCTGACCCTGGAAACATTCCAGGTGAGGTTGCTTGGGGCTCTGAGTACCTGCTGTAGTTGCAGATGTCCCTGCTGACTGCAGGGGGTTGCAGTAGGTGACCTTTAAAGGGCCCTTCCAAGGGAAGAGTTGTTTTGTGCTGAACGTGGTGAGACCCTGTCCCCGGTTGCCCAGAGAGGTGGGAGCTTCCCCATCCCTGGAACCTGGGTGGGATACCCAGGGGTGTCCCCAGGGGAATGAGTGCCTACATTTCATTAATTCTGTGATTTGAGGTAGCTGAGTCCTGCCCCTGCATTCCAGGTGGAGACCTGAAGTAGTGGGGTTTTCATCTGTGAACTGAACCCCATTCCTGTTGACTCAAGAGGATGTTGACCACTCTGAGGTCTGGCAGAGGGGAATAATTTCACAGGGCATGCTGACACATCAGCAGCAGGCTCTTTCCTCCCTGTCGTGGTGCAGGTGACACACTGGTACCATCAGTGCCTTGTAGACCAGCTTCCAGCTCATTCACAAGCTGCATCTCTTTGGTGACCTGTGCTGTCCTGAGAGGTGTAATTTTGGCTTGCTGTGGTGCAACAACTGGCAACAGAAGGCATGCCAGGAGATGTCCTCCCCCTGGTTTGTGACCATGTAGAATCACTGAGTCCTTCTGGAAGAGCCCTTTAAGATCATCCAATCCAACCATTAACCCAGCACTGCCAGCTCACCACTAAACCAAGTCCCTCAGCACCACATCTACACAGCTTTGAAACCCCTCCAGGGATGGGGACTCCATCACTGCCCTGAGCAGGCTGCTCCAGGCCTTGACACCCCTTTTGGGGAAGAACTTGTTCCAAATGTCCAACCTAAAGCTCCCCTGGCACAACCCGAGTGAGGCCGTTTCCTGTTGTCTGTGTATGACGTGTGGCTGAAATCCAGGGCTGTAAACATCCCACAGCTGTGTTTAGGATGGAGACAGCCCAGAAGAATCAGAGAATCACAGTTTGGGTTGGAAGAGACCTTTAAAGGTCAGCTAGTCCAACCTCTCTGCAGTGAGCAGGGACATCTTTAAGTAGAACAGGTTGCTTAGAGATGCTGCTTTCTGGCCCAAAGCTTCTTTCACCCAGCGGCTGAGCTGGGTGTTGGTTACATCTCTGTTACTTCTGCTGAGCCAGAACTGAGATTTGGGGCCTGCTTTGGAAGAGACAAACAGCCACAAAAGGGCTTTGGGCAGTGATGGAGGGGAAGGATGGGCACCACCTTGCAATGTGCATGCAGAGAAGGCAGTGATCATAGAATCACAGAATGGTCTGGGTTGGAAGGGACCTGCAAAAGTCATCCACTCCAACCTCCTCTGCAGTCAGCAGGGGCATCCCCAACTAGCTCAGGTTGCCCAGAGCCCTTTAAAATGCACATTTAGTTCAAATCTCTGCGTGCCTAGGGTGGGGGAGGCTCTTTTTCCTTCCAGTTCCCTTTGGCAGCTGGAGTAAAGTTGGATGTTGTCAGGGATAATAAATGTTGCTAAGCAACACGTGATCCCAAGGCAGCTCCATCAGCCTAGCCCTGTGGGGAGGAAAAGATGAAAGGTGTCTGATCAGGGAAGAGGAGCAGAAAACACCTGGTAGGGGGAATGGAGAGAAAGAGGACCCCAGTCACCCTGGGGACAAGCCCATCCCTGTGCCCCCACCACGGGCATGAGTGCAAACCAAGGCCTGTCCCCAGGGCAGTGTCCGGGAGAAGTGCTGTGCCGCTCCCAAGTCATCCCCTGCTCTGGGCAGTGCTGCTCCCGGTCCTCCTTGCTGGCTTCAGCTCTTCTCTTCTCCTCTGGCCTGTGAGCCTCCACGAGTGTGGTGCTGGGCTGGGGACCAGGACAAACAGCCTGTGAAAGCCAGAGGCACACCGAGGCGAGCACAGGGCTGGCTGATACCCAGAGGGGTTTCCCGAGGAAGGGCTCCACAGGAGCTGGTCTTACCTTCCCATTCCTCTCTGGTAAGTGAGCTCCCCACTGCTGCAAGCTCACACTGGATGCTCACCACAGCTCGTGTAGCAAGCAAAGTATCAGGGTCACACACATGTCCCCAAGCACCTCTGTGAGAGCTCAAGCACTTTCCTGCCCTCCCCTACGCTGTCAGTAGCTCCTGACATAGGTCCTTGAGATCTTGCTTTGTACCTGTGTTGTTGCAGCGGGGATGGAACTCTGGTCAGTGACTCCTTCCCGTGAAGGTTATGGGGGCAGAGGGCAGGATAGTTCTGGGCTCTCCATCTCCATTTTCATCAGAGACATGCTCCTTTTCCCCGAGCAAAGCCTCATTCACTCTTAGATGAAGCTGTCTCCAGCAAGACTGAGGCATCAGGAACTCTCAGAACAAAGAGGAAACAACAGCTCTGCCCTGCACCATGCATATGGTGTCCTGGTACCAGAGGGCTGGAGCTGGGAAAGGTCCAAAGGAGCTGGAGCTGGGAAAGGTCCAGAGAAGAGGACTGAGGCAGAGAAGGGGAGGGAGGGGCAGAGAAGAGGAGTGAGGGGCAGAGAAGGGGAGTAAGGGACAGAGAGGGGGAGTGAGGGGCAGAGAAGGGGAGGGAGGGGCAGAGAAGAGGAGTGAGGGGCAGAGAAGAGGAGTGAGGAGCAGAGAAGAGGAATGAGGGGTGGAGAAGGGGGGCAGAGTGAGGGGCAGAGGAGTGAGGGGGGCAGAAGAGTGAGGGGGTTCAGAGAAGGGAATGAGGTGCAGAGAAGAGGAGTGGGGCAGAGGAGTGAGGTGCAAAGAAGAGGAGTGGGGCAGAGAAGGGGAGTGGGGTTCAGAGAAGGGAATGAGGTGCAGAGAAGAGGAGTGAGGCGCAGAGAAGGATAGTGAGGCAGAGAAGGGGAGTGAGGTGCAGAGAGGAGCAGGAAGGTGGGCAGAGTTATGGAGCCCCATTCCTGCAAGGAGTAGGTGGGTAGGTAGCTCTTGGCTTTGAAAGGAGATGACCATGGGAGGGCACAGGAGCAGCCTAGAAGCCCATGAGTGTGGACAAGGAGTGGCTAGGCTCTGTCTCATACGGCTCCAGCTGGCAGGACAAATACTTCCCATCTCAGGAAATCCCAGGGACAATTCCTCCACTTTGTGCTACAATTAGCTACTGGAGTAAGTGAGACGGTTGACAGGCATCGCCTGCAACACCAGCCTGGCGTGGAAGCGCACTTCCCAGTGGCAAATGTAGCTTTGATGCTGCCTTTGGGGACAGCTGCAGAGGACTGGGTTCAGTTTTGGGCTCCAAGAAGGCCATTGGAAGGCCACTGAGAAGTGTCCCTGGAGTCCTTCTCCAGGCTGAACAACCCCAGCTCTCTCAGCCTCTGCTCACAGGGGAGATGCTCTGGGGATGGAGGGGTTGGCCTGTTTGGAGCTCTCCAGGAGACCAGACAAAATGATTTGAGGATCAGAATATTCCATTTTAAAACCCATAAGCAGACCACAATTTAAACCTGAAAGCACATGATCTCTCTCTGGGCTGGGGTTTTTTGATGCTGGTGTCCTGTGCTGCTCAGGGGCAATGTTCTGCTGGAAGACAGAGCAGGAGGAGCTGCTGTGGACACCTTAATTTCTGTGGTTTCTTATGTGCTTGGAACAGAGTCAGTGAAGTCCTGCCCTGCAGTGCTGCTGCAGATGGCTGGCAGGGAGGAGCAAGAGCTTCCACAAAGGTTTCTTTGTGCACCTGAGTTCACCTCCTACCAAGGAGGAGCAGGCAAGGGAGGTTCACGTGGATGGGGAGTCTCTGTGACAGGAGTGGTAGCCACTAGAGGGTGGCCAGGTCATAGTTGGTGCTGACCATGGGGACAGTGCCTTCCTGGGGTAGCTCTGCCCATGGGCAGCAATATCAGGGGAAGCTGGCTTCTGGCTTTGGGTGTGTGACCAGCCCAGCTACAGCATTTCTGATCATGGGTGGACAGAGAAGCAGTTTTCACATCCTGTGCCAGAGAGGCAGCAGAAGTGTTTGCACCCTTGGGAAAGGAGAAAAAGAAAGGTGATTTAAGTCATCAGAGTTGGCACATCTGGAGTATTGTGTCCAGTTCTGGGCCCCCCAGTTCAAGAGAGACAGGGAACTACTGGAGAGAGTCCAGTGGAGGCTATGAGGATGCTGAGGGCTGAACTGGAACCTCTCTGTGAGGAGGAAAGGCTGAGAGACCTGCGGCTGTTTAGCCTGCAGAAGAGCAAACTGAGAGGGAGCTTCTCAGTACTCGGCAAGAGCTGAAGGATGAAGGTCAAGAGGTTGAAGCTAGAGGTTTGGCAGTGGTGTCGTGTGACAGGACAAGGGGCAACAGGCACAAAGTGGAACCCAGGAGGTTCCATCTGAACAGGAGGAAAACATCTTCACTTTAAGGGTGCTGGAGACTTGGAGCAGGCTGCCCAGAGAGGCTGTGGAGTCTCCTTCTCTGGAGAGATTCCAACCCCACCTGGCCATTGTGATCCTGGGCAAATTGCAGTGGCTGCTCCTGCTTTAGCAGGGGGATTGGACTGGGTGATCTCCAGAGGTCCCTTCCAACCCCCACTAGGCTGTGGTTCTGTGGGTTGTTGTCTAGGCATGGCCATGAGTCTCCTGAGCCTCTCAAGTCAGGTGTACCACTGCAACGTTTCCCTCAGAGCTGCAGTGCCAGTTTCCTAAGCTCTAATTTCCACTGGGTTGCATCATGCTCTGTCTTCACACCCAAGCCAACACAAACACAGCTTTCTGGGTTATTGCTTGGAAGCCACAGCACTGGCAGAGAACACAATGAGTGCTCCACTCCTCACGTTCCTGCAGCAGTACAGCTGCTACCTGTGAGCACGTTGCATAACCTGCAGGACAGAGGTCCTGGGCTGCAAGCGCCCCCAGGGGAAGGCATGGTAGGGACTGGTGCCGAATAAGGGACACAAATGAGGGACAGTGGTTTGAAACTGCAGCAGGGTAGATAGAGGTTGGACATTAGGAGGAAGTCCTTTACCATGAGGGTGGAGAAACATTAGATGAGGCTGCCCAGGAATGCGATTGAGGCCCCATCCCTGGAGACATTCAACATCAGACTTGATGTGGCCCTGGGCTGATGTCCTTGCTGACTTCAGGGGGGTTGGACAAGATGAGGGTCCCTTCCAGCATGATGGAATCTGTGAATCTGGAAGATCAATTCTCTCCTCAGTGCCTGTCCCTCTGCAGCTCGGCCCCCAGCCCATCCCACCAGCCTTGGCCACCTTCCAGCATGCACTTCCCCTCCTCTCCTCTGCACTGTGGGACATCTCGT
The DNA here is from genome assembly GCA_033816785.1 of Picus viridis. NCBI lineage: Eukaryota > Metazoa > Chordata > Aves > Piciformes > Picidae > Picus > Picus viridis. The sequence continues at coordinate 14,514,594 of CM066583.1, forward strand.
GATAAAGCTGATTCCCTCGGTTTGGCTCTGAGCAGGAGTCCTCTGTTGCCTGCCAAGGAGACTTTGGCAAAGGAGCACATTTCTTCCTTTCCCTTTAGCAGCCCCTTTCCTGCCCCAGACCTGTCCCCACCACCCTCCTCGCTCCATCACCTGATGCTCCCTTCTGCTTTGGCTCTCTTTTTCGCTTACTATTCCACTGGCTTCTGGTTCTCCTCCTCACTGCCCAAACACATCTTAATCTTTCCCATCTGAAACAACTCTCCCTCAGCTCTGATTTCTCCTCCAGCTCCATCTGACTGCCACTTCTGTGCACACACTCTGCCAAGACCCAGATCATGTCTTCACTAAGGACCTCATGGATTTTGGGTTGTGCCCAGCATAGCTAATTCATTCCTCCTGTGCTGTCGTGGTGCTTTCCCTTGAAGCCTGAGGACACCACTGTCTCTGCTGACACAGTGAATTTGTCCCCTCCTGCTTACACACAGCTTATCCCAGCTCCTGAATGCTGAGCTGTGTCAAAGCCTGGCTGATTCTGTCTGTGCTGTGTCCATCCTACCCCTCTGCACAGCTATGGGTCTCATCCATGGACCTTGACACCTGGTGCCTTCATCACTGCATGGATCCTCCGTGGCTGAGCACTGCCTTTGGGGTGCAAACAGCTGAGCCCTGCTTTTGTTCAGTCCGTGGCGTCTGCCTCTGTGCTCTTCCCTGCACTGTACCTTCCAGAACAGATGGAGAGAATTTCTTTTAAACACCCTTGTTATCTGCCCAGGATCTTCTTAAAACACCACAGTGCTGTGTTGCTTTGGGAAGACTCACTGTTGGCACTTTCTGCTTCTGAAAAGCTGGACATGAGCTGGCACCGAGCGCTGACAGCCCAGAGCCAACCTGTCCTGGGCTGATCCCCAGCAGGGTGGGCAGCAGGGGCAGGGAGGGGATTCTGCCCCTTTGCACTGCTCTGCTGAGACTCCACCTGCAGTGCTGGGGCCAGCTCTGGAGTGTTCAGCACTGACACGAACCTGTTGGAGCAGAGCCAGAGGAGACCACAGCAATGCTGGGACGACTGGAAACTCTCTGCTGTGAGGCCAGGCTGAGGGAGTTGGGGTTGTTGAGCCTGGAGAAGAGAAGGCTCAGGGGAGACCTTCTGGTGGCCTTTTTAATGCTAAAGGGGCTGAGCAAGGCACAGGCTTTTTACTGAGCCCTGCTGTGACAGAACAAGGAGTGATGGTTTGAAACTTAAAGAGGGAGATTCAGACTGCAGAGAAGGAAGAAAACTTTTAGTGTGAGGGTGGTGAGACCCTGTCCCAGGTTCCCCAGAGAGGTGGTAGATGCCCCATCCCTATAAGTGTTCAAGATCAGGTTGTTTGGGGCTCTGAGCAACCTGCTCCAGTTGCAGATGTCCCTGCTGACTGCCTAGATGACCTTTAAAGGTCCCTTCCAGCCCAGTCCATCCCTGATAGTTTGTCTTGATTCCTGTGGGTGTTTACTGCTATCCACTGGGACTTGGGTGCTAGGCTCACAGGGTTTTGAATGAACAGGAGTTTGAATGGACCTGGAATGATGAAGTGTCTCCAATGCTGGGGTTGTGATATCAAAAGAAATGAGTCTGGTTCCCTGGGGTACCCCAAAAAAGGCAAAGCTGTGGGAGAGAACACGTAGGTGCTGGGGGACAGATGGGTGGTTGCATGGCAGGCAGGCTGTTATTGCCAGCCAACAGCAGCTGGTCTCAAACAGGCTCTGCTGCTGCTGCTGCTGCTCCTTGTGTAGTTAGTTCTGTTAGAGCCTCTTAAAGGCTTAGCTGTGCTCCTGGGGAGGAGCTGTGTGCCTGGGGAGGAGCTGTGCTCGCCCGGGCACGCTGCGGCTCTGGGCTCTGGTCACTGCTGCAGGTGCTCTGGTAACAAGAGAGAACAAGGAGAGGGGGTGAAATGGCCTCACTGCAGCTCTGCAGGTTTGGGAGTTCTGTGATCAGGGCAGGAAATGACAAATCCTCTCACACTTCTTACCTTCCCAGCCTGTGGATTTGGGTCAACACACTCAGCAGCATCTCCCAGGGGCCTCCTGCCTTAGCTCTTAGAGGTTCTTCCTGTGTGAGTGTCTGAAAATGATCCCAGAACCCTGGGGCTGGTTCCTGGCTCTGCTGTCTTTGTACACACACTGGGCAGACACCAATGCTTGCCCAGCAGAGCACGTGTGAGGTCTGCTCTGCCCTGCCTCCAGCAGGGAAGACTTTGCCTCCTCAGCAGTGTGGGGGCTGGAGGTGGTTTGCCCAGCCCCTGGGTCAAGACAGAAGAGGACTAGGGAGATGTTGATGGAGGACAGCACTGCTCAGAGATCTCTCCACTGCCATGCCAGCCAGCTTCAGGATTTCCTCATTCAGGCAAATCACTTGAGAGGGATTCAGATGTCCTCTGCTGCTTTTCATAAAGTCATAAAAGCAGTCACAGAATGGGTTGGGTTGGAAAGGATCTTTAAAGGGCATCTACTGCAACCCCCCTGCAACCAGAGCAGGTTGCTCAGAGCCCCTAGCAGCCTGACCTGGAATGGTTCTGGGGATGAGACATCTCCCACCCCCCTGGGAAACCTGGGACAGTGTCTTCCTCAAAACACTGTCTTCCTTCTCTCTAGGCTGAATCTCCCTCTTTCAGTCTCAAACCATCACCCTTTGTCCTCTCATAACAGGCCCTGATAAGAAGTCTGTCCCCAGCTTTCTGATCAGCCTCTTTAAGCACTGAAAGGCCACCAGGAGGTGTCCCTGGAGCCTTCTTTTCTCCAAGCTGTACAACCCCAACTCTCTCAGCCTGGCCTCACAGCAGAGGGCTTCCAGCCCTCCCATCATCACTGATGGGCTTCAATGCTCACATGGTGGGCAGCCCCTTTGTTTTGAGCCTGTATGAGATATACACCCCCCCATGGAATGAGATCTTAGCTGCTTGTGATCTCTTTTAGAGAACACCTGAAAGATGGTTCCTAGGCATCCAAAGACAAGTGAACACAAAATGAAGTTGAAGAAGACTCAGGACACCAAGTTGCTCTAAACCCTGTAGTGGCTACCACAGCACAAAGTAGGTGAGGACTCATCAGGCTGGAAGTGAGACATACTGGAACAGGTTGCCCAGGCAAGCTGTGGATGCCCTATGCCTGGAAGTGTTCAAGGTCAGGTTGGATGAGGCCTTGAGCAACCTGGGCTAGTGGAAGGTGTCCCTGCCCATGGCAGGAGGGCTGGAGCAAGATGATCTTTAAGGTCCCTTCCAACCCAAACCACTCTGTGGTTCTCTGATAAGAGAAGGGTTATGACAGAGTGAGTGAGTGAGTGGTGTGGGAAGGGTGGACAGGGAGAGTATGTTCATCATCTCTATCTGTACAAGAATTACAGGACATGAAATTGCAAGTCCAAAGCAAAGCAGAAGAGGTGGTTCTTCTCCCAGGTGTATGATTAAGCTGTGGAGCTCCTTGCAACAGGATGTGGTGGGTGCTGGGAGTCGCTGGGGGTTCGTACCAGGTAGATGCATTCATGGAGGAGGAGTTCACTAGGGGTCATTAAATACAGGGACACTGCACACAGGAAGCCACAGGTGGTTGGAAGGATCTCAAAGCCATTTGCTGTGCTCTGACACTCTTCTCTAGACATCCTCTCTTGGTCTTGGCCAAAGACAGGGCACTGGGGTGAATGGATCTTGATGGCTGTTCTGATGGTCCAGGCTGGAAGGGACCTCCAAAGCTCATCCAGTCCAACCTCCCTGCAGTCAGGAGGGACATCCCCAACTAGGTCAGGCTGCCCAGCGCCTCGTCAAGCCTCACCTCAAATATCTCCAGGGATGGAGCCTCAACCACCTCCCTGGGCAACCTGTTCCAGTGTTCCTCCACCCTCACAGTGAAGAACTTCTTCCTGATAGCCGATCTAAATCTGCCCTTCTCTCGTTTGAGTGCCTGATGGGAGCTCAGGGCCCTCATTACCTTTTAGGTCTCAGGACTTGTGAGGATGCTGCAGGAGCTTTGGTGGTGTGCTGAGGGAGTTTCTCTTGCCTTCAGCTCTGGTAAATTAGTAACCTTTGTGCAGGTAGGAGGCAAGTCACCTCCAAGGAGACTGCACATAAAATGGCTTAGAAACCGTGTTGTGTCATCCCTGTGTGCTTAATATTCCATGCTCACCGTGCTCTCCAGACCTTCTAACACCAAATCAAAGGGCCTGTTTAACCTGCATCTGCAGGTCAGCTGTGGACCCTTTAGAGTGGGAATCTCTGGGTTTTTCAGGAACCATCACAGTGTAGGTAGGGTCTAACTACATCTGTAGGTAGACTGTGGTCTTAGAAGAAACTTTGTGATTTCTCCATCTGCAGTTTTGGGAAGTTATATAGCTGAGCCACGTCTGAGGAGCATTTATTGCCTTCATCCCCAGCCTTGTATGGACCAGGAACATGGGACAGATCATGCAGCTCCTCTGGGACTTGAAGGCACTTGTGTGCCCTTGTTTCTGGGAGCCTGAATGCTTCAGTACATGTAAGACATAAGTAGGTACCCCTTCACAGTGCCCAGCCCCAGCCTGGTGGCTGCAGAGTCAGGCTGAGATGTAGCTATGGCCAAGAAGACCAACAGCATCCTGGCCTGGATCAGCAACAGTGTGGCCAAGGGGAGCAGGGAAGTGATTGTGCCTCTGTACTTGGTACTGCTGGGGCTGCTCTTTGAATACTCTATCCAGACTTGGGGCACTCACTCCAGGAAGGACATTGAGCTGCTGGAGAAGGTCCAGAGAAGGGCAACCAAGCTGGTGAAGGGTCTGGAGAGCAGGGCTGGTGAGGAGCAGCTGAAGGAACTCAGTTATTCAGCCTGGAGAAGTGGAAGCTGGGGGGAGAGCTCATTGCTGTCTACAACTCCCTGAAAGGAGGTTGCAGGAGGTGGGGTCAGTGTCTTCTCCCTAGTGTCAGGTGATAGGACAAGAGGAAATGGCCTGAAGTTGTGCCAGGGGAGGTTTAGATTGGAGATCAGGAAAACTTTCTTTGCAGCAAGAGTGGTCAGGGATTGGCACAGGCTGCCCAGGGAGGTGGTGCAGTCACTGTCCATGAGGGTGGTCAGGAATGTCTGGCCATGGCACTCTGGGACGGGGTTTAATGGCCGTGGTGGCGTTGGGCTGATGGTTGGACTCCATGACCTGAGAGGTCTCTTCCAAGCAGAACAATTCCACCGTTCTGTGGCAGTTGATCCACATGAAAAATGGGCAAACAGCAGCAGCTAGTGTGGTTGGTTGGAGGGATGTGGACGTGCTGGAGCGTGTCCAGAGAAGGGCCACGAGGATGATCAGAGGGCTGGAGCACCTCTCCTGTGAGGACAGACTGAAGGAGTTGGGGCTGTTCAGTCTGGAGAAGAGAAGGCTCCCAGGTGACCTCATTGTGGCCTTCCAGTATCTGAAGGGGGCCTACAGGAAGGCTGGGGAGGGACTTCTCAGGATCTCAGGTAGTGATAGGACTAGGGGGAATGGAATGAAGCTGGAAATAGGGAGATTCAGGCTGGAGGTGAGGAAGAAGTTCTTCACCATGGGAGTGGTGAAGCCCTGGAATGGGTTGTCCAGGGAGGTGGTTGAGGCCCCGTCCCTGGAGGTGTTTAAGACCAGACTGGATGAGGCTCTGGCCAGCCTGATCTAGTGTGGGGTGTCCCTGCCCATGGCAGGGGGGTTGGAACTAGATGATCCTTGTGGTCCCTTCCAACCCTGACTGATACTATGATTCTATGATTCTATGAAAGCTGTGCTGCCTGCAGCTGAGAGGAGGCCAAGGGCAGTTAGAGCTGCTGGGTGGGGCAGGGTGCAGCAGGCAGCAATCCCTGCAGCAGGTTTTTCTGCAAAGCCTTGGGGTGGCGAAGCCACAGACTGGCTGTAGGTTGCTGTTTGCACAATGCTGCCAGTGCTGCTTTATAAGGCAGGCTGTGAGGATCTCTGGCTTTCAGGTGTCTTGAAGCAGGACTTGTTCTTTGCTGAAGAAGAATGGGGGCTTGAGGTGGGTTTGCTTTTCTCTGCAAAGCCATCTTCTTGGCAGGGTGGTGCTCTGGTGGGACCCCACCTGCAGTGCTGGGGCCAGCTCTGGGGTCCTCAGCACAGACAGGGACCTGTTGGAGCAGGGCCAGAGGAAGCCACAGCAATGCTGGGAGGGCTGGAAGCCCTCTGCTGTGAGGCCAGGCTGAGAGAGTTGGGGTTGTTGAGCCTGGAGAAAAGAAGGCTCCAGGGAGACCTTATGGTGGCTTTTTAGTACTTAAAGGAGCTGATCAGAAAGCTGGGGACAGACTTTATCAGGGCCTGCTGTGACAGAACAAGGAGTGATGGTTTGAAACTAAGGGAGAGAGATTTAGACTGGAGAGAAGGAAGAGATTTTTCTACTGTGAGGGTGGTGAGACCCTGTCCCAGAGTGCCCAGATAAGTGGTAGATGCCCCATCCCTCTAAGTGTTTCAGGTCAGGTTGTCTGGGGCTCTGAGCAACCTGCTCTAGCTGCAGATGTCCCTGCTGGCTGCAGGAGGAGTGGACTAGGTGACCTTTAAAGGTCCCTTCCCACCCAAACAGTTCTACGATTCTCTTCTACGTTTCTGTGCATCAGCAGGGGTAGAAGTGACCTTCCTCATTTGAGGGCATGCCCAAAGCAAGCTGGGCCCTGAGCTGTGCTGTGTGCTGCCTGTTCCCCTTGGTGACCTCTAAAAGCTTAGCATGTTGCCTTTGGCTAGCAGGGAGTGACCTATGGAGGCAAAGAAAGAGGCTGCTGTGGCTGGGAAGCTGCAGGCGGCGGAGCGTCCCCACGCCTGGCTCTCCTCCCGTTTCCCACAGCTCACAAGGGACGAGGGAAGTCACGATGCTGGCACTCGCTGGTGTGACAGCTGAGGAGCCTCTGCTTTGCTGCAGCTGCACATTTACATCAGCTTCCCCATCTGGATTCCTTCCACAGGGCCGAGGAGGAACTTCTTGCCAGAGGTAGCCCAGGAGAAGCTGAGACGTGCATCCGGCTGACGAGTCCTGCACTCTTCAGGGCCCAAAGTGAGAGGCGACTTTGTGCAGGAGGTAAGACCTGACGCTGGTTAGTTCCCCTTGTGGCAGCTCCTGCAGATTTGCAGCTGGAGGCTCTGAAGGCTGGAGGTGAGGGTACAAAAGACTGGATCACAGTATCACAGCATCACCAAGGTTGGAAGAGACCTCAAAGATCATCGAGTCCAACCTGTCACCACAGACCTCATGACTAGACCACGGCACCAAGTGCCACATCCAGTCCCCTCTTGAACACCTCCAGGGATGGTGACTCCACCACCTCCCTGGGCAGCACATTCCAAGGGCCAACGACTCTCTTTGGGAAGAACTTTCTCCTCACCTCCAGCCTAAACTTCCCCTGGCACAGCTTGAGACTGTGTCCTCTTGTTCTGGTGCTGGTTGCCTGGGAGAAGAGACCAACCCCCTCCTGGCTACAACCTCCCTTCAGACACCTGATGGTGGCTGCAAGGAAACTGCAGAGATGGCTACAAACACTGTTGGGTTGAGCCATGAGGAGCCCTGTAGGGGAGCTGACCCAGAGGAGCCCCTGTAGGAGAGCTGACCCAGAGGAGCCCTTGTAGGAGAGCTGACCCAGAGGAGCCCTTGTAGGAGAGCTGACCCAGAGGAGCCCTTGTAGGAGAGCTGACCCAGAGGAGCCCCTGTAGGAGAGCTGACCCAGAGGAGCCCTTGTAGGAGAGCTGACCCAGAGGAGCCCTTGTAGGAGAGCTGACCCAGAGGAGCCCTTGTAGGAGAGCTGACCCAGAGGAGCCCTTGTAGGAGAGCTGACCCAGAGGAGCCCCTGTAGGAGGGCTGACCCAGAGGAGCCCTTGTAGGAGAGCTGACCCAGAGGAGCCCTTGTAGGAGAGCTGACCCAGAGGAGCCCCTGTAGGAGAGCTGACCCAGAGGAGCCCCTGTAGGAGAGCTGACCCAGAGGAGCCCCTGTAGGAGAGCTGACCCAGAGGAGCCCCTGTAGGAGAGCTGACCCAGTGTGCAGAGCTGTGCAGAAGCTCCCAGGTTTCACCAGGCAGCAAATATTACCCTCAGACTGGAGGGTTTGCTGCTTTAGCAGGAGGTGGGCATCATGAACAGAAGTCTTGGGAGACCAGGATCCAGCACTCTGACCATAACTCCTCTTTAGCACGTGTGCTACCAAGGTGCACCAAGGAGGCACCTGAGGCTGCTTCAGTGCATTCTAAGAATGCATTGAAGGAGAGCTAAGAGGAGATCTTATCAATGGCTAAAGGTTAGGGTCATGAGGATAGGGGCCAGACTCTTTTCAATGGTGTCCAGTGAAAGGACAAGGGGCAGTGGGCACAAACTAAAGGTTACATCTGAAGGCTGGGATGTCCCAGCAGTAGATACAGCTACTGAGGCTGTCCTGAGAGTGGGGAACTGATCCCTGGAGTGAGACCATCTGTGAGCTGCAGGTTATGATGGACACTGAGAGAATAACCTGATCTTGGGGAAGTGCTGCTGTGCCCTACGTCTGTCAGCACTGGGCTCATGGTGCAGTATCTGTGGTCAGGGGCTGCATGCAGCCTGGGAGTTCTCAGTCATGGAATGCTTTGGGTTGGAAGGGATCTTTTAAGGGTCATCCAGTCCAGCCCCTGCAGTCAGCAGGGACATCTGCAGCTACAGCAGGTTGCTCAGAGCCCCACACAACCTGACCTGGAATGGTTGCAGGGATGAGACATCTACCACCTCCCTGGGAAACCTGGGACAGTGTCTTCCACATTGCAAAAAATGTCTTCCTGCTCTCTAGTCTGAATCTCCCTTTCTCAGTCTCAAACCATCTTCTCTTGTCCTGTCACAACAGGCCCTGCTAAAAAGTGTCCCCAGCTTTCTGACTGGCCCTTTAAGCACTGAAAGGCCACAGGAAGGTGACCCTGGAGCCTTCTCCAGGCTCAGCAACCCCAACTCTCTCAGCCTGGCTTCACAGCAGAGGGCTTCCAGCCCTTGGATCATTTTGTGGTCCTGACTTCATTCCATACACCTTGCTGCCTCGTTAGGGCATCATGGATTAAAGCATTCAAGTTGTGGACTGACTCTGGCCAAGCTACAGGGCCTCCTCCAGCACTATCCCAGCATGTCTTGCACCATCTGCCATGCCCATATGCCTGCAGTTCTGTCCAAGGGCAGTAACACATACCCCAGACACCACTCTGGTGGCTCGTGACACAGCCCTCACAAGGTCTTTGACCTGAGAAGAAAGAATCATTTCAGTTTGTGCACAAAAGGACCAAAGAGACCTCCTCTAGCTGCAGAGCTAGAGGAGTTCAGAGCAGACAGGGTTGATCTATTCCAGGCAAACAGAACAGACAAGAGCCCTCAGCATTTAGCCTGGAGACCAGAAACTGCTTCCTGGAGAGGGTGACGCTGGCAGTGTGGACACAGTCCAAGTTACCTGCATCCTCTGTGGCTTGTTCAAGGGGCATGAAGGCTCTGTTTGACTTCTTGTAATGGAAAAGCTCCCCAGCCTCATTCTACAGAGCAGGATGGAAGGGCTAAGCCCTTGAGAAGGGACTTACCCTCAACATATGTGACTGACCATATGGGTGGTTGACCTGTCAGCCCCTTGATTGCAAAGAGAGGTTGAAATTGGGTCAGTGATTGTTCTGACCTGGCTCTGAATGGAGGTTTCTCTGTGTTTTCTTGTAATGAGAGCTGTGGGAGCAGTGACGGTGGGGAGGTCATTTCCCAGCTGCAGAATGGGAAGAGTCTCTGACTCCCTCTCCAGGGAGCAGCCACAACCACCCTGCCTTGTTGTTTTTGTTCAGGGGGGATATGGACAGTAAATGTGGATATAAATGTGCAGCTGGCCACGAGGCATTCCTGTGAGGACCACCCTAAGTGATCCTGCTTTTGGCAGAGGATTTGTAGTCGTGAGGTCTTTGGTGACAGGTTGGACTTGATGATCTTTGAGGTCTTTTCCAGCCTTATTGCTTCTATGATTCTGTAATTTGGATTTGATGATGTCTGGAGGTTCCTTCCAACCTCTAACATTCTGTGCTTTTGTGATTCTGAGTCTCCTGGATAAAAAAAGCACCCAAACCCCAACCAACAAATGCCAAGCCTTGTATAAAATGTGCTGGAGAGCTTAGTGGACAGGAAACTGGGCATCAGTCAGCACTGTGCTCTTGCAGGGATGAGCCACAAATGACACTGTAAGAATAGGATAGAGAAGAATAGAATAGAATAGAATAGAATAGAATAGAATAGAATAGAATAGAATAGAATAGAAGTAAAATAGGATAGGATAGGATAGGATAGGATAGGATAGGATAGAATAGAATAGAATAGAATAGAATAGAATAGAATAGAATAGAATAGAATAGAATAGAATAGAAGTAAAATAGGATAGGATAGGATAGGATAGGATAGGATAGGATAGGATAGGATAGGATAGAATAGAATAGAATAGAATAGAATAGAATAGAATAGAATAGAAGTAGGATAGGATAGGATAGGATAGGATAGGATAGGATAGGATAGGATAGGATGGAATAGAATAGAATAGAATAGAATAGAATAGAATAGAATAGAATAGAATAGAATAGAATAAAATAGGATAGGATAGGATAGGATAGGATAGGATAGGATAGAATAGAATAGAATAGAATAGAAGTAAAATAGGATAGGATAGGATAGGATAGGATAGGATAGGATAGGATAGGATAGGATAGAATAGAATAGAATAGAATAGAAGTAAAATAGGATAGGATAGGATAGGATAGGATAGGATAGGATAGGATGGATATAATAGAATAGAATAGAATAGAATAGAATAGAATAGAATAGAAGTAAAATAGGATAGGATAGGATAGGATAGGATAGGATAGGATAGAATAGAATAGAATAGAATAGAATAGAATAGAATAGAATAGAATAGAAGTAGGATAGGATAGGATAGGATAGGATAGGATAGGATAGGATAGGATAGGATGGAATAGAATAGAATAGAATAGAATAGAATAGAATAGAATAGAATAGAATAGAAGTAAAGAATAGGATAGGATAGGATAGGATAGGATAGGATAGGATAGGATAGAATAGAATAGGAATAGAATAGAATAGAATAGAATAGAATAGAATAGAATAGAATAGAAGTAAAATAGGATAGGATAGGATAGGATAGGATAGGATAGGATAGGATAGGATAGAATAGAATAGAATAGAATAGAATAGAATAGAATAGAATAGAAGTAGGATAGGATAGGATAGGATAGGATAGGATAGGATAGGATAGGATGGAATAGAATAGAATAGAATAGAATAGAATAGAATAGAATAGAATAGAATAGAATAGAATAGAATAGAATAGAATAGAAATAGAATAGAATAGGATAGGATAGGATAGATAGGATAGAATAGAATAGAATAGAAGTAAAATAGGATAGGATAGGATAGGATAGGATGGAATAGAATAGAATAGAATAGAATAGAATAGAATAGAATAGAATAGAATAGAATAGAATAGAATAGAATAGAATAGAAGTAAAATAGGATAGGATAGGATAGGATAGGATAGGATAGGAATAGGATAGGATAGAATAATAGAATAGAATAGAATAGAAGTAAAATAGGATAGGATAGGATAGGATAGGATAGGATAGGATAGAATAGGATAGAATAGAATAGAATAGAATAGAATAGAATAGAATAGAATAGGATAGGATAGGATAGGATAGGATAGGATAGGATAGGATAGGATAGGATAGGATGGAATAGAATAGAATAGAATAGAATAGAATAGAATAGAATAGAATAGAATAGAATAGAAGTAAAATAGGATAGGATAGGATAGGATAGGATAGGATAGGATAGGATAGGATAGAATAGAATAGAATAGAATAGAATAGAATAGAATAGAATAGAAGTAAAATAGAATAGGATAAAATAGGATAGGATAGGATAGGATAGGATAGGATAGGATAGAATAGAATAGAATAGAATAGAATAGAATAGAATAGAATAGAATAGAAGTAGGATAGGATAGGATAGGATAGGATAGGATAGGATAGGATAGGATGGAATAGAATAGAATAGAATAGAATAGAATAGAATAGAATAGAATAGAATAGAATAGAATAGAAGTAAAATAGGATAGGATAGGATAGGATAGGATAGGATAGGATAGGATAGGATAGAATAGAATAGAATAGAATAGAATAGAATAGAATAGAATAGAATAGAATAGAATAGAATAGAAGTAAAATAGGATAGGATAGGATAGGATAGGATAGGATAGGATAGGATAGGATAGGATAGGAGAGGATAGGATAGAATAGAATAGAATAGAATAGAATAGAATAGAATAGAATAGAATAGAATAGAAGTAGGATAGGATAGGATAGGATAGGATAGGATAGGATAGGATGGAATAGAATAGAATAGAATAGAATAGAATAGAATAGAATAGAATAGAATAAAATAGAATAGAATAGGATAGGATAGGATAGGATAGGATAGGATAGGATAGGATAGGATAGAATGGAATAGAATAGAATAGAATAGAATAGAATAGAATAGAATAGAATAGAATAGAATAGAATAAAATAAAATAGGATAGGATAGGATAGGATAGGATAGGATAGGAGAGGATAGAATAGAATAGAATAGAATAGAATAGAATAGAATAGAATAGAATAGAATAGAATAGAATTTACCAGGTTGGAAGAGACCTTTAAGCTCATCGAGTCCAACCTATCACCCAACACCATCTAATCAACTAAACCATGGCACCAAGCACCCCATCCAGGCTCTTCCTAAACACCTCCAGGGATGGTGACTCCACCACCTCCCTGGGCAGCACATTCCAATGGCCAATCTCTCTTTCTGGGAAGAACTTCTTCCTAACATCCAGCCTGCATCTTGAGACTGTGTCCTCTTGTTCTGGTGCTGGCTGCCTGGGAGATGAGACCAACCCCCACCTGGCTACAACCTCCCTTCAAGGAGTTATAGACAGCAAAAAGGTCTCCCTGAGAGCAGGAGCGCAGGCTGAGGGAAGGGTTTCTTTCCTTCTCTTCTGCACATGTGAGGCATGCAGCTGCTGTGACCTGGTAAAAGACAAGCATTGATGAACTGGAGCAAACCCAGTGGAGATAGTCAGGGAGATGGTGAGCATGAGATACACAGAGAGCCTGAGAGAGGAGAGTTTGTTCAGCTGGCAGAAAGGTAGGGCAGGAAAGTACCTTCTTGCTGGTTAGAGCTACCTAATGGGAGAGAAGATAGAGCAGACTTGTTGTGGAGGTGGACGCTGGAGGGGCAATATGCAGTGGGCACAAGCTGCAATGTAGGAAACTCCAACGACAGAGTCACAGAACCACCAAGGTTGGAAGAGGCCTCAAAGATCATCAAGTCCAACCTGTCCACAGACCTCATGACTTAACCATGGCACCAAGTGCCACGTCCAATCCCCTCTTGAACACCTCCAGGGATGGGGACTCCACCACCTCCCTGGGCAGCACATCCCAATGCCTAACTCCTCTCTCTGTGAAGAACTTTCTCCTCACCTCCAGCCTAAACTTCCCCTGGCACAGCTTGAGACTGTGTCCTCTTGTTCTGATGCTGCTTGCCTGGGAGAAGAGACCAATCCCCATCTGGCTACAACCTCCTTTCAGGTAGTTGTAGAGAGCAAGAAGGTCTGCCCTGAGCCTCCTTCTCTCCAGGCTAAACGATCCCAGCTCCCTCAGCCTCTCCTCGTAGGGCCCATACCTGACCAAATTCTTCCCCATGAGGATGGTCAAACACTGAACCAAGGCACTAAGGAGTGGGGGAATCTCCCTCCTTGGAGATGTTCAGACCTCAGTTGGAGAAGGCCCTGAGCAGCCTGAGCTAACTAGCCCTGCTTTGAGCAGGAGGTTGGATCACAAACCTCCAGAGGTCTCTACCATATCAGATGCCTCCTGGAGTTGTCCATAACAACACCATCACTGTGCAGTGGTCCCTGGTGTGTTAGCAAATGCAGTGTGAGGCAATGAGGAAGCTGCTTAGTTAGTCACAGCTGGGATGGCATCCCAGAATGAAGAGTGAATTTCACTTCTTGCCCCACTGCTTCCTTCATACTCCTTTACAGTTCTGCATTGTTCTCTTGTTCTGACTAACCTAGAATGTAGTTGTGTCCCTTCTGGACCCTTTGGGTCACCAGCCTATTCAGGCATGAGTTCCTATCTGACACTAGCTGGATTGAAGAGAGAAGAGAGAGAAGTGACCACCACCTCTCTTGGCAATTCTGTCCCCCTCCAGCAGAAGCAGCAGGATCAAGCCTGGCTCTCCAGGATTCATGCTCCACTCATCTGTCTCATCTTAGTACTCATGAGGTGTTGGGTGATAGGTTGCACTTGATGATCTCTGAGGTCTTTCCCAACCTTATTGATTGTATGATTCGAGGATCTCCATCCACTTAATCTCCTGAGGGAAGTCTCCAACTCTTTATGCTCTGAGCCTGCTCTGGCTGCAAGGCAGCATCCAAACACCCTCAGATGAACCAGATCTGAGTTTTAATCTGCAAACTCAAGTGGTGCTAGCAAGACTGCTAACTGGTGCAGGAGTTCTGCAGGCAAGTCTCTGTGCACACAAAGAGGAGGAGGCAGCAGTAAGAAAAAGGATGAAGAGGACAAGGAGATAGCAACAGCAGGAGGAGTAGGAGAAAGTAACAGGAAGCAAGACTAGGAGAAGGCAACAGGAAGCAAGAGTAGGAGGAGAATGAAGTAGAGAAGGGGGAACTGCATGAGAAGATGGGAAAAGAGGAGCAAGGGAAGAATGTGGGAAGGTGAGAGATAGGAAAAGAACCAAAATGAACAAAATGAGGAGGAAGTGTTTAGCAAAAGAACATTAGAGTTAAAAGCTGGAAGAAAAAGAGGAAGATGAGGAAGGAAAGGGAGAAAGGGAGTAAGAGGAAAACACAGGAGGAGGACTGATAGAAGGGGTTGAACTCAAGGATCTTAAGGATCTTTTCCAGCCAAAATGATTTCATGATTCTCTGAACCACCTTTAATGTGTAACTTCCCAGGCTTCACACAGCTGATGGTCCTGGGTCACTGTCCTCTCACCTGTGCTTCACAGGCACACATGAAGTTGTTGGCCAGAGTTGCTAATCCCTGGCCCTGAGAGCAGCAAAAGGTGGACAGCTGCCATGTTCCCTGTCCCTGGAGGGGTGTCAAAGCTGTACAGATGTGGTGCTGAGGGCCATGGTTTAGCGGTGGGCTTGGCAGTGCTGGGTTAATAGATGGCCTCAGTGATCTTAAAGCTCTTTTCCAGCCACAACCATTTTATGTTGGAAATGAAGCGTGGCGGGACCATCTATCTCCTGGCTAGCTGAGGAGCCTGACAGGTTCTGGGCTGTCAGAGCATGACTGCAGACAGCACCAGAAATGTCTTGGAAGGAGAAATTTCCTTGATGTCCTCAGT